>MU619705.1:0-492965 GCA_025201785.1 Xylaria longipes | reverse complement strand
AATTAATTGCAATTAATTGCAAGTACTTGCAAATAATAAAAATCTTTGCTTTGATTGGGCAAGTAATTCTGAATCGTTATTTTGTTTTGACTGGTTAAGTTACTTATCAGTCAATCAAGTATTACTTTAACTGTGTGCGGCGCTGATGCTGACTGCCTTTTATAGCAATTTATCACACAGTATCGTGGAAACAATTGATCAGTTAGAATGCAATAAAATTCTTCGCAGAATATGACGGCTATGCTATATATATGCGTGTGTGGGTGCGTATAGTTATGGAGCGTGTGGCCAGGGCGTAGATATTTCATCCCAAGACTTAGCATATACGGCCACATACGGCCATATCAGTCGGCTCTCAACTCTATCGTCAAGTCCGTATGCCCTTCAAACCACTCGCACTGCTGGACCTCGCCACGGCTATGTGAGGCGAGCCAGACAGCAGCGGATATCTCTTCTTCCTTTCGGGGATAACGTAAATGCCTAATCGCACATGATATCTATAGTAATTGAAAATGTGTGTCGTGAAATATCATTCAATCGTGTCTGAACCTATATACCTCTCCAGTTAGGACGGCCAAGCCAATAGTCATGGCAATGCTTATGATGGGTAGATTGACACGGGCAAACTCGAGCCCGCGCACGCGGATATGTTTTCGAGCGAGAATGTCTCGCCAAAGCAGGCCAGCCAGCGATGCGCTGAACGCAATGCTGAAGGCGCCGTAGTTGACGCCAAGTGCCATGGCGTATATTGTCGCCCATTTCGTCCTATCTCCTAAAGGTTGCATGTTATTTCTATGAATTGCTTCCCATGCCTGTATGACCCGTGAGAGTAAGATAGTAGTGCCGATATTCGTGCCGGCAAACTGAATCCCAAACAGTGTTAGTCTGCTGCTGAGTCGCATGTTATGTCAAAAAAACTCACATTGCACAAAATAACAGAAAGAAAACCCATGCCCCCAATTGCTCCGATTGTGCCTGTTTTGTTAACCCAATGGTTCCATCCATATGCGAAAACAGGGACCCAGCCATTGGTTACCAGACCCTGTACAAGAATAAACATTTCAAATGAAAATGGCAATAGAGCAACAGGGAGGTGAGTGAATACTGCAATGACTGTGGGGAACGTATCCTCCAGCCATCTGTATGCGTCCGAACTGATAGACACGAGGGTGCTCGGGTTGTTGCACGTCGGTGCTACAGACGCGCGTCGTTCAGCAACTGCCATATCCTCGCCGGCGTTCCTCTTTCCTTCCTCTGTTCTTTCAGTTGACTCTGTGTCTGTTCGTTTCTGTGACGTGGGAATTGTTACCTCAGGTTGAGGTTCTTCCTTTTCCTGAGGAGACATTGGGGGTTCCGTTGACGGGTGCTGATTAGGAACCTGTTCGTCTGACCTAACAAGTCTTGAGGGTGACAGTCTTCGAGGATCTATGACAGAACTGTCGTCATTGTTCAGGCCTGAGGTCTCTTTTGCAGTGCGCTGCTCTGGCTGTATGGTAGACGATGGACTGGAATCCGTGTTGTCGCCTGTGGGATGGTCTGTATTCTCATCTGACAAATTGAGCTGGCCAGTTTTTTCATCATAGCTACCACGGTTGTTCGTATCGAGTATTTCAGGTATCCTTTCAAGTGATGTAGCATTGATGTCGGCTTGTTCAAGAGCGCCTGCCTCTGCGGCGGTTTGCCTTCTCTTTCTTTCCGCGGCTTCAGCAATTTGTTGCCTTCCGTCGCGAGCGATCTTGCGCGTCTCTTCCCGATGGATCCACCCCCAAACCAGATCAAATATAAGCATGACGGTTGCGGCTGGTAGGGTAACGTAGAAAACATGAGTCTCCTGGTCATGACTTGATTGGACCTCATTGAGCACAAGGATGGTGACTAACGTAGCAGCCATGATAACTCCTCCAAATGCCGCACCAGCTTTATCTAGGAAAGGGTTCATGATCTCCTCAAGGGATAACTGCTGGCCCGCTTCGTTGTTTGCAAGTTCTCTCTCTTCTTCACCCGCAGTGCCCCGGCCGTACCGAATATTCGGATTCACAGGTTTTCTGGCCCTCGCCTCTTCATCGAGTTCGTGCATTTTTATAGAGCTTGGGATGAGAGATTCGTTCGCAAAAACAATGTAGAGTAGGAACGGGAACAGGACAATAGCGGTGATAACCACAGGGACAACCATGTCTCTGGTATAATCAATGAATTTGATTTTGAACGCTCCAGCAAGCACGAGGTTGGTCGGGTTTGAGGAGACAAGGATAGCTGAGGCGATATTGGCCACGGCAAACTGGGTATGGATCCATGCTCGAGGATGGACAATATTGCTTGACACACGGGTCATATATGCTAGAAATGCAGTGCCGGATAAGATGATGGGATCATTTCCAATGAAGCTGCCCAAGCCGAAGAAGAATGCATAGAGGAAGAAGAATAAGCGGTGTCCCACTTTACCTCCCAATTGAAGCACTTTAAACGCGAGATATCTGATAAGACCCGACGCATCGATCGATATGGCGATATAAGCGAGTGAGAAAAAGAAGAGTAAGATGTCATAGGGTACGATATTGTCTGAGCCGGCAATGCCGCCCTTCACTTCTTTCCGACCTATTGCGCCGATAGCCAACAAGAAGAGGTCTGCTATGAGCGGCCCCGTGACGAAGTTGACAGGAAAGCGAAACCATACATATGGCTTAACGGGGCTGCTATCCCAACCAACTTCATCGGTTGAGCCAAGATGGGGTTTCCTCCGGTCATAACGCTGCCTTGCAGGTATCACACGCAGGCGTACCAAACCTTTCACTCCAGCCTTATACAGCACAAGGGGTACGGGGATGTGAATGTGACTTGGAAAGAGCACGGTGATGTCTAAGATAGTAAGTGAAGGTACTACACAGGATGCTGAACACGATGGGCTGTTAATTGTTTTACGTACTGGCTATGACGAAAACCACGAGCAGCAATATTGACCTCCAATGGCGTATTTTCGAGGTGTCGAGGTCGACTGGTTCATCTGTGACATCAGCCATGATATGATGATGGCAGAAGGAGCGAAATGAAGGCTGTTCAAGTCTCGTTCCCCGCGAACCTCAACGCCCTTGCTCGAGCATGGCGGGGTATACTTTCTGGGAGGCAGCTGGGCGTGAATGAATTGTTAATAAGAAGAATTGCGACTGGAGCTGATATCTGAACAGGGTATAGGACTAGAGGCGGACTAGGCTGGAGGCTTGACAGGAACTCTATCAGCTTGGAGTCTTGGCAACAGAAATCGGGCTGCCCGACACAATACGCCTAAGTGAAGCACGTGCGCGACGGTTCTCTCCTGTCTAGGTAAGGCTCGATGGGTGATGGCGGTGCCCAGATATACCAAGGCACTGCTAAGGTCTTCCGTGGTCTGTTACATAACACGATTGAAACTGGGTTGACGAAGCGGGCGGCGATGGAGAGCGTCCCTTACCTTTTCGGAACCCCACTGATTGTCGCAACCTCACGCAAACACAAGCGAAGGGACTTTGGAGATGCAGACCGACAGATGTGGTGTAGCGCCTGAGCACGGCAGGACTTGCAGGGCTATGAGTTGCGAGTTCTATTGGCTACAACCAACCGACTGCCAACCACGAACCTGGCAATGTGGTGGCTGTGCCCTTGATGGCGGTGAAGCGAATTGGGATCTTATTGGATGAAAGTCGGGCTATCCTTAATACTGCAGGCTTCGAGAAGGCGAAGAAAAACACGCCAGTGGCCTGTACAACCTGACATTCATTGTTCTCCGGTACCGTAAGGTGGTAAGCAGCGCCTGTCTGACGTCTGATTCTCATCACCGGGCAGCTTACGACGAGTCTATGACGAGGGCTGATATGTCGCTAAACGAGCCCTATAGTTAGTGCTGAATCAGTTGAGAGATAGGTAGGTTCTAAACCCGTGGACTAGGTTAGATTAGGTAGTCTAGAACATGCCTTTCACGGAAGTAGCAGTATACTGCATGTAAGTGCCTACCTAGGTACCTAGGTACCTAGGTATATAATAAAAGTCTCGAAGGATTGAGCTGCCTTAGTGTAAGTAGCCTTCGGTCAGTAGGGCTGGTTAGCTTCAAGGCGCGGGGAATGCGCCTAGCTATTTTCGGAAGTGGCGGGGACACCCGACGAGTTAACTTAGGTACCTACTTAGTTGGGGTGCATTTCCCCAGTGCTGAGGCCCACTATAACTTCGTATATGGGGCATGTAAGTAGGTATACGTACCTATCGCAGGTTATCCGGGCGTGTCTTATTATTGCGGCTGCAAAACAGCGCCTCAATCCGCCCTTTCAATCTCGATCACGCTCACACGTACACTGGCTGGAATAAACACACCAGTTTCAGCTCGAAGAAGACATGGCCCGTGCTTCTGACAAATTGAAACACATCTTACATCCGTGCTCCTTTAGGAGCCGGTGTGCCAGCGTCATTCGTCTCTTTTGAGCCATCGTCGTCGTAATTACCGTCTGCAGCTCGTAGGACTCGTGATCTGACTGTAGCCTCATCATTATTAGGTTGTCTACACGTCTCGCCTCCGGACATATGTTTTCTATAAACCCACTTCCTCCAAGGTGAACGAACTGTTGGGTTAAATGTTACCTCGCCTCGGCATTTTGTTGACTTCTTCGTGCTTGCGTCTGTGTCAGCCCATCGGAGCGAATACATCCCGTGGTCAATGGTTCGAGAGCCTTGTTTCTTGCAACAGACACTCTCGTATACATATACTCATCTGTGGTCCATCTAAGCCTCTCGCTCCGCAGTCGTGCTTCTATATACCCACCCAACGATCCAATACCGTAGTTTAGCACAGGCAATCAGTCTGCCTGGCTCTCTCTACATACCTCACAGCCTGCTCCTCCGCCTACATGCCCCCTCTCACTGCGACTCCACTGGTGCACTCTCTATTTGGCCGAGATACCATCGCCAACGCTTCCAATACTTCCATTGACCAGCCTGTGGTTCAAGTCGTATGCGCTTGGCCCGTGTCGGGGCAATACGGCTTCGGTACCCGAATCGTGAGTAATCATCGCAACCGTTCTCTCGATTTCGCAAATCTTAGAGGTACAAGCTTTCGTTTTTGGGCCAAGACAGTGCCTCGGGAAGCTTCTGAAACCCTCACAAATCACGCCCAGAATAGCGATAACTGACTCCGAGTGTTTTAGCTGTAAGCCTATAGAATATACTCCGAATCTACTATCGCTAGAACATTTTCTTATTCGAGTCGTGTCCCAGTTATTATGTCTTTGTGGCTACCTGTGTCTTAGCCCGAAGAAAAGAATGGCTGAGAAATGCTTGTCTCGCAGCCGCCCTGCTGCTACCAGCCGTCGCTGCTGTTCATGCTGTAGTATTGGCAGCAGTACAGTGAGTCAAGATACTCTTCTTGGTTCACGATGTTCTCGAATACTTCCTTATATCCGAATCATTCATTTCCGTTAACTAACGTGTGTTGTAGCGTGGACAGTAAGTACTAACGCTTCGCCATCCCGTTCTGTACTTCCTGACGCCTCCATCTATAGCCGCAGTTGATATGGATATCTACGGCGCTTTTCAGATCTGTTCCATAGGCATATTAACAGCACCCATTACGGTATACAACTCTAAAACTTACTTCAATGATCCCGGGAGAAACATTATTTTCTTATGGACAGGTCTGCTGCTCGCTGGTAAGTAATAGCAAATGATCTCGCTGTGGAACCCTTCTAATTGAGACATAGGGATGTTGAGTTTGACGGTCGAGTTCTTCCGTACTGAAACTCATGGCTGTCCCTTTGATAACATGGGAGCCCCGATTGATCCTCATAACTTGGGTGCGTTCCCCTATATGAATGCAAGCTGCAGTCTTAACTGCGTATTTGGTACTGGCGGCCCGTTCTCTCCGATTCGCCGGGATCCCACAAACGAGCCCGCCGTTATTCCTACACCACGCCGGCTCACGTTTAGCGCAGTAACCCTCCTTGCCGCTGCTAGTTCCATCCCTCCTATTCTTACTCTGGTACGTGAATTTAAACTATAGGAGTCGTCGTTTATCAAGACGGATATGTCATTAACCCCCCTATGACACATTTCCTTCAGGGAGTTCATATACAAACAGAAATTCATGTTTTTGGCTCTGGGCTAACACCCGGCTTTCCACACAGATATTTACTTGGGAGAAAATCTTAGAAATCAATTGGAAGCGAAAGTTTGCTCGAGAAGAGGTCAACAATAATGAGCCTATCGAAGGGACCAATGGAGCCACCCCTAAGATGATAACTGTCATCAACGGCGCAATCTGGACCTTTTTAAGCAGCATACAGATACCAATTTTCAGCGGTATTGTTATTGTACTCCTCGTCATCGGCGAGCTCAACTTTTGGAGCCCGCAGGTCATCTACCAAACAGAGCCTTTTACGAGCGTAGGACAATGGTCCAATGTGGTTGCCACTTCACTTGTTGTGTTTGGCTCGTTGTTCTTTGTCCAAAGTGAAGGCGAGATTAATAGCAAGGAGGACATAAGCTCCAGTCGCTCCCACAACACCAAAGATCCCGGGCCAAATCACACTACGCATAGCATTAGAGATCACGAGAGTATAAATAACAGTATTCCGGGGACCCCATTTGGAATACTTACGGACCACGTGATGGATAGCAGCAGTATTCGTCACGACATTCCTGAGAATGCACAACCTGACGAGCGGTTAAGAGATTTCATTGAACTCAGACCTCTCACTACGAACACAAACAATCAGCCAGTATCTCTATCAATATCAAATAAACATAGAAACAGGGTAGCCACCTTGTTGAATCAGTTCGGGGAGTACCTTGGGACAGCAGCACCAGACCGCTATGACAATTCCGTATTCGAGGAAGGAAAGGCCGAATTCCCCGAGATTCCGGGGGAAGCTGGGCGAGTTGCGCGCTTCGAAGAATTCCGCGATTGGTACAGGGGCACCCACCAACTAGAGGACGGGGGGAGCGTTATCCCCGGACTATCAAGAGTTGAGAGCTTCTCATCCATTCGCGTCTCAGATCGTGATGGATCGCCGTCACGGTCCCGCTCAAATACGACACCGGATGAGCAAAGGGAACATCCATCCGTAGAGCTTGGTAGGGTAACAACATCCCCTGTCGCCGGGCCAAGCCGGCGGGCGAGAGGGGATACACTCGAGGTGCCGAGCCGTCCAAGACCGGCGCACATTCGCCTTGGAAATGGCTCATCGCCACCTAGACACTCTCCAACTATGGTTTTAGACACAGAGGGTTCACCAAAGATTGTGGTCTCAGCTGAACCTGAAGAGTCCTCGCCCACCACACCTACGATGCACGGTTCATTATTCGGCCCCCCCTGAACTGCCAACTTGCTGTGATGAACATGGCTACTCGGATTATCGTCCGCAAATTCCCTTCGCCATTCTCGTCATTGATTCCAATCACTCAAACCTCATTTTGCGCCACTTACAGTAGGCCTAACAGCCTATGGCAGTATTGCCGAGAACCCGCTACCCTATTTGGAGGTATCGCAGTATAATTATACCCATTCGCAGGTGCCACGATACGTGCACCATCTATCACACTAGAAAGATGTTTCAACTTTGTTTCGACTTCACAGCAACCGGAAACGTGTCATATTTTGGCATGAGAAGAATGCCAAGTATCGCCAGCACACATGTTTTAACATATATCCAGGCCGACTCGACTGTTTCATTTATCAATGTCTTCAGCATGTGAATAGACACCCAGCGAAAAGAATTACATTTTATGAGATACGATACGGAAGAAAAATTTAGAGCTGGACCACAGGCGCATATCAGGGGTTTTGCATAATACCCATATTTACTCTGTGTGCATTTTGTATATATAAACCGGCGATTTAGGAGGAATCTGGGATAAACATGTTACCTTCGAGGGCGTTGTTTGGCATAGATATGAATATTAATATCTGTTTTGAATAGACCAGACAGCCTCCTAGCTAAGCTAGAACACTATTGAATGAGCGCTCGGTCTCATTTGAAGGATAAACACACGGCATCCTCAGGCTACTTTTTGCTACCGGCGACCTCCCGCCCACACCTGTCCCAGATATCCACACTCGTCAACACGGTCGTGACAAACATAGCCAACCCAACCGTACCTGTACTAACCGGCACCCAGCCGACCACGCTCCCAGGCAGCGTGATATCGAGGGCGTCAGACACAACTCGCCGGCCAAGGCCTGAGATCTTAGCGCGCACCTCCCGGCTGCGGGCTAGATGGTCGACCTGCTCTTGCGGGGGGGAGGCTACTTTCTCAGCCTTCCCATCTGGATCGGCGGTCTTCTCATCCACAGCCTCCTCTCCCTCCCCCTCCGCAGACGCAGACACGGATACAGACACAGGCTCAGACGCAAGGGACAAAACATCAGCAATCCTGACCAACCCAGCCAAGACCCCACAAGCAAGCGAGAACAGCCAGAAGCGCTGCCCCTCGACAGCGACTTCGCGCTCGCGAGCGGGGCCCCAGACCGCGAGCCCTGGGATCCCCTGGACGTCGAGGATGGTCGACGCTTCCATGAGGAGGTACATGCCGTTGAAGGTGCGGCCGAAGACGTCGATCCAGAGGGCCAGGGTCTCCCTTTTGCCCTTGCGCTCACCCTTCGCGGTAGACTCGGAGGCGAAAGAGATGGAGGAATACACCTTCTGCGCGGCATGGAAAGATTCCAGGAACCGGAAGAGGCGGAAGTACCGTCTCACGAAGGCGAACTGGTTTTTCAATCCCAGGAGGGCGGCGTGCGTTGTTGCTGGGTTTGGACCCTTACTTCCTGTGGGGGATGCTGATGTTGGGAGGTAGGCTAGGAGGATGAGCAGGATGTTGAAAGGGAGCGCGTAAGAGGATAGGATCTGGGATATAGCCTGGAACAGACGGAGGGTTCGTTCGAGACCGGCTTTGCGTCGCGTGTTAGTGAATTCTTGAGGATAGCGTGACAGGAAAGGCCGGGGGTAGTGGGTGCGGGCGGTGGCATTCTACTCATTGATAGCACAGAGTAGGAGATCGTTGAAACGAGAGATGAAAGGAAGGAATAGAAAGAAAGAGCTGTGAATATGTATGGACTATCTGCTACATAAAGCGCGTCCTTGAAGACGTCTTATCTCATCATATCCCACTCTGACTGCGCTCATATCGCATACTCCCCGCCTATATACGGAGACGTGGAAGGGAATATTCTATAAGTAAATCGACTGTGTTCATACCCGCATCGGTCGTGAACCTCACGAATTTTTCAAATGTGTTAGACATAGTATCGCCGCGTAGTTATGTGGTAGGTATCGATCGGTAGTGTGATACGGAGTCGGCCCAGTTGTCTTAGGTCGGTACCCAGGCCCGAACTCGATGCCGCCGAACAGAACTAGAGATTGTAAATATGGACAGCGATGAATGGGAGGTCAATCCCTCTATACTAAAACAATCGCTTCAAGAATGCCAACAAAAAAGGCCCCTGATGTATAATCCGTACCTCTGCACATAAATAGTAAAGATTATTTACCAAGGTGCAATGCCGGTAGTATAAGAATACGGCAGTTCAATTGATTTGGATGTGGTGGGTGGGAGAATATGTGAGCCCGGTTGTTATCCGGTTCAAAAGCCCGAATTGGTGGGGTATGTATCAATCGCTAAGCGGATACTGCATATTGAGTGGTCAACTCTGATAGCGTTCCTGTGCCCGAGAGAGTGTGAGCTCATGAGATAATGCGTAGACGGGCAAGAAGCTGGCGGCGTCGTCATGGTATGACAACTTCGGGTGTGAAATAAGAGATAATAGTACTCCTATTTGCTTCTCTGGATATTGTATTAGAGCACAACCAGTGTTGTTCTAATAAATATAAATCGGTGTATGGGGTGTTCCGAGCGATTGGATCGAATGCTGCTGGTTCGGGATACTCTATCACCAGATAGATATTAATCGCCAAACATATATCATGAGATATGCTCCTTGGACGGCGCTTTGGGACATACGGTTACAGAGCGGGAGCAACTCTGGTAACTATTAGGGACATACTTTCTTCAGGAAATGGCTCGGTGAATATATACATAGTGACGGATAGGTTAGGCAAAGTGTACAAGGCGGTATTATCCCTCTTCTAAACCCCAGGTCTACGCCGGCTGCTTTTGTCGTCTAGATGATCTTTGAGACTGTTTATTGGCCAGGAGAGATCAGTTTGCCCTCTGCCCGCGCACCAGGGTGCCATCCACCGGCAAATGCTTGTTGGCCACCATTCTCTGCAGCGTATTTCTGCATTCTCGCCTCTAGCTCGGGCCTGAAGTGTCGGATCAAACCCTGTATAGGCCAGGCGAAGGCTTCGCCAAGAGCTGCGATTGATGTTAGTATTACGCAGGCATATTTAAGCTCAGGTATGAACCTTGACTTACCGCAAATGGTGTGGCCCTCGACCTGCTTTGTGAGTTCTTGTAACATGTCAATCTCTCGTTCACGGCCTTGCCCCTTCTCGAACCGGCTCATGATCTGCTCCGTCCACTTGCTGCCTTCACGGCATGGTGTGCATTGGCCGCAAGATTCGTGGCGGTAGAAGTGGGATAACCGAGAGATAGCTCGGACAACGTCGGCGCTCTTGTCTAGAACAATGACGGCTGCGGTACCCAGACCAGACTGGCTGTCCTTTAGCGCGTCGAAATCCATCAATTGGTCATCGCAGACATGCTTAGGCAGGATGGGCGTTGAGGATCCACCGGGAATAATGGCGAGAAGGTTGTCCCAGCCGCCCTTAACACCACCGCAGTGCTTTTCAATGAGCTCTCGCAGCGGAATGCTCATTTCCTCCTCAACGGTAGCCGGGTGGTTGACAGCGCCCGAGATACCAAACAGTTTTGTTCCCTGGTTCCGCTCTCGGCCGAAGCCAGCGAACCAGCTTCCTCCTCTCCTGCAAATTGTAGGGGCGACGGCAATGGTCTCGACATTTGCCACGGTCGAGGGGCAACCGAACAAACCGACGGCGGCAGGGAATGGGGGCTTGAGACGGGGCTTGCCGGGCTTGCCCTCGAGGGACTCGATCAAGGAGGTTTCCTCGCCGCAAACATAGGCACCAGCACCGCGGTGGATATAGACATCGAAGTCGTAGCCCGAGCCGCAGGCATTCTTTCCGATCAATCCGTCGGCGTAGGCCTCGTTGATGGCGTGCTGAAGGACGGCAGCTTCGTGGATGAACTCGCCACGGATGTAGATATAGGCGGCGGTTGCGTTCATGGCCCGGCCAGCGACGAGACAGCCTTCGATGAGCTTGTGGGGATCTTTTCGCATGATTTCTCGGTCCTTGCACGTTCCGGGCTCACCCTCATCGGCGTTGACGACGAGATATCTCGGCTTGGTGTCCTTGTCCCAGTCCTTGAAGTTCATGAACGACTAGTCCGGCAGACCCATCAGTATACTCCTTCTCTTAACACTAATTTAGAGTAGAGGGATGGGGAAACGAACCCATTTTAGACCAGAGGGAAAGCCAGCTCCTCCTCTGCCTCGCAGGCCCGAGGCCTTGACCTCGCTGATGATCCAGTCGTGGCCCTTCAATATGATCTCTTTCGTCTTGTGCCAGTCGCCCATCTTCTTGGCGGACTTGAGGTCGGCGGGGAAGCGACCGTAGAGGTTCTGGAAGATGCGGTCCTGGTCTCGTAGGCCGCCATAGGTGCGCTTCGGGGGGGCGTCATCCTGGACAGTCGCGAAAGTTCGGTTCTGTGAGCCGGCGGGCAGGGCGACGCGCGTCAGGGCCTTCACGGAGGCTGCCGACGGGGCGGTGGTCCTAGACAGCATCGTGATGGTGTTTTTGGCGCTCAATTGAGCCGGGAGAGGGGAGAGTCCAGTGGCGACGGGAGTGTTGTGTAGGTTTTGGACGATGTCGAGTAATGAGGCACTTGAAATCAACGGCTGGCAAATGGCTGCACCATCATTGGCCCGGAGCAGCTGTAAGTGGATCCCCGTGACGAGCAGAGAATAGAGCTTGGGCCACTACCTGCTTACCAACCTATCAATATGGCTTAATTACTTATCAATCAGCGCGATACCTACATAGGTACCTTCTACACTAGGTAAGGCCCTAAGGGTGTCTCCATCAACATTATGAATGTCTAGGTAGTTCTCTCTTTACCCGTATTCCTAAGTTATTCCAGCCGGCACATCCATCGACACAGTCGAGAGGATCGCGGTAGCTATGAGCGCTCCTTCTTCCGTCACGTAAACACACGCCTCCGCCGAGAACCCAGCATCATGGCGTCGTCCTCATCCAAGCGACAGTCGGTTCTCCCACGGGCCCCAGCTGGTCCCAAAGCCCCGGTCAACTTCTCCTCCTCCATCACTATCGCCGACTCTGCGCAATTGACCGGCCATCACACCATAAACATCAGTTCCGAGTCAGTAGTTCATCCGCGCGCGAAACTCGACTCCGCCAAGGGAAGAATCACCATCGGCCGCAGATGCATAGTTCACGAGCGGACGAGTATCGGAGCAGCCTCGGCCGACCCGACGCCCAGCGAGTCGCGTGATGGAGTCGTGGTCAGTGACTATGCTACAATTGAAGTCGGGGCGGTCATTGAGTCCGGCGGTACCTTAATAGGCGAAGGGTGCCATGTGGGTGTGGGAAGCCGGGTTGGCAAAGGCGCAAAGCTAGGGAAGGTTGGTTGATCACTTTTCAATGGCTTGGTCCCGGCTCAGAGTTAACATATGTGTCCCACAGCACTGCATCCTGACACCGAAGAGCGTGATACGGCCTGGTGAAGTGGTGCCGGACTTCACCGTTATTTATTCGAACGGTACGAGACGAATGGATAAACGTGGCGTGACAGAGTTGAAGAACAAGGCTCAGGCGCGGCAGATTGAGGTTTTGAGGAAGTTGGTACCCAGTAATCCCGCCAAATTTCAACCATGATACCCAACTTTACATTTACATCTACATGCAAACCCCCTATCAGTTTAACATGATGGCGTTCGAAGCTAAGCTCAGCCCTGTTGACGCAAACAGACAGCCAGAGATTAGCATGTTTGCCTTCGAGTACTACATCTAGGTTTCTAGTGAAAAATCTCAGAGCGGTCACGAAGAGTCCGATGCTAACCTCATAATCGCTCTAATACTAATGACCATGCGCCTTGAATTGATTAAAGCGAGCGCCTCCTTGCCCTCCGTATACTCGACAACCTTTGATGGGCCTTGCTTGAAGGAGATCTAGCTAAATGTCCGCTAGTCTTTCCGTTAGTGACTCGGTCGGTCGCCGGGACCGACCCATAAGTTCGCCGTAAACGACCTCTTGAATTGCGAAGACATGCGAGGGGATCCTGTCTCTTTTATCATTGCAGCCTTATCCTTGGCGACCGACTGCGGTTTTGTATCATGTAAAGGGGCTCTATCACCGAAACCGGGCAGTTAATAACAGGTATTCAACGGGACTTGACGACAAGGGACCCGCCGACCCACGCCGGCCGGCCGTAGAACCATCTATCGCGTACACAAATCGCAAACTAATACCTTCTGAAGAGAATTCTAAAGCTTCACACTCGTGATAATCATAGTATGACATTTACACTAACCGCACTTATAACAACCGAGTCTACGCATATGGTATAAAGTCCTTTGGAAGTATACAGCGACGGCTACTACGTCTGAGAAGTCCGCACGTGGTATAAATGGTCGACTACCCTAAGCATGAAAAGACCAGTGGTCATGTTTGCTTAACCTAATACCATCTCTAGACCTGGGCTACATGTTACCAATGCCGAATACGCGATAAGTCAACAATTCTTTTGTCGGACTTCAAGCAGCTCCCCAACGATACTACTAGCGCGGCATAGGGATGCACACACCTCCACAGAGTAAGCGGAGTGAGCCGAGACGACGAAGTTCATATGGTGTTCACGGACGCCGCACTAGATGTAAATACTTTTGCGCCTGTTGTCTCGACGACTGCGCGCATAGTTGGAGATACGGTCTGAACCCAGCCGATACGCCCACGGTGGAAGTGAGTGAGCGTCACGATCTCCCACGCCTGTCGGATGAATCCGTTCACGAGATAAATTGCGAGGAGGTCGATATAGTAGGCGGTCGCATTAGGCCGGGAGCCCCGGCCGTGGAGAAATGCGGAACCGAGATCATCGACGTCCACCTATATCTGGTCAATCGGTGCATAGGTCGATGACTCCATGCAGAGACATTCTATTCATACAATGACGTTTCCATTCGGGTTGATGAAGTATTCGTGTACTGGACTGGATAGGCTTGTAGATATACTGTTGACCCGTTCGTTTCCATTATAGATTGCGTTTCTAATACCTCTGAAAGGAGCACCGCACCGAACTGCCAATGATGTGTAGCAAAAAAGACCGTTGCGACGGCAGGGTTTATGAATGTTGCATTGCAGGGGATATGTAGCCTAGGGTTGAGTGCGGCTGCATACGTTGAGCCAACAATTAATCGTTAGCACATCTGCATCTTTGCCTGCAGGACACTGCCAACACATATCATAACTCATGTCCTAGAGAGGGCTTGTTATATGAAAAGCCGCACAACGAACAGGCGGCGTAGTCCAGGATACAAAGGAGTTCCTATTCAAGTGGCTACCCCCATCAGTCGAAAGACTTGCTGGAATAGCTTACTGTTTCAACTGTTTTCTATCCCCTAAGCGCAGCTTAGCTCTTCAATCTAACCACTCGAGCATTTGAAACGAATAAAACTGGTACGCAATGGCAACACAACATTCGAATACAGCCCGCTGGCAGGGAGACCTGCTACCACATGTTGTTGACAGGCTTGCTTCGGAAACCCCTGATGATATCTACGGTCTGTGGCCTGTAGGCTGTGCCTCGTACAAAACTAGGTTCCGGGAGATCAACTATGCGCAACTAGCCAACATCGTGAATGGGTTGGCCTGGTGGATCGTTGATCAACTCGACACGAGTGATGGCGAACAGGTCCTGACATACATCGGCCCTAACGATGTGTGATACTGCGTCCTAGTATTAGCCGCGGTCAAGACGGGATATGTGGTATGCCTCTTCTTTTTTACATCATATTGCAAAACTCACAGCTTCCAGACGTAGCGCTCCTTGTGCCGTCGGTGGTGGCCGAGCTTGCCCGGAACCCTCACCTTCTCGAGATCTGTGCGCGGTACCTCAAGCTAATCCTCTACATAGGAGGGGATCTAGCTGCGGCGATAGGAGACAAGGTTGCCAGGAAGATCCCGCCACGCTGCCAGTGGGGAATCCGAGGTGGGCATCCCGCAGCAGCTGATGCCGCCCGAGTTGGGATCTCTGGACTGGCGTTATATCCGCTTCCACCCAAGTCTGGGCGCTGTCTTCGACGAAGTCATGGACGGCACGCGTGAGCTAATCATTCGACGCAATCGTCCGACGATGCTGCCTACTAGGTAATTTCTTAGTAAAGCAGGGCAAAAAGAAAAGGGGGGAAAAGAAAAAAACGTACAACACCAGGGATTCGCTGGTCGTCACCGACCCAACTACTAATCTGGCGGTATCTGGCTTAGCTATGGGGGAGCGGACGGGACCCCGCGTTTTCCAGATCCTATGGTCGTACGTGAGAGTTTCGTTCTCTATTCTAGCTTAAATATGTCCGGCCGTACTAACACCAGCTGGGGCATTAATGTCCGTCACAGTGTGGACAATTCAATCTCTCGCAACTTTTAGTAACGCGAACGACGCAGAACGATGAAATTGCTAGTACTCAAGCTGTATTCACTATCCGAGGTCAGGACAAGCTTCAAGAATATCATACCAAAGATCTCTTTACCAGACACCTGACAGTCTCTCACGCGTGGTGCTAGTGTGGCTGTTCTGATGATATTATTGTATTCCTCAACGGCGAAAAGACTAACCCTGTGCCCCTGGAGCAACACATCGTTGCCGAAAATCACGAGCTGAGAGGTGTTCTTGTAGTGGGTTCTTGAAGATACCAGCGGGCTTTGTTGATAGAGCCAGTTGCTAGATCGGGTCCTAGGTATGACCACCGCCGATCAAGCCGCACTGATTGAGCACGTCTGGCCGAGTGTCGAAGAAGCCAATCGAGCTGCCCCCGTTCATGCACGAGTAGAAAAGTCGCTTATCCTCGTCACAAGCCCGGATCGGCCCTTCATCCGGTCTAGGAAGGACACAATCCAACGGCAAAGCAGTCTTGCGCGGTATACAGAAGACATTGACAAGCTCTATAGAAGCGCCGAGTCAGCTAGCGGGACCATCTACGCGACTAACACTCAAACGGTCTCTCATTGATTCAGGATGCTATCCAAAACATCACCGGCTGGACCATTCTGGACAAGTCGGACAGCCTCTTTGGTTGAGGACTAGACTCGTTGCAGGCATTGCAGATCACACGAGCTCTGAGGCGCGCCTTACACAGTCCCGACTTCGCCTTATCTACGATATATCGGAACCCTACAGTCGAACAATTAACCGCTGCAGTGTTGGAACGAAATGACAAAGCCGACGAGAGGGAGATGATGGAGCTGCTGCTAATCACTTACAAGGGGCTTATTCAGCAAATCCCAGTGCCAAAGTCTCTCAACCCTGTTGAATCAGATGCGATTGATGTTCTTCTGACTGGCTCGACAGCGAGCCTAGAAACATTAATCTTGCAGGCACTCCTCAATAGACCAGGTATCAATCACTTTTTTTGCCTCAACCGGGGGGTCGCTCTGTGCAGGGCCAACGTTTCGCCGCCGTCGGATTGGAGGAGGATGATCGCCTCAATACTCGTGTTACATTTCTACAAACAGACTTGGCGCATCCTTCACTCGCGCTGGACGACGCGATTTATGAGACGCTACGCACTCGAGTCGGGCTCATGATCCATAACGCTTGGCTGGTCAATTTCAACTTGAACTTGTCGGCTTTCCGGCCACACCTCGCAAGACTTGTCAATCTGTGTCAACTTTCTGCTGCCGCCGCTCCACGGGTTTTGCAACTTCTCTCTATCTCGAGCGTCGGAGCTGTAAATGGTGAGGCGCTCCAGGGTGAAGCGGCTCCCGAGACTTTGCTAGAGCCATTTGAGACACCGGGCCCCAACGGCTACTCGCGAAGCAAGTTTTTATCTAAGCTTCTCTGTGACGCTGCGGCCAAGAATCTGGGGATCCCCGTGACTTTTATGTGAGTAGGGGAAGTCGCGGGCTCTGTCAGGCTTCTAGGCTCATGGAATCGAGCAGAGTGGCTACCCGGTCTTGTGATCAGCTCGTTGCATCTCAACTGCCTATCGAAGGACTTGGGCACTCAATTCTCCGAGGTCGACTGGGTGAGGTAGTGGTTGATCTTGCTGCCGCAAATCATAGCAATTCCGCAGAAAAAGAAACCGGTTTCGGCACAGCTGTGTACAACCTGAGGAATCCTAGCACCACCACCTGGGACAAGCTGCTCCCAGCCATTGTGGAGGGCGCATCGACTAAGCGACAGGGTCAAGGTTGCGAACTGGACATCGTGTCACCCTCCGTCTGGGTGGAGCGGCTGCAACAGAGTATGGCCGCTGTGACAAATGATGAGAATAGCGACGTAGCCGCTGCGGCTGCAGCTAATCCGGCCATCAAACTATTCGAGCTTTATCAAAACAGCCTCTACAGAAGCAACATCGTTGCTACACGACCAATGTCGGTGGAGCAGGCTGTCCAAGCGAGCCCGACCCTACGCATTATGCCGTCTGTGTGCGCCGAATGGACGCGCAAGTGGGTTGACGAGTGGCTTGCAACAGCATGACGCCGTGTCACATATGGAGGACAACGCCCTGCTCCTAGTACATTAGCAATATAAAAACGAGCGTCTGCAACGACGCCGTTGGAGTTGATAGTGACGATGATATTGTAGACTCGATCGAGTGGAAGGGTTGTAATTCGCCGTGAAAGGGTGCTTAGTGTAGATGCGCTCGTCTCAAAGGAGGTCAGAATGACTCTAATGAAACGAAGTGTCTCCTGACAAGGTTGCATTCGGTACAACCCAATTAGGAAACATAAATTGATTTTTTGGATTTGGATCTAAGGCACCCCTGTAGCTAGCCGATCCCTCTCGAGCAACAGAATGCGAGGAGAATTGTATCCCCGCAGCGGAGAGATGCGATATCAGCACTTTAAGCGGCATATCTGACCTGCACCCGCAAATGCTATACCTATTCTGAGAGATTGGCCAGACGCAAGGGTTAGTGGCTGACAACTCATCTAGCACATCTGAATCGCAGCGTGAAAACTTCATAATTGAGACGGTAGAGTTGTCACAAGACAGGCACAACAAAGAGGCTTCTGTATATAGTCAGATTAGTCCCGTGAAGGTGGTTTTAGAGACCTTCACGTGACAACAAGTGTCTATTGCCGACTTCATGTTCAGGGTTCCTGGCAGTGATTGTTCTCGGCCTTGAGTTTCATGGAAGATGCTCAATCCAAAGAGGCTCGGCTGAGAGCTACTGGCCATAGTGAGGGCGTAGATTCAACAAGCTTAGAAGTGCTCATATGTTAATAATATGCAAAGTACCCCGAGATTTCCGTGACTCTCCTAGACTTGACGGATTCGCTAGGGACTTTGCACGTTACGTAAGAGGATGTTCGTTGAGTGTGTTTATATATAATATCAGTTTCTTGCAGGTTAAGTTGAGATGGATTCTACAAACATAGATACATATAATACAACCTTATATACCGTCCCAAATGTGGCGTAACCTTAGGTTAACTATTTATCTCAGAAAAATAGTTTCACCCACATGATTCTAAATCTAACGGTAAGAGATATGTTATGTTATCATAATGTAGATAATTTTCTTACCCGGAGTAGGTGGCTAAGACCGATCTCGAAATGTCTTACCTCTACAGCCGGTTCACCGCCACGACTTAGTGGATAGCTGCTGCAGCTCAGGAACTTGAAAAACGAAGGAAATCCAAGGCCTTCGATTACGGCTTCATAAAGAACTGTTACAGCCTATCAAAAAGAGTCTTGATACTGCTATATCATTATAGTTATTCCTAGGATTCGTCGGCCGTGGATATAGTTTACCACAACTCGGTGCTTAGAGGATAGTATGTTCCCAGGAAATGCCTTTCGCGAGGCTCTTCGGTCTCTAAGCAGAGTTTCTATGTACCCATAACTAAATATCCTCTTAGATATAGATCGTAAAGGAAATTAAAAGACCCAAGCTTTATAGTCTTGCCTTAGGATAGTGTCGTTTGTCACGAAACATCGCAAAATACCACCTTCAGTATATTAGGACCAACAATGTACTAAAGCATTCGGTTTGGGTGGGTATCAAGGATTCAAATATGAAATTCCCTTCACAGAAAGTCTGCTCTAGCAATGCACTTTGATTACAATTCTTTCTAATCAACTCATTCGTAACTCTAATTATTATATTCCCGCTTTCCTCTTTATCTTGATGACATGTATGTAACCATGACCCCCCAACATGCTGATGATAAACAGTCGTTCGATCTGTTTCTCCATCTATAGAGGCCTGCTAAAACCTCTTTTCGGCTTACAACTTCGGGCTCTGATGGGTCTAAGTATTTCCGTGATGGTTTCCCCTTAATAATGGTTAGACACTCCAACCGACACGACTTTCGGAATGCCTTCAAACGAATTGGATTCTAGGTTACGTTACTTGCCAAGCAACGACGCCCGTTGGAGTTGAACTACGGCGCTTATTCGCCACTGTATGCCACTTCCAATGTTACCGTCCCCAAATTTTGCCCCGACCAACTTTTTTGATCTCGAGTTTTCAGTTTCGTTCGTGGCAGCATCAGTCGGTATTCACTTAAGCTCACTAATTAGCCCACTATTGTTACATCACGCAATTCCCAGCGAGGGAAGTGTAAGCCTTCATCTCTAGTCCTCCACCCCCTTAGACTTCTCGTCTAGAGGTCCTACTGCGTGACCCACTCGATAACCACCGCAGTCTTAAAGATAAAACATTCGAGAGAGTGGGGGGCACATACGCCGCACTGCTGCCTTGGAAGGAAGCCAACGGACCAAGGCATCAATAGTCACTTGACTGACTTCTACACAAGTCCCCAGCATGACGGGAAAAGCCGTTGTCCTTCCGCAATTTGCAGACTTATGGTACTGCTTTCATCTGGAGTAATTATGTCGCGTCAAAGCCAGCCTTAATGTTCGTATTTGCCCATCTTACTCCAAGGCCCAGAACGAGTGGCACCGTCCGATCATCATGACAACTGAAATTTTGTCCGATTCGGTGATTTCTTGGCATCATACATATCGGGTAAACCTTTATGTCGCTTATCTTTCCCCAGGGTAGCTGAAATTACGTAGTTGCCCAATAGTTTGCGCCGTCATTGCCCGTTTGGTACAGAAAAAGCAATTCGGGCATTTGACATTGGCTAGGTCACATAGGAGGGTTTTTTATCGCGATCTAGACGTGGGCCAATCGTAGACAAAGTCCATTCCCAACAGAAAGGGGCACATTCGGGATAAAGGGAATATCGGTATTACAACTAATTTGCCCAGCTGTGAAGTGATGGTGTGTACAGCATGTGATGCAACAGTTGGTAAGAAGGGATTACCCCACTGCAGGTTCATGCGCTGGTTGGTAGGGGTGGGTAGGGATGGTGAGGCTGTGGCTGGCTACTATTTGTGCTTCCATAACGGTACAGATGGTGGTAGACTGTCTTCAGTTTGTATGTTAGTATATTAGTCTTAGAAGATGGTGGACTACCATCGTTGTGATTGGTGTTGCATGATGTTAACTGTTGGTGATCAATATTGTCCCTTGATATCCTTAGTGCTGAGGCAAGGATCGATGATGTTGGTGCATCGGGCTAAGTCCTAGAATACGAGCCAGACATGACCTCGTGTCTTGAGATGATCATCAAGAGTGTGTTGTCGCAAGGCTTTCCCTGTAGCGTTATGATCGCTCCTGCAGCACCATAAAATAACAGCATGCCGTCACTGCAAATATCCTCTCCGTTAGTCCAGAACAAAAGCTCTAGCTAGATAACTAGTAAGTCAAGATGGCAAACTTGAGCCTTTGGGCGTTGGCTTCTTTAGTCGCATTATTTTATTCTATCGGTCTTGTTATCTATCGTCTTTATTTCCATCCTCTAGCTAAGTTTCCCGGCCCGAGGTTAGGTGCCGCAACAGGCTGGTATGAAACGTTTCATGATCTCAAGAGCCCTGGGGGCCAGTTTATGTACCGGCTGCAAAAGCTTCATAAAACTTACGGTATGATGATGACGGAAACGCTCATCGATAAAAGCTAAGAAAGAGCGATAGGCCCTATCGTACGGCTTAGCCCAGACGAGGTTCATATCAGTGATTCAGCCTGGATAGACATGCTTTTGGTTGGTTCGGCTCAAGTACGTACTATATCGGATAACACTGGCATTTCAAATAACTGATCAACTATAGGGAACTCGTGATAAATATGTACCGGCAGCCAACCAGGCAGGTACCCCAGAGGGAGGTGTGTGATGAAAAGAACCCCATATTGTCAACAAACAAGTGCCTAATCGTAATTAGTGTTCGGGACCTCCGCTCATAATACCCATCGACGACGCCGTGCTGCCCTGAGCCCTCTGTTCTCTAAGTCGTGCGTGACTGGCGCCGAGGGATTGATATACGACAAGTTCGATTTACTCATTCAACGCATAGACACCCAAATCGTCCGCGATGGATATACCGATATGCGCACAGCCTTCATTTGCTTCACAACAGATATAGTATCGGAATATTGTCTTGGGAAGTCTTTCGGACTACTCCAAGATGAGACCAAAGGAAGGGAGTGGCATAATGCCATACGAGCTTTAGCAAAGACAATCCCGTATACGAGGCAGTTCAATTGGATTATACCCCTTTCACAGAAAATACCTGTCTCTTTGATGTGGGCAATTTCTCCAGATATGGCTAGAGTGGCAGGAATGCACCATGTATGTCCTCTATCTCTCTACGCCGTCTCAAGACTCATGTTAACGGAACGTTGACAGGACATGGAGGCTCAAGCCTCGCTAGCCGTCAAAGAGTACGAACAAGACCAGAAGATTAGTCAAGAGCTGCCATTCCATCGCAGCCCCGGGAAGAGGTTCGCAGTTTTTCGCGCATTGCTGCAACACGACGGATTGCCCCCACGCGAGAAACTTTACAATCGGATATCTCATGAGGCCGTTACCCTGATGGCAGCAGGGGGTGAGACCACAGCCAGCACGCTCAGTTAGTCCCCTGGAGTCTTTTATTCCCCCTTTTGGCATGTCTGAGAGCTATAAATTGCCTTAACGGGCATTTTTTGCTCTCGCTACTCCTGCAAGCTCCCGAAACCCTAAGTAACTTTTACCATAAGTGGACATTATTGACTCTAGTGTTATAACAGTGATGGCAGTCTACTTCATCCTTGCAGACAAACTGAACATACTCCCAAGATTACGAGAAGAGATCGAATCAATCATACCTAATGGGGATTCCAGGCCATCAGTTGCTGACCTTGAGTGTCTGCCATGGTTGGTACGTTGATCTAAGAGCATTCCTAACAAGAATACAACCGATAGCTTCGTTTCCTAATTAAAACTATACTAGACGGCTATCATTAAAGAGACTCTACGAATCAGCACATTGACGGCCAGATTGACTCGCGTCGCTCCGGATGAGGCACTTCAGTATAAGGGTTGGGTAATGCCAGCAGGGGTAAGACATTTAGTTTCTCTAAGAGTTCTCCTTCGTTGAAGAATCATAATCAAGCTAGAAATGGGCAATAACCATTATCTGAATAGACGGCCGTGAGCATGACACTTCGCGAGATATCATTCGACCCAGAGATCTTCCCTTCGCCAATGGAGTTTCGGCCAGAGCGTTGGCTACCCAGCAACCCCAACCTAGATCGGTGCAACCGGTATCTCCTAGCCTTTGGCAGAGGCAGTCGGATGTGTCTTGGCATCAAGTAAGTATAAATGTTATCAGCTGTTTTCTCTTATAAGTGGATCTGTCTAACATCCTCTTACTAGTCTGGCTCATGCCGAGCTGTACATCGCCATTGCGTCGCTATTTCGCCAAAGGGAGTTTGCATTGTATGATACTGTACGAGAACGAGATGTTGATTTCACTCGGGACTTCTTTGTTGGCGAGACCTCGGCCTCGGCCAAGGGCGTTCGAATCAAGTACGCGAAGTTGTCTGCGTAATAGCCCCTGACTCGATGGATTTTATTAGGGCTTGGTGCTATTTGCACTATACGAGGTTGGTGTATGGTAATCCACAAGCAGAGTTAGGGTATTCAACTGTGAATATACTTTCGTAGATAGTGTACTGCCAGGAGCGCGTAAAGTATGACAGCAGATCTGAAATGGCACATATACATATCACTTTATTTTTCGCAAGTTTATTGCTATATTGTGTCACGCAGATTGAGACCTTGCTTTGGAAGATTTTGTTTACTCTGACCGTATCCCGTGATGCGTATTGTTCTTCACATAAACTTGACATTATAGCTTAGGATCAGGGGATGCCTTGCTTAGAGACAAGACGCAAAGTTATATTCTATCGTGTCTATGATAGTCTAAGTCCCATAGTGCCTTTGCTTGTTCCCCGGCCCCGAACAGAACTGCAGCACTATACCACGACACTACTAAAAGTAGAACGTTATTAATGTGGATGCTTTAACGTCTGCAGCTGCTTATATATACGCTCACGGACAAGGCCATCATACTTGGTTTCTGGTCACTAGATTTCCTCTTGAAGAGCGGAGATGAATATAATACACTAGAAACATAGAAAGCTAAGCCTCTAGCAACAAAGATAAAAGCCGAATAAGCATGTTATTCTTTAAAGTATAAGTGCTAACATAATTAAATAATAACCAGGATCATCCTGTTAACATAATAAAATGTTTTACAACAATATATTATTACTTTTTTATTTATAATAAACTTTATATTATATTAATAAACCTTTTTAATATAAAAAACTTTACTATCGTTGTTTAATCGCGATAAAGAATAATTATATAGTTTACTCGGGTAAAAAGCTTCTTATACTTTAAGTAAACAACTATAATTATCTCCTCGGCTAGCTAGGAGCTGTTGTCGAACCACCCACCCCCTCCCTTGTTCCGGATGTCTTGTTAGTTGACATATAGAGGTCCAAAGTGAGGGTACCAACAGAAACACCAAAGAGTCATTAACCGACGTGGTCTTCAACAGCGCCCACCACCTCCTTCGGACGCGCCGATATATTAAAACCTCTCTAACCACGTCTGACGGCATGAAGACCTTCCTCGGAGACTAGGTGTCTGTAGATAATGATAGACAGCTACTAATGCTGTCGGAATATCATCAGTGTCTTCCAGCGCTTGTCCCCCGACATTGCCCAATTGCATAGCAACAACTTCCTCGCCTCAATAGATGATGTCGTCTTTCGTCAAACAGTTCTGTGGGATGGGTTATGTGTCGGCTCGGATGGGTTCGCCTGCGTTCGGTTGGTTCTCGCCTTGACCTTCGGTGGAGTCAGTGTCCCCTCGATTACTTCCTTCCCCGCGGCCTTGGAGGTATGGTGAGTGTAGTAAGCCATCCAATAGTCCGGTACTTTGGCGAGCTCATCCGGGAGTGCTAGATAAATGAGACTGGTGCGTGTGAGTAGTACCAAAGCCGTGTCCCACACTGCCAAAAATCCGGAGTGCCTCGATCTCCTCCTTGCGAGGCATGCTAAAGTAACTGGTTGGTTTTTCGAAGTTGGTCTGCTCGCGAACTTCCGCGATGACTTCAAGTTGCCGATGTGCGTCACTTTCGAGGTGGTCGGGTACAAGGCAACGGCGCCCGCACCATGGCGCCTATGGCCACATTCGTATCCAATTACCTCTACGTAAAAACGAATAACGACGCTCATATCCCGGACTACGTAGAAGGCGTTACTCCTAAGGGCGAACTTCCACGTCTCAACTACGCTATGCAGAGGTAACTAATCATCTGCACCCTCTTGCCTGACGCCATGATCATATTCAGCAAGCGCCATACAATCTGCCGTTTGCTCATCATAAGGCGATATGGCCACGTATCCAAAAAAAAAAAAAACAGATCAGTGTATGTTGTACGACTTCCCCAAGGAGGAGTTGACGAAACAGTTTGAAGTTTTCGAAGATCACATAGCAACTGCAGCCCGAGTCAACAAGTATACCTTCCTATAAAACGTCTATACTTGTATGAATACAGCTTCGATGCTTATCTAGTGTTTGAAATGATCCACGCTAAGTTTCACGTCAAGCCATGTTGACTTCAATTACTTCGGACGAGACTGAGTGCGATTCGTAATCCTTTGCGAGTATCAAGCTCATCCTTATACCTCTGAGTCTCGCAATTGTATTGTTACAGTTAATATTACGCTCAGGTGTAAAACTTTAAACTAGCGAGCGTTCGTCTCAATTTTTCTTTCTCTAGATTGACGCTTGTGAGTCTCACGATCTGCTATGGCATCGTCGGCTCTTCAGTGCCTTTCTCTTAAAGATGGAGGTATTCGGTTTCTAAGCATGTCGGTTAATCTCTTTGGGGATATCGATCGCCTCCGTGTCAACAGCAGGAATTAGAAAAGTGCTCCACCCTGGCTAAGAACGAGACGACCCGAAGTGCTCGTTGAATCCGTTCCGAGGACTAATAGTAGTAATATAGTTGCTAAGTTACTAAATAACTCCTTGTCTAAGATTCTACGCCAAGCATTAATTACACGTGCCTGAAACTATCCACTACACTTCTTACTCCCTCCAAGCCAAAAGGTTCCTTCCACTTCAACTATGTCATCTTCATTCAACCTATCGACCTCAATGATCGTACGAGGCGGGTATTTATTCGGGTCTACCCAGCAGCAACAATCAGCAGCCAATTCGACAAACTCAAGAAAGGAAAAGGAGTGAAGAACATACCGTCCCCCCAAAGTTCTATCTGTGCCTGATTACACATCGGACGGTAACGGAACATATCCGTAACGTAAACGACGACCCTCGAGCAATCGGTGATGTCCGCCCCGGCCTTGGCGGCCAGAGCAGCCATGTTCTGGAACGCCTGTCGCACCCGTGGCATGCCGACTGGCGCGAGGGTGCTGTTGGATGGGTAGATACCTCTCATACCTAGATCAAGTCAGCCGTCAACTTTTCTCGAGTCGAGTAGTAGGGGCATATATATCAAGGACTATACCCGCAATGTATAGGGTATCTCCAGCCTGGGACATGATGCTCCATGGCCCTGTGGCGTCGAAGAAATCTCCAGGGTTGAAGATCTTGACGCCGGCCGGTGATGTGTAGTTCGGCTCGAGCTTGGCATCGGTGCCGAGGGCTCCTGATAGGAGTCCTACGATGAGGGGCAGTCGGATTTGCATTTTGTTTCCTGTCTTGCTGATTACTAGCTTGGTGTTGACTGTAAAGATGGGTCTATATGTTGTTTGACCACGAACAAGCTATCTCGTTCTTGAGGAACCGGGGCATCTTATACATATAGATAGACAGGACTCCACCAGATCCATACGCCGGCAACGGAGCTCTTGGCACATACAAAACACCACACAAGTTGCCGGCCGTGAGCGTGTTCTTATCAGTGGAACCAACTTTCTCGCTAGTCCATCGACCGTGACGACTTCTTGAAGAGACCCAAGTGAACACTAGATTGACTACTGTATATTAACATACACTAGGGTGCCAATGTTTCGGGCGGGCGCGAGCGCTTGATAGGAACCTGAACTCGTGCCGTTCGTAAGGCAATTGAGGCCGAAACAAACATAAGATAGAAGTTGAGAGGAGCGAGTAGGATATAAGAAGTTCGATGCCGTTCAAGACTTCCGCCTTCTTGAATCGTGTAGTTGACATGAATGGACAATGGTCGGCCAGACTACCCTAGAGAAAGCTCGATGATTTCATGGTCGGATACTAATCACTACAACAGCGACGTCAACGATTGAATAACCTAGACTCAAAGTAAATTTAGATAGATCTAAGTACCGGCACCTGGATGTTCCTAAGAGCGTATATAGAGATCTTGAGTATTCAATGCACAGCTGAATTGCAACTAGCAGGCGAAATGGGATTCTATTTGATTGAATTTACTTGTGTTGAGAGTCGTCAAACACCAGGTTGATGATTGGAGGCTTTTAGATACCTAGGTACTCCGTACCTAGCTGAGGATGTCTCGTGGGGACCCGCTTTTTAGCCCCGGAGCTGAGAGAAAGAAGGCTAACCCCAGCTAACCTTAGCTCGGCTTTGATTGATTGATTGATTGATTGATTGATTGCTGAGAGCTCCGACAGAAATGCCATCATCGGGATCGTGAAATCTTCGACAAACCACCCATCCACACCCTCAACAGCGACCTGCGTCGGCACCCCACAGCAACGCACTATGTCGCTGAGCAGAGCAGATCAGGTCCTGCGGCCCGCCACCGCCATACGGCGCGGCCTGCTGCAATCCACGTCCACGTCCACGTCGACCCGCACACCGCAGCTCCGAAGCCTCGCACCAGCCCTCGCCCTCGGTGCCCAGCGCGCCCTGCACGCCTCGACGCGGGCCCTCGCGCCAGCCGCGGGGGCAGGCGGCTACGTGGGTCCCGTGCCGCCGTCGTACTTCCAGCGGCCGTCGCTGCCGGCCAACACGGTGGTGCGGTTCGTGCCGCAGCAGACGGCGTGGATCGTCGAGCGCATGGGCAAGTTCAACCGCATCCTCGAGCCGGGCCTCGCCATCCTCGTGCCCTTCCTCGACCGCATCGCCTACGTCAAGAGCCTGAAGGAGGTCGCCATCGAGATCCCCAGCCAGAGCGCCATCACCGCCGACAACGTCACCCTCGAGCTCGACGGCGTGCTGTACACGCGCGTCTTCGACGCTTATAAGGCGAGGTAAGGCAAAAAAATTTAGAGAAAGAGAGCAAGGAAAGGAAGGATGGGAGAGAAATAGGGGGGAAAAAGGAAACAGGTTGGACTAACACTATCTTCATTCAAACAGCTACGGAGTCGAAGACGCCGAGTACGCCATCAGCCAGCTCGCACAGACAACGATGCGCAGCGAGATCGGCCAGCTCTCCCTCGACCACGTGCTCAAGGAGCGGGCGGCGCTGAACACGAACATCACGGCCGCCATCAACGAAGCTGCACAAGCGTGGGGCGTGACGTGCCTGCGGTACGAGATCCGGGACATCCACGCGCCCGTGGGCGTGGTGGAGGCGATGCACAGACAGGTGACGGCGGAGCGGTCGAAGCGCGCCGAGATCCTCGAGTCCGAGGGCCAGCGGCAGAGCGCCATCAACATCGCCGAGGGCAAGAAGCAGAGCGTGATCCTGGCGTCCGAGGCCCTGCGCGCCGAGAAGATCAACCGCGCCTCGGGCGAGGCCGAGGCCATCCTCGTGAAAGCCAAGGCCACGGCCGCCGGCATCGACGCCGTGGGCGCCTCCATCGCCGCCGGCGGCGTCAGCGCCCAGGGCGCCGTCTCCCTCAGCGTCGCCGAGAAGTACGTCGACGCCTTCGGCAAGCTCGCCCGCGAGAGCACCGCCGTCGTGGTCCCCGGCAACGTCGGCGACATCGGCGGCATGATCGCCACCGCGCTCAGCGTCTACGGCAAGGTCGGCGATACCCAGAGCCGCGCCATGGCCAAGCAGCTCCTCGAGAAGGGCAACGTGATCCCCGGCGAGGAGGCGAAGAGTGGTGCGGAGCGCCACAAGCCGTCTGAGAGCATCGTTGACTCGGTCGTGCGTGAATTCGACAGCACAACCGCCAAGAGATAAGCACGTCCACGCCGCATCGTTCGCCTACAATAATCTATCAAGTGAAAAAGTCGAGAGTGGCCAACGCAGTGCCACCACACTGGCTCTTGTTTTGAGCCGAGCAAGGCCCATGTACTATATGAAGGGAGAAGAGGGAATACATCTCATATGTCTTTGCTTGGTTGACAGGATTGGCGGGCTGAAAACAAATAGGCGAAGAAAAAAAAGCCAGGAACTGAACATATCCGGCGGCATGGCGAAAAGAAAACCACCCTTCGGCATCCATGTACTTCTACAAACTACTACGACATCATGTAACCTCACAACTCGTGCGTTTTGTAATGGGACGAAGCTGTAATTTAGGCAAGCAGCCGCAAGGATGTCTATGACCTCCCTTGTTGATAAGTCTAGAACGAAGAAATAGAACTCCCCCAAATCTACTTAAATTCCAGTTAATAATGACCGCTTCCAAGCCCAAGCTTTGCGCTTCTGTCATCTTTTCGTAACGATGGAATCACAACCCCAATTCTGTACCGACAACTTCCAATGCCTCTGTTAAAAGCCTCGAAATGTTGGCATCACCACTGGTACCAGCCACCTTTGTGGCGCCGACAATAAGCGGGTAGAGGCGGAGCAGATGCTTTCTCCCGTCGCTTTCGACGTTGGGTGTGTCAGGTATAGCTTCCGGCTCACTCCTGAGTTCCACCAGTCGTTCCAATATCCAAGCCAACTCTTTGCGCTGACTAAGAGGTTGCGGCATCCGACCACGAAGGGGCTGGTCGGCGATATACGTCCGTATCGTCAAGGCGGCTCTCAAGATCAAATATGGGGCCGCCGTCCTCGCGAGTCGTATTCTGAGCACTTGCAGAGGTTCTGAAGCTGCACTGCTAGAAGACGGCATCGGTGGTGGATTCTTTGGCGTTGGCGGTTGGATGGTGGCCTGCGGCGTCGCCGCCTCGTTATGGCTTGCGACGAGGGAGAAGAGCTCGTCTAGACACACGTAGGACATCTTGCTACGTTTCGAGGGTGGGGGGTCGATGGTGCGTCCGCGTCGAGTCTTATAAAGCGTCGATAATCCGACTACATCACCTCCGCTCTTCCCATAAACGATCGAGGATTCGGCGGGCGCGGGTTCGTGGATGATAGACATGCGGAAAAGACTTTCAGCAAAGAGCTTCCGTGTCCTATCAGGAACGACTTCAGCACCCAATGACGGAATTATCAATTCTCGTAATTGAATGAACGACGCAATGTCAAAATCCTCGTCATCAGATATGTTGACCCTGTCAGGCGGGGCTTCACAGTCTGCGTTGGTTATGCCGTTGGATATCACGACAATCATGTGCCACATGTCTTGTAATGTGGCCCGCGGTATGTTCAGTGCAACCAACTGGCTCAAGGTGGCCCCTAAAATTGCTATAGTTGACTTTGTTGCCTGTTTCCAGGGTTGTTCGGACTTGGTGATGATTGGAAACTGATACTTGAACACGATAGGTTTCGATAAGGCGGTCAATGCGGTTAGTAATGCACCGTTATTATAAATGTCCGTATCAGTGGCATGTGACTGTATTAAATATTGCAATATTACCATGCTCGCTTTGGACATGGCGACATAGGTCCGCTTCTGCGTGGTGCGCTGGGTTGCTGCATTGCCTCCGTCAGTAAAAGCTAATGAGACAAACTCAGAAGTCTGTGCAATGAGCGCGGATGGTGCTCCTGGAATATCGGTACGGAGCATCTTGAGGACATCTAGCACTTGACTCTGCAGTGGTGTGGCATGGTCGATATCAGCAATGAAGGCGCCAGGTGTCGCTGTCTGCATGACATCGCGTAAGAGCGTAAGCATACGGCGAATCCGCTCAACTGTGAGGTCATCCTGTATCAACCGATATACGTCACGCAACGCTGCAACGTAAGCCAGTAGACAATTCTGATTATCCGGGGTTTTGTCCGTGGTCTGGGTGTTAGCTACCGGTATGCCTCGAGCCCAAAGGTCCCACGCAAGATCGATAGTTGTTTTGTTGAAGTTCTGCTTTGAACCACTCTGACTATGTGAAAGCATTTGTGTTAGGGCTTTGTAAGTCGCAGTGTTGATCTCCAAGACCTGGAGATCTAGTAGTGTCGCGAAATGACCCAGGAGCTGCTGCCAATACGAATTAAAGGTCGGATGGGCAGTGAGCACATCAAGATAGTTTGAAAGCAAACTAGAGATACCGTTAAGAACAACAACAGCGGTATCGTGCCAATCATGTCGGGTTTTCTCGTCACATTCTTCACGATCTAGCGCTTGCAGCTCTGTCTCAATCGACGCAATCAGACGGAAGATCACTGCTTTGATACACACAGACCATGCTTCAGGGGTAAGCTGGTCGCCGTAAGCATCGAAGATTCGCAATAACGTTTGAATCGCGCCTGCGACAGTTAGCAAGTCTACGTAGGAATACGGCTTTCCATCTTACTGTGTCTTAAGTCCAGTCTATCATTAGTCGTTACGGTTGTGAGACGAATGAGGAGAAGCATCCACAGAGCAGCGTCTGAAGATGAGTTTTCGGCATTTGACGCCTTCTCAACTAAAGAAGCGTCATCGAAATCGCCGACGAGGTTATTGGTGATCGGGAGTGTTTTATTTTTCCTGGAGAGGAAATTGGAGAGATCCCAGAAAAACGTGACAGTCTATAAAGTTAAGCCGTTAGAATAGTTGTATGTGGAGGGCTCGAAAGACTTACCGTCAATGCAATATTAAGATCATCGTCTTGAGAGCAAAATTTATACAGGGTATCAACGAGAATAAGAAAACATGATTTGGGTAAAGAAGATAGGAAGTCCGAACACACGAGCTGCAGAGAGCTGAATGCGGAACGGATTAGCCTTGAAGACCGAGTAGTCAGCCCCTGCTGTGCAGTGCATTCATCAGAACTGTTCTCAGCATTAAGCCTTCTTGGAATAAAGATTGTGCCGATAATCTCAAATATGACGTTCCATCCATTGAGGAGTGTTTCACCACATTCATCGAGAAGACCCTTTAATCCCTCCAGAATGATTTTATGAATGTCGACATCGGTGGCGTAAGTGGCAACAGAGGCCACGCGATTTTCCTCTTCCAAGGGAGCTAGGGAAGCACGAAGAGATTCTAGTATTCGTAACTGAACTCTTGCCCGGGTCTCATCGTTCTGACCAACTATAGCTTTCGCAGCATCCAGCATAAGCCGTACTAGAATGTCGGCCCCGCGGCCTCTGACTGGTGCTGATATAGCGCTGGAACTGAGCACTTTGATTAGTTCAGAAGTGATTTGGTCCCAACCGGATACATCAGGAGGGTATAGAAGTAATCTATCAAGATTGATTACGGCCAGGTCACCGATCTTGGCAAGTGCAAATTGATCTTGCTGATTAGGTCCTGAAGAAGCAGCCACTGCAAGACCAGACAGTTTCCGATGTTGAGTATTTGGGGTTCGCAGACCTGGTACTGGTGACGGTGGTGGGAGTGGTGAACCAGCCTGAATGGGCAATTCTGATGGGGCTTCCGACTGATGCTCTAGAAGACGACATACGGCGTTGGCTATTTCAACAAACGCATCGTTGGGAAAATCGACCGTGCTTTCAAGAAGCCTAGAAGCAGCTGTCTCTACTGCTCTTATCTCCGTGCTAAAACTAGCTAACAACCCAGCAGCCTCAGCCTCTGCTTTGGAATCGGATACTTTAGACACTATTGGAATTTTTCCAGCAGACTTTCCATTTATAAACAGCACGAAATCAGCTTGTTGCAAAGTCTCTAAGATGATCGACCATGACGAGCCTAGAGTAGGCCCAAGGGCGATACCTAGGTTAAGTAGTGCTCGCATGCACAACAAGTTACGTGTATTGATTGTTTGTGGTGTCGCGCTTGCGTCAAATGAGGCCTGTCTCTGTCTTTCACCTGCAGCCCCAACAGGCGTTACTAGGTTCTCCACGCTAAGCAAGCCTCTGGCATTGCTCAAGATGGTATTAGGTGTCTCTGTAGTAGGACTGGATATAGCAGGCTTCGAAGAGCCAGCGTTGAGACAAGCAGTAAATACGTTCGGAGGCACAGCTGCTTTACCTAAAGTAGTAAGAAAGGCATCCCGTGGAGTGCTCAGCTGTAAAAGCCCAGCAACATGAGCAAACTTTTGAAAAGCCCGTACGAGACCGTGATAGTACTCAGAGTCTAGGGCAGCGTAAAGAAAGGTTGAGCACGTTGCAAGAATAGCAGGCCAGCATTCCTCGATGATATCGGCGCAAATTTTGACGTCGGCATACAGGGGATGGTCTTTGAGGGCAAGAGGATTAACAGGTACCGGATTTTTCTTGAAGGAGGAAGATCTGTCTAAAGAGGCCATAGTCGTACTCTTCTCCATTCCCGCTTTCCCGCTTTCTGTGGTGTTTGCTTCTGTTGGAGCTGGGGAGTCTCTGCCGGTATCTGAATGCTTGGCTCCCTTCTTGCGGGATCGAGCGTCGCCGGGTACCGTGAGTGGTAATATGAACTTAGCTAGACCTTCCGATAATGACGTGATACAGGATAGTGTAAGTGCATAAACGTAGGACTCCGGAATGGTAGGGGGTTCCGCCTTATCTAGTTGATCTATGCAAGCAACTCTCACAGTGCTCCATTGAGAGCTTATGCCGGTGTTGTGGCCCTCATTGACAGATCCACCGATGATTCCCGTAACGCCACTCGATTCTAGCATGGCTTGGTCCGAAGATGACCCCATATTAGCATACGGGTCAGCGACAGGAATGGTGGATTGGTGGCCGAGGCCGATGACCGCTGGCTTCTCGGTGCTTACGCGGACGAACGTCGCTGTCAAATTTTTGAGCACACTTCTTTCACCTTCCTTAGTGTCATAGAGCGTGTAGATGCGCCTCATGAGAGCAGGCTCAGCAAAAATACCCCTAAAGACCTCCATGCACAAGGCTCGTCTCCAAGTGGCGGCGTCTTGATCCAGCAACTGAGTCAATGTGTCCAAGGCGTCCCCGCCCTCTGACGGCAAGATGCTGAGATGCTTCTTGAGCATGGTATATAGGATGCGCACTAGCCGGACAGACGTGGCAAAGTTAGGTTTCCCGTTCAATGATTTGATAATAAACGGCATAACCCTTGTACGGAGCGTGTAAGCCTGCTCGGCGTGTGCTAGAAAGAGGCCGGCATGTTGGCTCAAGACGGATTCTATCAATTCCAGGCCAAACGTTTGCTGGAGCCCGGTAAAGCGCAAGTATTCCGGTCGGTGGTTTTCCGTCATTAAACATATGTCCTTGAAAACGCGATGCGCATCCATTGCAGCAGCACGAAGCTGAACAATTTTGCCATCGTCGGTAGGTGCTTCGCCGACTACCTCTGCATCCGACGTCGACTCTAGCGTGGATTAATCTCATGAATGTCTGCAGGGGCCAAGGGGCTTACTGTCTTCTGCTGTGACCTTTTCAAAGACGGTCATGATGAGCTGCTGGAGAGTAGCAGCCGAAGTATTACTGACAACGCCATTCTTACTTGTCTGTAATATGAAGCAGATATTGAGAGCGGTGACCAGCAAGTCACCTTTGATATCATTTGCATAGTTTTGGAGCAAGGTAGGCAAGGCTTGCAGGATTTTAAGCTGGACGTCCAAACCAGCTGATGTGGCCTCACGAAGAGCCTCCAGCACGGGGCTTAGTTTAGACCATGGTAAGGCGCCCACGAGGATCAGACGTGACAGGCAAACGACAGCGATACTAGTGAATTTGGCATTCTTAGTCCCACAGGCGACAATGAAAGGGTTTACGAAGTTGACCCTTTGGGCAAGTTCTGAGAAGTTGTAAGTTTGTGGTGCTCTCACCAACAAGTTTCGCGGTCGGTGCCTCACTACAACATACCAGCAGCTAACGGGACCTCAGAGGTAGCACGTATGCTTTTCAGCTCGTCGAGAGACTTCTCAGCTGCCTGGAAATGATTAGTCCTGGCCGTAAAAAGCATGTATAATCAAACGATATTCGTCACGGTGAGTCTAGGCCCTGACTGAATACCGGATTTGCATACCTGTCTTAGGTCATTGTGCTTGCGCTTGCTCTCTTGAATGAGATTTGCTAGCTCAGTAGCTAGCAGCTGAGTAGTCATCTTGGGCCAAACAGTGTTTCTAGTGTCACTCCATTTAGCGAGCTCGATTCATTGGAATGCAGGCGAAGATGTGTCAGTCCACCGCCTCGACAAATAATCGTAAAACAGCAGGTTGTCAAGATAGATGCCTATTTGGCGAGTGGTATGTTTGGGGGATTGTGGAAGCTTGTTGCCAGATTAGGCCATCTCAAGTCGACCAACAACTTGGGCAGGCAGTGACAAGGATGATGACTCAGCAGATCGGACCCCGGACAGCACCCAGAGAACCGCCCTAGCGTGCAGCTGCCCGGGACACTACTCTGTAGGTAGGTAGCCTGGACTATCTACGTATAGGTACTGTAAGGCTCTCAAAGCCTTATTACAGCACAAAGCACAGCTCCCTCGTTTCACCCCACCATCCATCCCACCTGCTCTCCTTCCCGCATTAAGGTCAGGCCCCCTCCATCAGCTCTCTCATTATTAAACTAGCGAAACATATAAAACTCACACATACGACGTAGTTTCTCGGATTCATCTCTAAGGAAATCGCTCATTCTTTACTATTGGAATCGCACCACGGTTCAACCGCGTTACGTTGTTAATCCAACGAGTTGACCCACCTACATAGACACTCAACCCAGATATTCGAAATGGGTGCCAAGGTCCCGCGAAACTTCCGCCTCCTGGAAGAGCTCGAGAAGGGAGAAAAGGGCCAAGGAGCAGGTGTGCCAAGTTCCACAACCTTCACCCTCTAGACCATATCGCTGGCTAGCATTTGGCATGTCGTACTGATTCATGTTGGTTCGTGACAGAGGCTTGCTCGTATGGTTTGGACAACCCTGAAGACCTTCTCATGTCGGACTGGAATGGCACGATTCTCGGACCTCCCCATGTTAGCACACATCCTCCCCGCCACTACTATAAACTACTAGGACGCTGACCATGTACTTCACGGCCAGAGCGTTCACGAGAACCGGATTTACTCGGTTAAGATGCACTGTGGTGGCCAATACCCCGACCTTCCTCCTACGATCCAGTTCATAAGCCAGGTCAATCTCCCCTGCGTAAACCCGAGAAACGGCGCGGTCGACCCCAAACAGCTGCCCTGCCTAGCCAACTGGAAGAGAGAGAACACGATGGAAACCGTCCTGATCGAGCTTCGCCGGTAAGACTCTCCCGCAGACGACTAATAAGCTTTTGGGGAACGATTTCACTGATCTGAACGCAGATACATGGCCTCAAGTCAATGCAAGAAGCTCCCACAGCCACCCGAGGGCTCCGTGTTCCCCGGAAATTGATCGGGGGCACATGCGCCCTGCTGGTGCAATGTCGATGCTACGAGAAATGAGTTATGGCCACAGACACGGATTGTCACCTGATGGAGGGTTGGACAGGAGTTAGCAGACGCGAGGGGATTTAGATATTGTGAGGAGTTTGCTGATGGGGTTCTCGGATCTCATGTATCATGGCAGCAACGGACAACTTTGTATTAGCTGGTCGATTAGCGATTTGTATTACGAGACGGTCTGGAGGGCAACTCCCCAGAAAGATGTTGTGAACAAGGTACAGCCGGGCCAGCACGTTTCTACCTCCTCCGCGAACATGAATACAAGCTTTATCAATGTCTTGGTTTGGGATCCGTTCACGATCGAAAACAGGGCTACAAGGGATGGTGTACTACCTCGGACCCTAATACACGTGAGGGCATACACTACAGTAAAAGCACCGAATGCGGAGCTAATTCCGCCCCCATCAGGGTTCCTCAATTCAAAATTAATGAACCAATGATCCGAGTTCGTTATACGGCTTCAATTACCTACAGCACCCTCTACTCCGAATGGCACACTTCGGACGTAACGCTCATAGGCATCTCGTTCCAGCCCGTAATTCACGACATAGAACAGCATGTAAGCCATCCGCCTCCCGACCCAGCAGTCCCCAACAGGTACATCGATGCTGATGCCACCAAACCTCCAGGCCTCGCCCTCTACCGCGCCCTCCTGCGTCTCGCGCCGCAGGTCTCCCTCCCCGATAACCTCGCGACGGGCTGGGGGCCGGGCAAGAACCCGATCGCAATCCACATCCATCGCGCGTTCCGGCGAAACGTAGCCGACACCAGCCCGCGGATCGTACACCCGGCCCTGAGCGCCGGGTACCGCATGCTCTCGGTGCTCCACGACGCCGCGACATCGCCCAGCTCCGCACACCACGCCTCGATCGTAACGTTCCTCGAATCGCGGCTCGCGGAGCGACAGCGCAGTCTCGCGAACCGTCCCCCTCCCCCAACGGGCCCCAAGCCCGGCGCCCCACGGCCCGGCACCCTCCCCCTCCTCGTGAGGGTGTCTCGCGCGCCGAGCGCATCCAACCCATATCCGAAGCCGGAATACACGACGCCGCACCGACCGCGCGCGCAGTCCGAGCTAGGCGGGACCGGGCGGCGGAAGATCCCGCGGCTGGACCTAGCAGCCGACTACCCATTCCTGCGCCTCACGAAGCCGCAGCCCGTCCTCCTCAGCCGTGTGCTACGGCAGAAGCTGGCGAAGCGCAGCACCCAGATCGCCACCCTACAGGTGCTCAGGGAGGAGTCGCTCCCGGCCGCAGAAGAAGAAGACGAGTGGGACAAGGCCGTGGCGCGTCTCGCGCGGGCCGAGACGAAGAGCTCGCCGCGCAGCCAGCGGCTCGCGGCGAAGAGCGACTACGACGGGAGCGCGGCGCAGCTGGCGTGGGAGGAGAAGCACGACGTGGGCGTCGGCGCCGGGAAGGACGGGCGCTCGCACGTGCACGCCGTGCGGCGGTTCGGCATCAGCGACATATCCTCGACCATGACGCGCGAGCGGCGCGACCAGGTCGCGCGCGCCGACGCCATGCGCCGCCTCATCATACGAGAAAAGGCGCTCGCGGCCGCGGAGAAAGAGCAGCGGGAGGCGGAGAAGCGCGCGCGCTGGGAGGCGAGGATGCTGGCGCTTCATGGGGAGTCGTGGCGGGATTTATTCCCGAACCTGGATCAGAGCGAGGGGAGGAAGAAGTAATTGTAGACGATATCCCTCCCCTCCCCGAATCGGCCGCGAAGCACGATGGTCGCGCGCTGGCATGATTGTACATTACGCTCTCGCCACTGTAGGTGCATTGTACTACTGAATTTACACGCGGATACCCTTAAATACATACTTTGAAGAATCACAAGCCAGTATTGTGGCTAGGAAGACCATAGACAAGTTGTCGACGTGAAACATAAGTTTACCACACCATTACTATAATATAAATAACTTCAACATGTCGTACTGTGATAATGACAGCATACCACGGTCTTTATAAGGTAATCGTATATGTCATTTCATTGCATCTGTTAAAATGTGTATGTCGCTATGAATATTATCGTTATATATATGAAATGGGGTATGTGTAATGAGTTAGGTTCGATTCCTAACAGTGTCGTTATATGGCCATTCGTTCGCGTAGCTCACTTATATATATCCTATCCCATTCCGGTTTCATCTATCCATAACGCCACCTAACTGGGAGTATCAAGATTTTCCGGGTAAAACATGCGCCGTATATAAGACAGATGGTGATTCGAGCCATGCACAGCAGATACAGACTTTATTTGGGTCCAGGCCTTGCGGCTTCCCAAAACGCGGTTACGATGTCTATCTTTCGGAAGGCAGGGCCGCGGCCAACACATGTGCCTTTGGAGCCGAGACCTACGTTAAGTCAGTTATTCGCTGGTCTCATCACGCGGATACAATATGTCACTCACTCTCGATAAATTTTTCAACGCTGAACCATACACGTTTGTTGCGATTCTGGCTACTTCCGAGACTCATAGGAGATGAGTATCCAAAATGCGAGGCATTAGAAAAGCCAGCAGAGGAGGTGTTGGGGTATGCAAGGAGCGAAGACATGTTGCCAGGCATAGTGTGGGATATTGCTAGGTAATCAGGACTTATGGACCCCGAAGCCCACATATCCGTCGTGGCGGGTATCGGGAGTACGCTGTCAATGCTAGAGACAGAGGATCGATATGGGACATTTCCCGTCATCGTCTGCTCGGTAGACTGCATCGACATCCCCCCGGCAGTGTCGGGTGAGACGTCGAAGTCCAAGGTAGCCCCCCGAGCGGCCGCTGCATGTGGGCTGTTTTTCGTTGGTGATGGCGGACCAAGAGGGTTATCATAGAACTCTCCTGGCGGAATTTCCACATAACCATCTCCTCCTTCAGGCAAGTTGATGGATTTCTGCGCTAGAAATTGCTCAACTTCGTACGAGTCGAACCACTCGCCCTGCCAGCCGGGGAACTTCGAGCGCTGTAAAACGTCAAGTAGATCGTCGCGCACTGCTGTAGTCCTTTCATTAAACGGGCCCATGCCGAATCCCGTGTTTGGAAACGGGGCGCCACCAGGATACGAAATGGTCTTCGCATCGCCCGTGAAGTGAGTTCCAGATCCTCCAATATGATGGAATGGCTGTGCATATGCATCTAAATCCTCATCAGCGGTCCGACTCAAGGTGGTCTTTATGCGTTGGCGTATATTATCAAGGCTTGAATAATTTCTCACGAAGCCAAACACGCGGTGCATGGTATCGTATGGTGGGTTCTCCATTGCCAGAAGTTTTGCGGCTTTCTCAGTCGTACGGCGGTGTAATTTTCGACCAAACGTCTTCTCTAAGAAAGCCCCCGAGGCAAGCATAGGGAGAGATTCCCAGTGTGGGAAGGACCATTGTGCCTGCATGGAGTTGTCCAAGAAGCCCAGGTTGTAACTGAAGCTAGCGTTTTCCAGGTTCGGCATTTTCACATAAGTATAGCTCCCGTCCTCAAGAGCGGAAGCGTCGAGAGTGTGTACTAATTCTTGACCAACAGTTTGAGGCGCGGGCTCATGCGTCACAATTATTCCACCAAAAAGTTGTCGTGGTTGTTGTGTGGCATGTTCCGCTGGTCCATCACCAACCAATTGGTTTTTCGATTGCGACTGATCAGTTCGTAGGGCACGATTTGCCGGCGGTTGCACATCAGAAGTTGCCTCGTCACTCCCGGGACTGGCCTCGTCAGAGCAACGCTGGACCAGTACGGCCTGGAATTGTCGCAGGCGCCTCCCAAGTTCGGGAATTCGAGCGCTTATTGAATTCTTCTCTGCATATTCCATGAGCAAGCTCTGAAAGGTAGCGTTGATCTCTGCATTGCTCGCCTCAAGTCCTGCCACTTTTGCTTCAAGGTCAGTAATGGCGGTCTCTTTCCGATTACGGTATGCCCGCTGCGCAAGACGAATTTGCTCTTTCCGCCGCTGGCTCTAGGTTAACTTTGGTCTCTCATTGTTCTCGTTGATGGTGGTACCAAGAACGTTCCAACGACAACTCCATACCGTGGCTATAGTGCCGACAATGCCCCAATACTAATGAAGAGAAAGAGGGGGAGAGGGAGTGGATGAGCCTACAAACTTACTTCTTTCATGTCCTGATGGTCACCTGTCTCGAGCCGAGGGCGACCCCTCGCCCTCTTGGCCTCTTCTACGGGTTCCGGTCGCTCATTCTGTGACGCCTTCCTGCCGCGCTTTTTAGGATTAGGGGTAGCGGGTGCTGTAGCAAATACATGGGCGTCTGATTTCGGCAGACCGAGCCTCCTCGGATACCGGCTATCGTCATACTGCTCGGCATTCAGCACATCTAACGGCCCTTTGATGTACCGCATGGCAGATTGACTTGACGAAGCACCAGCTGCCTGACCTCGTTCAGCCCCAGCGAGACAGTGTTTCTGTTCAGAACCCCAGGCAGGATTGTGGGGCGGAACTGTGGCGCCTGTCGGGCTAGTGTCTTGATCCTGGGGTACTTGATGAACTAAAGCACCTGGAGGGGCAGCAGCAGCAGCAGCATACGCTGGAGCACTAAAGTTGAAAGTGGAGCGGGTATGCGACGGGATAACAGGAAAGACGGATTGGTGAGAAAGGGTAGTATTGCTGTTGCTGTTGTCGCTGCCGTTATCGTTACTGTTGAACGTCGGAACCTGGCCAAAGTATTGGTGTTGTGGCTGGTGCTGGCCATGTTGAAGGAATTGGGGTTGAGCTTGAGCTTGAGCGTGAGGCCTAAGGTGAGTAATATGGTAAGGGTATTGAGGGCGATTATTAATGGGCCCCGGGTCGATGTCGTTATCACCAGGGTGGGACATAGTAAGACGGGTCAGAACCGGCACATGTCTATAGCGCTATCTCCCTCCCATATTGCATTTCGCCCTTGCCTGCCCCCCGCCGCTCGCTCAACTATCGAGGCAGGATCACGGTCGCCTACAGTATTCCCTGGCCATCTAACAGATCTCGGTTGTGTCCGATGTTTCTATTGTTTGGTGTTGCATCCAATAGGTACCTGGGTTGGTATGCCAGAATGCCCCTGTGACTAGACTAGATGGTTGCATCAAGCACTATCGTAGAGATCGCCCTCGCACGCAAAGGGCCGCACGAGTGTGACAGACAGCAGTCGTCTCTGTTGTCCTGTATCTACCAGGTACGTTAGTAATCGCCAGTACCTAGATGGGCCTAGTCTACACTGGTAGGGCTTAGCTTGCTGGATCCCAGGATCCCAGGATCCCAGAAGCCGGTGCGTAGGCCGCGGTGCAGGCAAACCCCGTGGAGGTGTTGAAGGGCAGCGTGAGAACGGATTGGCAGGCAAGCAGTGACGAGTTGGTCGAGGATGTTTTTTGATTAGTGAACACCGGGCTGGGCTGGGCTGACATTCGCGCACTATCGCCGAGATGGAGAAACAGAGGATTGATAATACACTGCGTTAGGCCCGAGGGGACCGTACATGACCTTCGCCGGTAGGTATTTATTCTTTCCTTGTCTCGTATTTCCAATCGTAATTGATCAGCTCCGCGCTCGCTCGCCGGTGCGGATCAACCTGTTCGCCGGCGTTTCTTTTTCGTTTTCGTCCAATCTTCATCCTACATGGCTGGTGGCTTTTCGCGGACAAGCCGTGGTGATTTTGAGCAATTGCATGAGCTTTGACAAAATGCCACCATATATAAGTACGTACCGTATCTGCCTCTTCAGTTACACAACGTAAGTACTTACTACCTACCTACCTTAAAAGGTAAGTATACATATGTTGACGCGCCACCATAGGTAAGTACGTATGTAGATAGGAGCCTCGGGGGGCGAATGTTAGATTTATCGCATTAATTTCATGACATAATGCTACCTTATGTCACGGGTATCTTCTGAATAGCCAGCTGCCTAGGTACCAGGTTGGAAGTGCGCAGGCGGTATGTACACCTACCTACCTCATTGATCATGGATATTTGCTCAGGTAACCAAGGTTAGCTAACTCTATAGGCACACTTAGTATGTCATATCTTATATAGCTACCTATCACTACGTTTCTTTTATAGTTTTATGCCGAAGCTCTAGAGTTGAATAGCAGATCTAAACCGAAGTACGAAGTACGCCGAATACATATTAGCTCTCGAGGTTTGTTATACTTGAGTACGTGTTGTTCTTTATTAACGCTAGCTACATTAGGAAAATTCCTCAAGCCCAATAGCCGCACAAATAATCGTAGTACTTCCCTTGCTGTTGTGATCTATCATATTGGACCGGTAGCATCATGACATTCAGTGGCTTCTCATATTTATGGAAAGCAGTTGAGCAACTCAGGTCCAATTACCCAGTTATCCTCAAACCAGCAAGATGTGAAACGGTAGAAGACCTGCGTAATGCATTTCCATATATCTAGAGATCAAAGACTGGCCTTGTTAAACTCGTCGAGTGCCATCCTGTTGCTCATCAGTGGTACACAACACCGCCGTCCGTGATAAGTCGCCTCTACGACGCTACAAGGCAGTCCTCTAAACTTAACCGTCTTTCTCCCTACAGTGCCATATCTTCCGGTGGTCATGTTACGGGCTTTCGGGCGTCTTATTCATCTTATAGGGGTATTCCTTTTCTCTAAAACTACTCCGTGGACTTCAATAGCAAGCCTCCGGAGTCCGGTGAGCTTATGCTTAGGGATTACATATCAGTGCACCCATCCGAAGTACTATGACGTCGCGGTCCACGGCACATAGCACAACGAGCAAAAGAAATTTGGACCTTCTAGTCTGTACGACTAGAAGCGGAGGCCTAAAAAATGTAGGTTCTTTCCTTTCTCCGTTCTTACACCGATTGTAGATGATACCATGCTATCCAGGACTATGTGGCTTAACAAATTCGCCGACCACATCTCCGTCGACTCCATTAGCGCTGAGGAGTTTGTTACGGGGAGTGCGTATTATCAGGTCTTCTGTATGGCGGCCAACGACGTCTTCCTGTAGTCACTACACCGCCATTATAAATCTCAATGCGAGTCGAGAACAGCCTTAGGAATGTAGAGCTTGGCTTTAGCTGCTTAACCCGAATTCGGTGTCGTCACGATGTAATTACAGTAGGCCGCTGTGGCGATAGATGCCAGCGCTATTCGGTGTATGTTTGTGCGCTGCGAAAGCTCAGCATAAAGTATAGTCGGACCCTCCCCTTACGGTATTCGCCCCATCTACAGCTCCTTGTGGATGCCCTGGTCTAGGTATACCTTCTTCCACCCTATGTATTGTTCTATTGTAACATGTTGCCTCCATTCTGTAGTATTCTTCACCGCCTTCTGCGAGGACTCCAGCATCCCAGTAGTCATACGTCAACGCGAACTCCTTTAATGCCACCTCTAGTGACGCCAGGCCCGCAAGGATGCAATTTATAACAACCATTATCAGTATTGAACTTATATTAGTTTGTCACCACGGTCGAACCCAAAAAGAAAAAAATTCATCTCCCATCAAGGATGCGTCTTTCTCCTTGCGATGATTCAGGTCACTCGCAACGCATAGCCTACCAGCAGGAGGTAGACGACTCGCTTAGCTTAAGTATAAAGGATGAAGCGGTTATGAGAGATAGAGTGATGAGTAAAGCGTTCTAAGCTTTCACGAGACGCTTGTTATCAACTCGCGCCAAGAGGGCAGTAAAACCGGAGATGGTGCCCCCGAGCTTCGCCTAATATTTGATCCGCCTCTGACAATAAATGAATTGGCCAGGGTAGACAAGCGTGCAATGATACTGAGAGTATTTAGAATGCGGTTCATCTGAGACAGCATACTCAGATGCACGAACATGTGGATATAACCTCTAATACCTAGATCGAGAGGACGTGCCCCAATATAACCAGACTCGAAACGCTCATTGGCACGCAGTTAAGACAAAACTTGGATATTATCTCCTTTCGATTGATCTTCATGGTGAACTTATTGACTGTTGCAATGTGTGTGGCGCGGCATCCGCCGGCAAGGCCTCACTCACACGTGCTCTGGCAACTGCGACATGGAGTAATTATGTGTTTGCTGAAACACGAAGAGGAGATAACTGTAGCGCCTGCGGATGAGTCACGCTGAGACAACCTCCACTGGTGTAGCGATACAGATCCCTGGGTCGTTCAGGCCTAGCCAATGCCCGCGTAGATTGATCTCACGATCGTGATGGCTTAGACACACCTTCCTACTGGAATTGTTGTTTTGATCACTGGTACTTTACTCAGCACCCCTCAACTGACGGCCAACTCGGGGCGATTCCCGTCAAGAATGTGTAGTCATGTGGCGGCGTTGGACTTTCCATTCACGACCTCTTTTCTGGGGCGTAGTCTTTGGATGGACATACGGCCTGTTGCCTCCGTTGCTGTACTTAGATATATCATTTATATTCACTTTAATTCGGGGCTACACGTTACCCGACAAGCTATGGTACTGGCTCAGCCACGAGGTAGACCGCTCATCGTGTCTGAGCGGTCGGGAGGCTAAAGATCCCCCTTACTTTCGCGTAAGCAACAAATTAGGTTGCGGCTATTAGTGCATGGTGTTATGTTAAGCATAGAAACACACTGCATATTGTCTCAGCATATGATGTGAAGTACCTAGTCAACCCCCTACCTAGTTTCTACTATCCTCTTTACTTATAATGCTAGTTGTTATCGGCTTTGAGGTTTACCTTCTTAAACTAGTACCGTACCTTTAGGTGGCCACTACACTAAGCTTCATCGTAGTTGCACGATGACGACTGCTTAGTTCACTAACTTGGCCACGAACTGAAAATGTGCGATTGAAGGCCAGAATAAGCGAGAGACGAAGCGGATTGCAATGCGGCAATCACGCCGTGCTGGTGAGTTATCAGCTGACTGCTGAGTGTTGATGTATCACAACTTTTCGAGATTTGGGGTGCCGCACGTGTTCCCGTTTCACTTATACTGCTGCTATCCGCGGTTAGACACAGATCGATGAGCAGATCGGTAGCAGTGTTCTGGTTGCCTCTCATCCCGCCCTTTATAGAGTGGCTAGGTGGGTGACACAAAGGCGGCTAAAATATTTTTCTTACATGCAACAGTCACCTAAGATATGCTCTTGAAGTTCCAATCGCTTAGTTCTTCTAGTATAGGTATGTATAGGCGACCATGTCACCCAAGAACATCGAACGCTCTCGACTTGGCTGAATAACTGAAAAATATTGGGAAGCTTGGAAGAGTACTCATTCTCTCGTATGAAAGGGTGATTATACTTGAACTATCGGGGCAATCGCCTGCGAATTCCGTGTCGCGGGAACAACCCGCCATGCCAGGAAAAGGCGCATGTGCAAGCCGTTTACCAATGCTTCTGCGGCTAATATAATATGATATAATATGATATGTAATTAAGGGATGGTACATAAAGGCTTCGAAAGATATCTATTACTCTGGGAAGCGTTGCTAGGTCATACAACTGGGGCTATACTCACGCGATCATTATGTATCCTAACTGCTCTGTATCACTTCAGCTGCTACAAATACGCCCACGGGAAACTGCGCCAGCGTTAATTTAGGCCTTGACATAACAGCGAAACGAATATTTTTGATGCGTCTGTGCAAAGTAAGGGACTTCGTCAATGACACTCTATCTGACGGACACACGACAGTCCAATCGCAGCTATACTAAATACATTATCATACGATCGTCTAATTAGTTATATACTAGCATTTGCCGTTTCTATTCGCCACGGTCGTGTTTTGCCCATTTGCTTCCTTGACAGTCCCCGACTTATGATTGCAATGTCGAGGCACTGTCAATTCGTCCGACATGTGATACCCAACTAGCGGGAACTAGTCACGAGCAATGGTGCCGACACGCACATAGAAGAGGCCGTTTCGGGTGATTTCCATAAGCGCACACAGGGTTCAAGAGGAGTACCGTGGCCAAGTGTACATTTCTTCTGCTCACTTCTCGCTATGGTGTCCTGTAGAGTCATTAGGTTCCTTTCGGGGTAGAAACGTGGCCTTAAAGTTACCGCGGTTCCGAGGTAGTCATAGGCCACGCTAGAAATGACGACTTCTGACTTAGAGTGTCGTAGTGTGCCGAAAAAATGGTAATGGGCGAACTTGATATGGATGGTTTGGCGAAGAAAAAGCTGGGCTGGCGGTGATGACGTCGGGTGTGGCTGTTGGTTAATATGTTCTCTTGATCATACCCTTTTCTCTGTGATGTAGATTTAGATAACTTGTTGCCTGCTTTGTCAAGTGCAACCCCTCATTTTCCCAGGATAAAAAAGACAGCTATTTGTCGTTATTTGCCTACAATCGACAGGTAGGTATCATAGGTCTGGGAATTGGGCGTTTCGTGCGCCTTATTGTTTTAGAAATTTCGTCTACTCTATTTGGTCTAGGGCAGTTTCTTTAGTGTAGATAGGATGGGGGGTAGCTGTGGTCATCATTTGTTCTTTCATGGAAGAAGAAAAACTATTATCCCTGCTACCCTTAGTTCTCAGTTCTACCCACTTCCATAAACGGCCACACTAAATTTTGGGTATTCTGCTTGACGACGAATACTGTATTAGCCTCGAAGCAAATCAATATGCTCACTAAGCAGGGAGGGGTGACAATGCGTGAGTACTGTTGAAGTTGTGACTTATCATATCCAGAAGGAAAGTCAGACCACAATGAAATATGCATGAGGGGTGTGTTGTATGGCTCCTCAGCGATGGTTACCCGTTTGACTCAACAACCTGCAAAGATACTCGTATAGAACCAACAAATACACGGATAGATTGGGGCTGAACTCGAAGCCAGCAAGGGCGTTTATATGTAGCGAATTGAACTAGGAGGATATTGAAGTTCCCATGCGGTGCTTGTGTCCTCTCTCCAATATGTAGTTGCTACTCATTGCATATAACTGTTATGTTGGTTGGCTAGCTTGGGTCACGGGTAAGCATCCTGGCCCCATCTCGCTGTAACACTGGCACACTTCTGCATGGGTCCCCGGTACTTGACTCAAAAGTCTGTTCCTGATGATTTATACGACGGGGCTGGAATCCCCAATCCCTTTATTTCCTGCACTATAAAAAACGTCTGACCCCGAGAGCTGATGTACTGGTATGGTGGGTATAAGGGAAACGAATAGCGCAATAGCACGCCCCATCCAATACTCACGTCAAGGCACCGGTAGTGTTACCGACAATAAGTAGTGTACTGGAGGCATCCGATTTAGGTGTTGGTAAACTTCGTCAGTCGCCCGGTTGTCTAGGTGGGTTTCTTTACTGCCCGATCTTGGGTGAGTGTGCAATTACAGGAAGTTACTCTCCGAGAAAATTCTGAAAGGAATGGAAACCAAACGGGAATAGATACCTAACCTACTTAGGTACAGTAGGCAATATAAAACCCCTGTAAGCGAAGTTCCGGTCTGTTGGTTCACTTATGTACGGGACCTTCTGGATCACCTTGGCGCCCAGGTACCTAGGTATGTAACAACACCGGCCTCCAGTTCTATCTATCTAGGTAATCCATAACCATATAAGCAGAAATAATAAATAGAGGTTATATGGAAGTAGTCTATAAAGTAAATATATAAAAAGCTACTACCCGCTTACCTAGGTACTTAAGTAGGTACTTAGCCACTGCCTTTTGGTATAGTACCGGGTACTAGTTCGCACTAGGTACTTGTTCTGCAGCGGTGAGATGCCTATATCTCAAGGTGTGGCACTGGCTACTGTTAGTGACAAGTCAAGCGAGCCCCATAATTAATTAACATGGGTGATAACCAACGGTCCTGCCATCCAGCTTGGTCGCCGATTCCGTTAACTAGGTAGGTAATAAGCCGAACTACTTGCCGTCTCCTGGCGTACGTCTAGTCCTTCAACTACACTCACGATTTCGAAGCATTGGAAGGCATAAGTCTACCGGGGCGCACTTACCCAGGCAATTGCTGACCAGGATTGACCCAGGTTATCGATTCCTATATCCTAAGCTTCACGGCCCTCCTTTAGCCCACGCACCAACGCACCCACACACACTCTCTGTTTGTATCTTTAAAATCCCAGTATCGCATGTCCGATGTTTGTGCTCTTGCTTTAACTCAGCATAAACAGGAACAGATAGGTAAGTGCTATGGGCCCCGGTTTCGACTTGCTTAGACTACCTACCTAAGCACCTATCTTAACCTTCTAACACTGAAAGTCACCTAATCTCTGGCATATAAGGGTGGGCACCTTAGGTGTCTCGTAACACATTATCACCTTTTAACTATCGATCATAACGATACTTCGGTACATGGGTCGGCACACTACCGTGTCCTGTCACGCTATCTAGGCCCTTTCCGTCTTTCCGTCTTTAGATGAATCTATTCTCATCGACATCATCCCCAACTTCACTCCCTTTCTACCGTCCGCGAGAGCACATCCACTTTTAAGCCCTGCGCTTGTATGCTTCTGGGTAACTCATTGGGCATGTTAAACCTCTCTTGAGCCCCGGTATAGCGGACCAACTTGACTTGCCTGCGTGGCTTTGAACAGGCAGATAGCTATCTACTGTCTTCCGTGTCACGCTTGACCTGGGATGAACTTGTGCTACAAACTCGATAGCACCTCGGCCGACCTACTTGCCCCCGTTACCCGCCTTTAGATATTGTATGTGGGTTGAAGAAGAGGCAACATGAGTTCATCACGTCTTGAGGAATTCCGTCGAGTCTGGGCGGAGAAAGCGAAATTGACGGCTAATGAACACTGGGAAGAATCTATTTACTATATGTGCGAGGCAGACAAGAAAAAGCAACTGGCCAGAGACGATGCCCTGACTCAACTAGATGACTTGCGTAACAGGGATACTTCCCCCGCGAACTTCGACGATGAGGCTCGGAAGATAAAAGAGAACCTCGATGCTATCTTGGAGTCAATAGAGAAAGAATATAACGAAATAATGCGGGGTGTCAAAGAAATCCAACAGAAAGAGAAGGAGGACCATGAGAAGGCTTACCATAAAGCCTTGGCTGCTAGACCATTCATGAACAATACTTCACTCGACCATTCGGCCACGACTACAGTTGCAACTATCGACAGTACAACAGCACTAAAAAACGGAGATACTGATTCGGCTTCACGAACATCGGCACGCATATCCCCCGGTCCTCAACACGATCCGATGGTTCATGCCAAGGATGCTATTCCTACGACTACGGCTCCCAAAGAGCAGGATCAACCAGCGGTGCTCGGAAAGCACTTCTCTTGTACCGTCCAACGTGAGTATACCGAAGGAAAAGAGCAATATGTGCTGCGATATAAGACTGAAAACCGCAAAGCGTTGCAAGAAATCACAGAACCTCGGGCCGATCAATCTTTACCTGCCGATTCGTCAGTCAATCCCTTAGCAACTCCCGCCACTACAGCTTCGGCTTCCGAAAACAAGCTAGGGGTTTCGAGAACTATCACCTTCGATGAAGTGTATCAAAACGGCCAAGCCAAACAGTGTGTACTCTCCTTTCTACTGTAACCAGCAATCTCTAACCCTAAATTTCTTATAGTAAAGACACTATTGTAGAATTTCCGCATAACAGTCGTCAATGGTACATTATCAAATGCGAAGAGCACAAGATACGATTCGGCCTGAGACCACTTATGGGAGCCGCGAAACATTTGAACGGTCGACTGCACGGCGGCCTAGAAAGGAGTAGAGCTGTGGCTCTTAAAACTCTTGGCTATCGAGTGGTCGATTGCACTGAGGAATTGGCAGCGCTGAACAATGAAGTAGTAAATAAAGCGTTCGCTGAGGGCTACGTACCTGTAAGCATCAACAACCCCGTAAGTGCTGGCACATGTACGGGTTGGGTGAGAGTAACTAAGAACCAAATTATAGGAGAACAAGGCAAACCGAAAACAAAAGTCGGACGCTACTGTTATCCCCGGACCCCGAAAGGGGAGCGGAGCATCACAGAAAGGTTGCAAAGGTACTTGGCCACCCTTTGAAGAACGACTTAAAGCATATCAGAACAATCCAACTCAGATCATCACGAACCCAAAAACGTTTCACGTTTACTATTGCTTTTGGAAACCCGACCGCAGCCTATACCCGGTTATGATTCTTGGTTGGGATGATCAGAAACCCGGTGGCCTTGAGCATGACCTCGTTAGTACCGGACTCCTCGACAAGGACTCCAAGCCGCCCAACTGCTATATCTATAAAGATACGGATAGTGGTAAAAACAAAGCCATTGCTGGTTGGGCACCGGGGTTCCAAGACGGTGGCATGAAGGTTGCCCAGAGGAAATTCCCCGCCATGTTCTTGTACGTTGTGAGCTACTAGCGCCTTAAGTTCAAAAAGATTAAACTAACTTACTATTATAGTGACTCTGAGAAGGGGGTTAGCTGGGTTTCCGCTGATCTGTTGAGCAAATTTCCGCTCTTTAATCCAGATCCGCCAAAGAAAAGAAGCCATCCTTTTAACGTGGCGCGTCGTTGGATCGCGAAGAACGAGGGGTTTGCTTCGTGGGAGGAATTTGAGGAGGCACGAAAAGGAGAAACCGGAGGAACGCTGGTAGTTCCGACCCCATCAGTTTCACCTTTGTCGGATATCAACGACGCCGGGAGCGAGTCAGATACTGAGGGCTCTACTAAGTCTAATACTTCTAATGTTACGGAAAAGGAGCTACGGGAAATGCTGGACCAAGCTGGCGAAATCACTGGGGATAGTGATTATGCTGGTTCGGACGCAGACAGCACTTTGGAAGACGAGCGTGAGGAATGGGAGCAAGTCGAGGCCGACGGACGACCATGGGCATGGTACGGATTGCGGAACAAAACAAACACCAGCCCCCAGAAAACTGAGCCGTCTACTCCCACGCTCGAAAGCAACCCGGCGAATGTTAGATTTTCCGTCCAGGAAGGCATGAAAACAGCGCACCGCCTCTCGATACATGCATGTGCCCAAGACGATAGCCTGGCACCAGAGGATCCCCCAATAAAGACCGTAGAGAACCAAGCACAAGACGGCGACGATAAGTCATCGAGAAGTACACTGGTAACAAACCTATATACTGCAAATGCAGTAAACCAGGCGACTCTCCCACCGAAGAGACCGGTCTCTCGGCATATTACTCAAGCTGATGATAACTGTCGAGTTGAGGGAGACTTCCGGGCTATCTTACGCACGCCGACAAGGTTACTAAACCGGCCCTCACCATCCTTAGCCGAATCAGGAGAGATTTCAAGGGGAATGAAGCGGGCAAGATCTGAGGAAGGAGCCGCAACGGACAACGGCACGCCCCGACAAGAAAGCGCCAAGAAACTTAAACAGGGCATAGAAACTTCTAATGATCAGGTGACCATGTCTATAGATTCGGAACCAGAGTATTCGGCCCCGCCTCCTGTCGCATCGTCATTTAAGCCCAAAGAACCTCTAGGACCCGCTGTGTTCGAGCTGTCCTCTTACAGCAAGGGCCTTGTCTCTTGGAACCGCGAGAGCGAAGAAACTTCTCTGAAGCTCTATTACGGCGACGGCGATAGAGTGCTCGGCACCGTAGACGCCCTAGTGGACATTGTGATCGACCCGACGACCCTCAGAGGGATCGCGCGAGAGGAGATACCCGAGTCTAAAGGCAATGTCGTTACAACACTATTTGGCAAAACCCCGGGTGACGCCTCAGTGAAGATGGTGTTCGACCGTCCTATGGGTAGCAGGGCGGATATTGGAAAGGTGCAGTCGCGGAAGTTCCTTCGGTGGATCCGGGGCATTGTTCCCACCCTCCCGCTCTTGGAAGGCTGAGCGAAAGCCAAGGGAAACGAATCAAGCGACTTCGCAAGACAGGCTAGATGGGCTCCTTGCTCAAGTGCCCTATCGGAGTAATAATACTGGGAAACGGTAGTATGTTCGAGCATAAGTAGGCGGTTAATTGATGTGGTATGCTAGGGCTGGGGGGCCCTTGTCGGCGATTTGCACTTGACGGCGGCGTCTAACAAGGCGTGGACGAAAGGGTACGGTGGGATGGAGTTACGAACTATGATATACCAACCCAAAGACGGGCGAGATGTAATGGTTAAGTTGATGGGTACCTACCGCCATCCCTTCTGGGTTGGGCTAGCTACAAGATGCGTGTGTTTGTTTATTTGCGATGACTTAATCTGCTGCTACTCAAGTGCGTCCGGGGGATCATCAGGACTTATTAATTACGACTGCGTGCAACCACTCGACTATTTGGACTTGATTGGACGGATACGTCGTATCTAGCTAGTCATAGACAGGCTTGGGTTATTCTACGTCAATAGTACGAATACAGCTGAACGCAAGTAATGAAACAACGTGCTGTAAATTCCATCATCCCAAATATGGCCATTATTCAATGGCTATGACGATACTAGCCCTACGTACGGTACTAATACTACTTAAGGTTAAGTGTAGAGGTGTGGTGGCATGTGAAGATGCCAAGCTCGATAGTCGGCGCCGACAATATGGGGCGTGTCCCCCACATGTTCGGCCTAAGTGAGACTTACAGTAGATAGAGCTCTAGACTAATTCACCACGATACCAAGCCTTAAGCCTAGGTTATTGTCCAGCTAGGTATACTTAAACATGACCGACCGCAGGTGACTGGCTTACATGCGTGGTTCAAACATACCAATGGTCTTTTATGTAAGTGCCGGCATGCATATTGACAGCTAGCAACTGTTCCTTCAAGTCCTATTCCCGACACCAAGAAAATGAAAACTTAAACCTACTGCATCCTTTGTTTTGTTTACTTAGACTCAGCACTAAACCCTGGATGCTGGCTCATTTTACTCGCCTACTTACTTACTTACTTACTTCATTTACCAGTCATTGGATGACGTCGGTTCTGCGTGTAATGGCCATACAGGCAGCGACCTGACCTACCTCAAAGCCTGAGCGACCTACCTTGAAGGTAGCCCTGTTAGCTTATAGTAGGCAATAACCTATTAGGTAGACGATATCTACAGGTAGGTAGGTAGCGGGCACAGGTAGTCGCGGCCGGCGTCAACACCGACCACGCCCGGAACGGGGGGTCCTGCCTGGAATCTTGTGGCTCCTGCGCTCGCAGCCGCAACCGTCTCCAACTCCCTCTTTCCTTCGCCATCCAGCCCGTATGGCTGCGCTTGTAAGTCGAATGAATGCTTTTATTACGTCCACCCGTTTATTTAGCCTGCCACATGCGCAAGCGAGAGGAACATCACATCCAATCATCCCTACCACCCACCTACTTCCGTTTTGGGGGCGCGTTGAGTGGTTGGCAGGCAGGCAGGCAGGGAGCGAGCCAGCGAGCCAGCGAGTTTCGCAGCCTCGGCATGATCAGTCAACTGTCGTCATCGCCATCGTCACATTCGTTATCATCTTCACCACCATTCCTCCTTCTCCCCTCTCCCACACACGCAAGCCAACCACCAACACGAATACTTCCCATTCATCGCCAATTCGCCTACTACCCCAATCGCAATCGTCGTCAAGCTGACATGCAACCTCGCTCTGCTGCGTACCATAGGACATACCCTGGATGACGCACATGTCGACTCCAAGGTCCACGCCCCGCCCCGACGTTGACGTCGACAGTGTCGCCAGTCCTGCCGTCCCCATCTCGACGCCCGCCTCCGCTTCCGCCTCTGCCACCAACCTCTCGCCGCCCTCGTACGCGCCTCCGACCTACGCCTCCTTCTCGCCCGCGACTCTCTCCTCCACCGCCGCCGCCGCGGCTGCTAAGCGCACTTCCACTATTCTCGTTCACCAGAAGTCCCCCCTGCTCCTGGCGACACCACCCCAAGTCACCCGCGCCCTTGCCTACAGCCACGCCTTCTTGCTCCCCTTAAATAAGCTCGTCGGCCTGCTAAGCTGGACCACCGGTGACCCCTGGGAAAGCTTCCTCCTGCTCGCCGCCTTCTGGGCCATCGTGCAATATGGCGACAACGTCTTACGCTTTGCCGGGCCCATCGTGGCCGTAATCGGCGTTATAGCTGGCATGTACGCCCGTCGCTACAGCCCTCTCTCGAGCAGTGGCTGGGCTGAGCATCCCAGCCTGGCCAACAGCAAGGACAAAAAGAAGGGCAACAATGCCGCCGCCGCCAGCAACCAGTCGGGTCCAGGGCACCAGAGGAATGCCAGCGAGGTTACGAGCACGCGGCATCAGAAGACCCTCGACGAGATCGTTGACACCCTCAAAGTCTTTACATCGCGTTGTAATATCTTGCTTGAGCCGTTGCGTGAGATGACGGATTTCCTATCCACCCAGAGGACCGCCACCAGTGCGACAACTCGACCGGCGCTCACCACGCTTTTCGTACGCATTCTAGCCGTCACCCCCATCTGGATCGCATTGACCTTACCTCCCTTGCGCATCATCACAACGAAGCGGGTTGTTCTCGTCTTTGGCACATTAGTGTTAAGTTGGCATTCCAAGGCCTGCAGGGTGACGCGGACGTTGCTATGGAGAAGCGCGACAGTACGGAGGTTAGCGCAATGGATAACCGGCTTAGAATTTGAAAGGCCAGTCAAGCAAGAACAGGACCAGAAGGAGAATACAAACGGCCAGTCCGCCAACGGCGCAGCGGGGCCCAAGAAAGCACACGAGGCGGCCAAGATATCCTCCTCGGCTTTGACGGAGGCTCTCAAACGCAGCCAGTTGGGCGCTAAGGACTCCGGGGTCCGCTTCACATTTATACTGTACGAGAATCAAAGACGGTGGCTAGGTCTAGGATGGACGAATAGCCTATTTGCTTATGAGCGTGCAGCCTGGACTGATGAGCAGAATAACCCTGTCACACCGAAGGATGAGTTCGAGCTGCCCGAGGTCGAGGATGGTCGCGCCAAGTGGAGGTGGGTTGAGGGCAGCAAATGGCGTGTCGACGGCGTACCGGATATAGACGAGGCAGACTACGATGGTGAAGCCGGGCGGATGGGTTGGATCTTCTACGATAACAAGGTACGTCTTTATGTCGAGCTTGATGCCAACGTCTCCCGTCACTGACTCTTTCCCCACAGTGGCAGAATGGTCGGAGAGGCAACGACGGCTGGGGTCGCTGGACAAGGAGGCGGAAGTGGTATCGGGACGCAGAACTAGTCGAAGTCTCGGAAGAGGACTTGCCTTCACCACCGCCACCAGCATTGCCAGCACGACCACAACCCACCACAGCGTCTTCAGCCCCCGATAACACCGATACAGCCGTGCCGTTATCGACATCCGCAACAGCGAGCACCATTTCAGAGGACAAAGCCAAAGGCGAGGACGACGCAGTCTCACTCCTCAGCACATCCTCTAAGTCGGCCAGATTCCGGTTCCCCGGTTCGTCGCTCCGCCGCCGCACGACGGGCGACACTCAGCGCTCTAGGAGAGCGAGCGAGGCCGCTAGTCTGCGGTCGCACGAAGACGATAACGCGCTAGATCCGGCTCTGGAGCTGGAAATTCAGGGACACCATAGGGATCTTGGGCAGTGGGGCATCGGCGACGACGCGCAAATGGGTCTGGAATAAAGATGGGATTCTGAAGGGAAGGAACTTGGTGATAGGCGCTGTGGAATCATTCATTTGCTCGGTTTATGGTTTATTTATCTTATGGGTGGGAGAGAGAGGCATAGGCGGCGTCTGGTAGATACCAAATTCGACTACTGGTTTTATTTTATGGTATTTTTCATTTTCTCTTGTTGCTATATATGTCGGTATACCTTCCTATATCCTAATGTCTCCTGCAAACTATTACGGATCTAATCACGCGGTTGCTTTCCTTTGCTACCGCTTCGTATTCAGTTGCCTCCTATCGCATGGTCTGGGGATTTAGGGACATCCGTCTCGGTAGCACCAACAGCGAGCTCGTCGATTCCTTCGGCAGCGGCAAGGAGTCGTTGGCTTCTTCTGAACAAAAAGTCCATTTCTTCTAGGGGGACGCCTTTCGTCTCGGGGTAGAAGAGGAGGATTATCTATATATGTTTGATTTGATGTGTTAGCGAGACTCATATAACTGCAGTGACTTTATTTCCCTTCCGCGTTATCCCATCCCCCCTTTTTTTGTATTTTTCTTGTTATTACGTTATCTACTACTCCCCAGTTTCTCGATGAAGAGGAAAGAAAGAATGGAAAGGGGAAAGGAGTGGAGGTGGAGGTGACATAGGGACGTACGGGAATGCAGGCAAAGTTGATGGCCATGAAGAAAAAGTAGATGTTGGACCCGATCGACTCGATGCCGACCGGCCACACCTGCGCCGCGACGATGGACCCCACCGCGCTCCCTGATGCCGAGAAGCTCAGGCCGCGCGCGCGGACTGCTGTTGGGAAGATCTGTCATTGGGAGCGGTTAGCGCTGTTGGCTTATATGTGTATTTGCTTGTTCGTGGATAGGGGGAAACACCCCTATCGCGCCTGTGGCTACCGTCCGTCTATGGAAATCGATGAATGAGGAAAGGGAGGAAAGGAAAAGGGAACTGTAAGACGAGATTTCACATGTGGGGAGAATAGTGTAAGAAGGGCGAGTAAAAGATAAACTTAAACTCACCTCTGACCCGTACACCCATGCCGCAGGCCCGAATCCCATGCTATACCCCAAAGCGTAGACGAAGATGAAGACGATGCAGACTATGTCGGCGGTGCGGTTCGTGTTCTCTGGGTACACTTGGCCTAGGACGCCGTTGATCTAGACCGGTTTTGTTAGCACACGAAGTTTAGGATGTGGGTGCTTGGGGGAGTAATAGGAGTAGGACATACTAGTAGGGCGAATGCCATAGCCAGTGTCCCCGCGACGAGCGTGGTTCGTCGGCCAAGACGATCAATCAGTAGCATTTCGAGGACCGTCATGCCGATTTTCAGGGTTGACTATGTTTGCGGTGTTAGCATGTTATAATTAATGTGATGTGTGGAGGGAGAGTTATGGGAAGTCGAGCTTACTTCGATGCCGCCCGCCAGCAGCGCTATCCGCGTCGACAGGCCAAGTTTCTCGAGGAGTGTGGGGAGATAGTATTTCATCGCGGCGGCACCGCACTTCATACGAATGTCAGCAAAACTCATCTCCTTTCTCCTTAAGTACCTAGGTATGCCGTGCACCCAAGGAACGAAAGCAGAAGAATAGAAATTGGACTCTCACCATCTGCGCCATGAACTGAAGAAGGGACGCCCTCCACAGCCGACTGAACAGGCTCGGATCCCTGAAGAGCGAGAGCCAGCTCGCGCCCGAGCACCTGTACTCCTCGACGTCGTCGTGGATGCGCGAGAGCTCGAAGTGGATCTGCTCGTTGGTGAAGCTCTCCTCGCGCAGCCAGTGGAGCGAGACCAAGGCCTTCTCATGGCGGCCGTGCTCTATCAACCATCGGGGGCTGGGAAGCAAGAAATCAGCAGGTCTCGTGCTGTGATTTGTCATCGTCACTTACGTCTCGGGAAGAAATGGCAGGCCGACGCCGAAGATGACCATGGGGATGAGGTTGATGGCGAGAGAGAATCGCCAGGATATGTACTCCCCGTAGGGGGTGTTGCTCCAGAATGTTATGCCGTATCCGACCCTGGAGTTCAGGTTAGGTCAGTGCTCAGTTGCTATCGACTCGGTCGCGTTATGGTATTGTGCTGATTCGTGGCTGCTTACCAGAAACCGGTTGCTAGTCCTACGACAAATCCGACATGATTTAAAACGACGTATTTTCCTCGCTGACTGGCTGGAGCTACTTCGCTGTGTGCAATATCCTGTTAGCAAGCTTACAGACGTTTTCTTGCTCCTGTGAATGCAGTTCCGAGCCTGAATCGTGTCTGTTACATCACCCCTAAGGCCTCTAGGAGAGAAAAGAATTATATAGTATGAGGAAAACAAACCTCTGATATAGCGGTACAGAAGTAGATACCATGCCAATACCAACCCCGGAAATAATGCGTCCAGCTATCATCATAGAATACGCCCCTGGTCCGCTCGCTCCAGACTCGAACGCCGTGCCTACGGCAACGATGGCGATGCCAACCAAGGCCGCATAGCGGCGTCCGAGACGGTCGCTGGCGGGGTGTGATATAAAGATGTAGCTCACCCATGTTCCGAGGTAGTATATGGCAGTGATAACACCTTTTTGCGAAGCCGTGGGGTACCCCATGGTGCGTTTGAAACCCGGGTGCACAAGCACAGACGAAAGTACGCCAACATTGTACCTGGGATTCGGAGGAGTGGGTTAGTTGAATGATTTTAGCACGTCATTGAAAGGGACCGTATGATTACTAAAAAGCTTTGCACCACTTAGACGCGGAATGAGATAATGTAGGATACCAACTGAAGTAATGGTCATGAGAGCATTCCAAGAACAATTCCTGTTATACAATACATTACAATGTCAAATCCATGGTTATATAATCACCCCAACGGCTTGAAACAAACTCGCGAGAGACTATTTTCGACATTTGAACATTTTGACCTCAGAAGTAAAGACAGACTTACCCCCAAACGAAGGATCCAAGAGCGAAGAAGAGGCACAGGAGGTGGAGTCGGAGGACTGCTTTGCTCAACCTCTTCATTTTCACAGCGTAAATCGTAACTCAAGACGCCACGAGAAATCCACGTCTCTTATCGGGACTCTGGTCAAGAGTCTCGTGAGGTGCGTCGTATCGAAAGAGATACGTAATAGTTTAGTTTTGTCCTCTCCTTCCAGGTGCTGGAGCTGCTAAGCTTATAAAGAATGAAGAGTTGAGTTCGTACGATGTGACTGCGGCATTCATTTCTTCCCGTTAAATCCCGTCTCGTCTCGTCCCGTTCCCCGCATACAGAAACGCGGTTGTTGCATGGCCACGCTGTCCCATCCGAGATAGTGGGAATCAGATGTTGAGGTGCATATGTGAGTTGTATATAGGACATGCTAAAAGTCCGAAGACTACTTTTCGCACCAGCTCTCATTAGACGATCTTATGAGCTGGGATTACTAGTATATCCAAGCAGGAAAACAAGCGATTGGACGCGATATTGGAGGCACAAGAAAAGTATAGTAGAGTACGTGATTCGCAACCCATCGGCTAAATAGAGGCAGTCACTTTGTCGGCGTGGCCCAATTCGTTACTGGATAAGGATTATATGCGTTCGCAACGCCCAAATGGGATGAGACTTTGCAATTTATTTTGCGGAGCCTGGGTAATCGGAAGATGTCACCCAACGCCAATTAGACGGAGGCGTTCTCATGTTAAGGGCAGAACGGGTATGCAGCGTTACTATATTCTGGGGAAAGGGGGCCACCTTGTATTGTCTTATAAAGTAGACTGACTGCCTGGATTGCAACTTCATTTTGGTTGTAATTTGAGATGCTTGCGTAAGAGCCTAAGGATACTATACTGAGATATGAGCGACTGATCACACATGCGCGAAGTACCGAAAGAATTGAGAAATTAAGTCTGTTGAGGGTGACCGAATGACGAGGGTCCCACGGGGGAGCTTTACCACGGCCAAAAAGTGTCTCAATATGACTCAGAATGTGGTTCAAAGGGGAGAAACATCATCCTCGTCAAATAGTAAGTAAACCTTGTTCATGATACATCATGCGAAACAGCTAGTGGAAGTTGTATGGGATATTACCTGTCATCCTATTGTCTAAACATAACATGCTAAGACACTAATATTCATACTGGCAGATACAGAATGGGAGGCCCCTCGACCTCTTGAACCTCCCGTTGAAAAGGCAGCTATGGATGTTCGTTGGCGAGACTTACCCAATCAAGGCCAACTCTTCATACTTGCCCTATGTCGACTATCCGAGCCATTATCCAACGTCTGTCTGCTACCCTACATCTTCTACCTCGTGCGCTCCGTGCTGCCCGCGTCCGACGATGACAACTCGACCGACGACTCAGCCGCTCGCGTTTCCGAGTATTCAGGTCTTCTCGTGGCGGCATTCCCGCTGGCGCAATGTGTCATTAGTCTCCCGTGGGGTCGATTATCCGACAAACATGGGAGGAGGTTCTCGATAATAGGGGGCCTCCTCGTCTCGGTAATCGCGAACATCGGATTTGGGCTGTCTAGGTCATTTGGGGCCTTGCTGTTCTGGAGGATGCTCGCGGGCCTGGCGAATGGCAACGTCAGTATCATGAGGACCGTGACGGCAGAGGTTGTTAGAGAGCGGAAATATCAGACTAAAGCGTTCCTGCTTTTGCCGCTGGTGTTTAATTCTGGTATGGTACTGAGTCTGGCATTAGGCGGCTGTCTCGCAGAACCGGTGGTGAATCTACCGGCATTGTTTGGACCGGACGGCATCTTCAATTGGAGTGGCTACCCTGAAGGTGTCCAATGGACGCTCGAGTATCCTTATGCACTGCCGGCGCTTTTGAACGCCTTCCTCCTCGGCACATCGCTGCTACTCGCTGTCTTAGGATTGAAAGAAACTCTTCTAGGGAAAGAAGAGCACAGTGATTGGGGCCTTCAGATTGGAACAGTAGTTCGGAGGCTCGCAATGCATTTATTGAATAGGGGACGGACGTCCCATAAGTACACCATGATGCATTATAACGAGGAGGCTAATTTCCTAAATGACGGCGGACCCAGCCCTGAAAAGACAGAGCCTTCAATTGCTCTAGCCAAACCTGCCAAAGTACCCTTCCGCGGAATCTGGTCCCGAAAAGTCGTCTCTGCGCTGGTATCATTTGGTCTTCTACCTCTGCATAATTCAGCGTTCATGCACATATTCCCGGTATACCTAAGCAGCCCCCCGGCAGACAACAGCGAGGCGACACTCTTCGCCTTCTCGGGCGGCCTCGGCCTACGGTCGGCGACAATCGGACTATGGCTTTCAGCCTTCGGTATAGGCGGTATCCTCCTACAGCTTTTTATCTACCCGCGTCTCCAGAAGCGCATCGGCACCCGGGGGGTGTTCCGCATCGCGCTTTTCCTCTTTCCCGTGACGTACGTAGCGGCACCATACCTCTCGCTGCTTGCGGGCGATCATGGCACGAGGTGGGTGTTTCTGGGCTTTGTCGTCTGTGCGCAGATCATGGCGCGCACGATGGCGATTCCTAGTACTGTGATCTTGCTTACCGAGGCCGCTCCCGCCAAGACAGTTCTGGGCACGGTTCACGGCGCGGGAAACATGCTCGCTAGTCTCGCCCGCGCAGTCGGGCCGGCTGTTGGGGGCTATGTGTTTGCTCTCGGCGTAGAGGAGGGGGTAATTGGCTTGGTATGGTGGCTATACCTGGTTGGCGTTGCCTTGTGTGCTCTGGCATGGTCATACTTTACAGAGGACGGCACAGTTTGAGTCATTTGTTAACATTGTATTATTACTGAAATCGCCATTAGCAGTACTATCCTACTGAATATCGAGGGCGTAATAGGCAAGTAAAAAGAATCAATGGGTTGGGTTTGGGATTAGGGATTCAAAGAGCCGTACATGCCTATAGAATTTCTTACCGTTATTTGGGACGTTTGACCGAAGGCTTCAAGGCTTAAGACTGAAACGTCGACTTTCATTTAGAAGTTGCTAATACCTTGGATAGGGTTCTGCTACGCTACCCCTATTCTTAGCGACTACAGAACCTCTGTCAAAAACCCTTTTCTTTTCTTTAAGATTTAAGTTCTACTATTTGCGACACCTTGCTCAAAGACTCAGATTAATATGACTCTTGTGAGACGTCTGAAGTGACTCACTACTACTCTTGATTTAATTGCGATATTTACTGTAGCCAGGTGACTGAAATCAGCATAGCGATTCCCCTACCAACACCATTCATTATAATTGGCGGTTTAATTGTAACTAGTGAACCATTTCAGATCAAATGTGATTTACTTCAAATGGAATCCATATATTTTCTTAGCGACATTGCACTTCCAGTTCTTATGTACAGACTCGCTGCTTTAGCCAGTGAAAAGTTCAACGCAATCAAAAATCTGTGAAATCATTCATTAGCAAGTCAATTTCCACGCTCGCCGAGGCCGGAATGTGTATGTAACTTACAATATTCGGGTTGAGAAAGGTATCACCACTACTTCCGGAGATGGAAGAGATGGTAACGGTATTGGACCCAGCTACCAGTGTTCCCGAGGGGATATTAACATCATACACCTCACCATACCCGCGGTACGCGCCACGAGTAACTCCACGACTATCAATCTTGGTAGGCGCCGCCGGGCTAGGGCCGGACCAGGAATTCACCTTCGCCTGCGGCCGCGAGCCGGCGAAGGACAGGGTGGTCGCGATGCGCAGGGTCGCCGCCCCCGCGGGGGCGGAGGCGAGGTTGAACTTGATGGTCACGGGGTTATTCACGCTCTGGAAAAGCGCCATGGGGAACTGGCCGACCGAGGAAGACCCGACTGTATAGGTCATGGGCTTCCAGGAGCTCATCCGGCTGTCGGACGGGTGCATGCGGAGGAACTTGTCGGCGTTCAGGAACCCCGTCGGCTGCCCGTCGTACTCGCCGATCTTCCACAGCGAGTTGTGGCTCGTCAGGGCGCTGGCGATGTTCTTCGAGGTGGTCCCGCCCGCGCTGACACTAACGCCCGTGGCCGTCGCCACCTTGAACTCGCCCTGGTAGAGCACCATTGTGTAAGTCCCCGGCTTCATCGGGGGCGACTTGAACGCGCCGCCGCTCGACGACGCGATGACCCAGTATTGCGCGGCAGAGTTGAACCAGTGGACGACGGCCTGGAAGTTGCTCGGGACCCCCGAGGCGGTGCCCGACACGTACCCGCGGGCGGAGGTGGGCACGAAGCCCTTGATGTCAAGCTCGGAGAAGAAGGAGACATCGGCGCTCTTGACGGAGGGCACCCCGGACCGCGAGAACACCATCATGTACGGCCCGTGCAGGACATTGGTGCGCCAGGCCTCGGTCTGCACATGCCCGCTGTTCATGTACCAGTACAGGTTCGTGTCGTCGCCCGCGTTGTTCGACTCGATGTCGCGGAAGAAGGGCCCGCCGGACGACGACTCGGGCTGCGGCGCCAGCATGCACACGTGGACCTCGTCCGAGCCCGAGCCGCCGTACACGCACTGCGCGTCCTTGTCGATGAAGCGGGTGCTGGAGTAGAACTTCGAGCGCGTCTGCCCGTTCACGACGAAGACGTCGGACCCTTCGACGGTCGAGCTGGACCCTGCTGTCGTCGATGCACTGCCGTACGGGGACTCGTTGGGAAGCTTCGATGACTGCAGGCGAGCGATGAAGCGCAGCTCGCCGACGCTCGGTTCGGCCGTGATGTGAGTGCCCATGTAGATGGTGCTGTCGCCGCTCTTGACCACCATGTAGTGGGTGAGGGTCGATGTCGCACATGTGACCTTGACGTATTCTATACGCACAATCCATTATTACATATTCTGAAGCACGACACAAGACAATTATATAAGTCAACTTCGAAATAAACTCACTCCCGCTGACTTGTGCCACGCTGACCGTTGCAGAACCGAGGCCAGAGGAAATGTGCGTGCCTTTGCTCTGGCCCTGGAGCTCTACATTACGGTACTTGATCGACGTGATATCGCAGTTCGTCCCGCTGACGGTGAAGACGAGCGGCTCAGAAGACCCAGCGTCGACGACATAGTTATTGCCGGACTTGGTGAAGCCAAAAGCTGCGGACACCGAGGAGACGAAACCGAGCGTCGACAGGAGAAGCAGTGGTAGCAGCATGATCGTCAGTCAACTACCCCTTATCAAGTAATAGAATCCAAGGCAATTGATCGCAGCGCAACCATGGCTTCAGAGCGGAACGACGACAATCTAGATTTGATCTCATTTTGTATGGGATTTCGTATAGTATACGAGATCGCAAGACTCCCAGGATCCTAATGAAGTGTATCATGTAGATGGAGGATATTCAGGCACAAACACAAGCGCTACTCTGAATTGGATGACCCACCGGCAGCCTTTGACGGAAACTGACAGAACGGAAGATCCGTTGCGTAGAGTATAGCAAGCTATATAAGCTCGGGCTAGTTAATAGACCGAGGCAATGCGGGTGTTGCGAGTGGTTTAATTGAAGCCGAATCCCTAAGCTTCATGGTTTAATTCGTTTTCGTGTCTTGGGTCGTTTGGAGATCCTGTCGATAACTGAGAGCGACGAACCACGGTACCTGGGACGAGCCGCCTGAATAGCATTGCCCAATAAGCCCCCCGTAATGAAGCGGCTCGGTTGGAGTTATCCCGAAGCGTGTAGAGGTACAATAAATTCTCTATTTGGGCAACTCAGGAAGAGTAACGAACCGGGGCGCCTACAGTATGTGGCTTTACGTTGGCAAGACGCTTTGCTGACGTGCCATCGAAGTAAAGGCTGAATTATCACGTAATTTGTTACCGGCAGATTACCAGCGTCGTCAGGCCACGGTATGAATATACAGCAAGCGGTGAAGGTTAAAAGTAACGGAAACACAGCAGCAACTAATGTGCTTAATCCCTATTCTTATGGTTTCAATACGACTTGATGATGGCGGAGACAGATGTCATGTGTTTTGAGAACAAGGCGTAGCCCCTTATGCTACTTACTGGTTCTAGGCTCATCTTATAGCTTGCACCGCGGACGTCTCGGTAAGTATTCATCTGTAAGCATCAGCGGGGTTATGTCATCACATGATTCAGCAGACGGCAAATATCGCGTCGCGTCAGCGAGCGCAACTTGAGTTGTTACAAGCAGAATGTGAAGGAAATAGTGGCGGGTTCAAAGCAACTATAATGCCTTGGGTTGCTTTCTAGGAAGTGGCACACATTCAAGTCCTGAAGTTAAGCCACCGCCACCTCCTTGAAAGAAATTGAGTTAAATGAGCTTGGATACCTAGTTGCAATGCAATGCTGGGAATTAACCTCGGCAGTGGGCAGCTGAAACCAGTGGGAATACGCTAGATACCTATGTAGGTACGCTGCAAAGCATAGAGGCACCTTGTCGCGGGATCACGAGCAGGAATACAATATACTACCATAAAACAAATATAGTTTTCTCCCAGCACACCGAGTGCATGTAAATAAGGCAGGTATGCTATTCAGCACTATTCACATGTCCGCCTGGGACGCATACCTCAGGCAAACAAGCATCTTTCTAATCCCTCGGATCTCCGGAGGGGCTGTCAGATATATCTTACGAGCTGCCAGTGCTGACGTCAAAGATGTAACCTAGCAAATTATCTAACTACACTACTGTAGTTAGGTAGGTACCGTGTAGGTATGAACGTTTTAGTAGAAGTGACAATAGTTCAATGGGATTAAGCTACTAAGGTATGTACTATGAGGGTTAATGCCTCTATGTTGATCGAAATCGTAATCATTCATGATGAGTGAACAAATAAGACGACGCAAACTGACCTGTTGTCGTTTGTTTAGAGTCCTTGGGAACAGCGCCTAGACCCCGGCTTCCCGGGTTTCAGGCACCACATTGGTAAGTCTCGATATAGAATAGTGTACAAGTATCCCTACGGTATAAAACTCGTTCCTATGTCGATTTAGATCGCATTAACTTCGCACAGACCTCGCATTAGTTAGGCCTACCCCTAGTCTGGTAGGTAAATGATCCAAGTGTCCGAGGGTCGGCCCGCAACCTTATGCTACCTACTACTCTAAGCAACACTGCCAATGGTGTAATTGCATGCTACCTACTGCTCTCAGCAACACTGGCAGTAGTATAACTTCATGCTACGTAGGACGATCCTTTGAAATCTTGCTGATGAGAGATCCGAGGTTCCAAATGGCCGGTGACATCTCGGCCCCGAAACTAGGCAATGCTGTTGTTCATTACACTCGCTCACTTAACAGAGCAGGGCCGAGTCAGGAGCTCAAGCGCCGCCGGCGCTGCAACCTTTTTCTGAGGACGTGCAAGCTTGTGAACGACTGGGGGCGGGAGTGGAGTTATTATTAGAGGGATCGCGAATTTGACTCGACATCATCACATGGAATCCTCCGTACTTGTATATGGTCCTACGCTAGCGCCATCAGCATTGTCATCGTCGCGACTCTGTATATAAAGGTCAACGGGTGCAGCCGTCCTTTCCCTCGTTTCTTTTCGATCACTCAGAAGCTTCACACTCAAGTAAATACAGCGACGGAGATTTGCGCGATCAAGATGCTTCTACGTTCCCTTCTTCCCCTGGCCGGGCTGTGCGCCAAGATCGCGACGGCGGACCACCAGGTCTTCGCCCACTATATCATCGGTCTCACGAACGGACAGACGCGCGACGAGTGGCAGCTCGACATTTCACAGGCCAAGGCGTCGGGAATCGATGGTTTCGCCCTCAATGTCGGGTCTCAGGACAGCTACAACGATGCGCAGCTCCAGCTAGCCTACGATGTCGCCTCCTCGAACGGCTTCTCTATGTTCCTTTCTTTCGACATGGCGGCCTCGCAGTGGAGTGCGGACCAAATCAGCTCGTACATCAATACCTACAAAGGCTTTGGCAGCCAGCTTAAGGTTGGCGGCCTGCCCGTAGTTTCGACGTTCGAGGGACCCTCGCAATCCGACATCTGGCCTGGTGTCCGCTCTGCCACTGGTGGAATCTTCTTTATACCCGATTGGGCCTCTCTGGGTGCTCAGGGTGTGGGTGACAAGAGCTCTCTAATCGATGGTGCCTGTAAGCGTTCTCAAGCCTTGTTCATTGTGGTAATCGCGTAACTAACAGCACAGTCAATTGGGGTGCGTGGCCCGACCCAAACCAGTCGACTATGTCAACGGGTAACGACGTAGCATATAAGTCTGTTCTGAACGGCAAGCCGTACATGATGGGTGTCAGCCCTTACTTCTATACGGGTATGATGTTCATATTTAAGCCGCCTTAGGCATATTTCTAGGCTGACAAGATATGCTGCAGATCTACCCATGTACAACAAGAATTGGTATTCATCCAGCGATTCGCTGTGGTTTGATAGATGGAAACAGGCACTCGATATCAACCCGGAGTACATCGAGATCATCACTTGTATGCCACGTTCCCCTGTGCACTAAGCTTACCAACCGTTGAGAGAGCGTAGTACGGCTAACTAGCATAGGGAATGACTACGGCGAGTCGAGCTATATCAACGCTCCTATTAGCCACCAAATTGTCTCTGGCGCCGAGGGCTACGTGAATGGATTTGATCACACGGCCTTCCGGTTCGTACTGCCGTACTTTATTAGCGCCTACAAGGCCGGCAACGCAGATGTTACTCTCCCAAGCGAAGGGGCTCTTGCCTGGTACAGGACCACGCCGGCTACAGTTTGCGGCGACGGAGGTAAGTTTGCGGGCGACGTAGAAGAAGCTCGTTAACGGAACTGACATGGTCTGTAGGCACGGTCTGGGGCCAGGGTGGAAGTGCCTCTGCCGCTGGAGGAACCAAAGACGTTGTCAACATCATCGCGTTGACTAATGCGCCTACCGACATCAACATCAAGATTGGTAGCAGCGATGGCGGCCAGTCGGTCAGTGCCACTAGCACCGTCGGCAAGGCGTCATTCTACCAAGTCCCGATCAACGGAAGGACCGGCGCCGTGACCGTTACAGTGAACGGTAAATCAACGACGGGTCCTGTTGAAATCACCAACAGCTGCCCCTCTTCCGGTCATGTGAGTAACTGTGACTATACTGGCGGAATGCAAGCGGATTGTCTAACATGGAATAGGTCAACTTCAACTCTGCTTCCTTCCAAGTATAGTTTGGGATATGAATCTTCGTATTTTTGGCAATGTTCGGGGAGCATAGCAGTTGGCCGAGACGGTTAGCAAGGGAGCCGACGTGTAGTGTAGTGTAGTTAGCGAGAAGGAGAATATAACTGCTCTCTCCGTATCAGAACGTTGTCAGGTCCAACGGGCGCGGTTGTGCTCTTTTAGTCGGGCTTTTTAATGCTGATTTGAAATTTGTCCGCCCACTCTGTGAACACGTCCTCAGTGCCAGTCCATGGTGCCTTCAGCATTTCTGCCGCAGTGAAGGCGTCCAAAAAGCAGAGATCCATTGCCGTATCTATCATACCAGTATCCAGGTCATAAAATTCAACGGCGACTTCCTCAAAGCGGAGAGGTATGCGCTTCAAGATCGGGTACACCTCGTCTAGACGTCGGGCGACGGGCGTCGCCTGTTCGGTGGGCAGAGAAGGTAGAGTCTTTATCCGCCTCTTGATAATAGCAGAGTAAAGCAGAGTGGTGAGTCGCAGCCGCTTCAGGCATGAGTCCAACCGTTCGCGGATCCTGTCCGGGTCGTTTCGGGGAATCGGCCGGGATGTCATGAGGTCGTCAATCATCTGCTGAGCCGGGACGTCGGTGTTTTGTAACCCATCGGCGATATGCTGCACGTCCTCGTCCTCTCCATCGTCGTCTTCTTCATCCACCTCTTCGCTCCACTCTTTGAGTTCTTCTAGCACATCCTGGAGGGTGTCCCTGTACTCCTCGGCCTTCTTCACCAAGAGTCCCACGATCCCGAGCTTTTTGAGTGAAATAACATCGTCGCATGCGGCCCACAAGACACCGGTGGTGACGATGCTCCCCTTGTCGCCGTTCTTGCGATGAGCGGGTAGGACTTTGCCGTCCAGTGGGATTGCCTCGACCAAGCCCCTGAGTCCCCTCAAAACACGATGACACGCCCAGGCAAGTTCCTGGCGCGCAACAGAAGTGTATGTGTCAGCAGCGCAGAGCTGAACGGCTGAGGCAATGGCGGGGATGGGGCCGGCAACGAGCTCACGGAGCACGGTGGAGATGGCAGAAGGTGTGAAAGGCTCGGTGATTATCAGGAGGGAGAGCTTGGTAGCATGCGCCTTCACTAGGCTCGCGGAGTCATGCGCAAGAGCGAGGACATCGACCGAAGCAGGAACAGCATCGTGGGCTGGCGATGGCGAGGCTGTGGACGGGTCTGGCGGGGACCCGAGGGTGATGGCATGGAGGGTTTGTTCGAGCTGGGTGGCGAGGTTGACAGTAGACTGGACGAGCGCTTTGAGGCTCTCGAGTGAGCCGTCTACAGCCTTGGGGGGCATGATTCGCGTCTCAACCTCGTGTGGTCGGGCGGGGATTTGGTGGACTTCAGATGGTGAAATTTTCTTGGGGTAGTAAGTCCTCTTATGTGGGTAGGATACATATAGAGGGGTTAGGTACTCCTACCTAGGCACTTAGGTACCTGGGGAAGAGAGCCCCGCTATTGCCGGCTGGCAAATAAGTTTGTCTGTTCTTGTCAGCTGAGGTGTCTGATGTCTACCTACCGAGAGGTACCTTCACGAGACTGACGCTCAATACGACCGGGTGATATAAGTGTTGGTGTCCCAAGGCTGCGGAAAGAATGCGGCACATAATAGCATCCACTCTAAGGGTCTATACTATAGGTATGAGTACCTGCCAGCACCAGGCTTCCCAGCAGCACACCATGTTGTGAACAACGGCCTCTCAGTATAGACAACACCGTACATGCAACCCGACAGTCTCAATCAGTGAAAACGCCAAAGCCCCCAAAGCCCCCAAATCCCATTGCCCATACGAAACCATTGCGGTAAAGACGCCTTGTTCTACCACAATACGCGCACGCTTGATCAACTACACTTCCACAATTCACCTGTCGCCGCTCTTAGAACCCGATACAATCATGGATTCCAACTCGGTTGAACCCATTAGCCCCCCGGGAGATGCTCGCCCTGCAAGTGCTCGCTCGCACTCACCCCCAGCACCGTCCCGAAAGGTCATTGACCCTGACGGCGATCTTAGCCTTAAGATTCCACCGAGTAATGCCTGTAAAGACCCCGATCATGAACATCAGCTCCCGCTCACCTTCGTGGTATGCTCCAGGACCTTATCGAGGGCGTCTCATATCTGGAAAGCGCTCCTTCATGGTAGATATGCCGAATCAAAACCCTCTTGCGCATCATCAGCCTCGGATTGGGTAGTGGAACTGCCTGACGTTAATCCAAAGGCCCTGGAAACCATTCTCAATATCATTCATAGCCGCTTCGAGTCGCTGCCGCGAACCACCGACCTCGTCAGTTTAGAAGATCTTTATCAGCTGACTCTTTGGACTTATGAGTATGATCTCACTGCCATTTTGCGACCTTGGGCGTCCGTCTGGATGAAATCTGCTAGGGAGAAGCACGAGTCGTGGAGGCGCAACAACACTAGCCCCGTCACATCCGATCTCGAACGCCTTTCGTGGATCGCTTCGGAGATGGGCGATGCAGCCCTATTGGACAGTGTCTTGAGGGACTTAGCTATACACTGCCCTGCTGATGCCAGAGGTAATCCGCAAAACAATACCGGTACCGAAATTGTCGGCTTATTCAACTCTACAGCGGAACCACTACAATTCTACGGTAATGACACCCTAACCTGTTTCTACCGTAATTACACCCTGTACTAAACTTGCCAGATGCTGTGAGAGTCGAACGGTTAATGTTCGTTGAAAATCTACTGGCTATCTACAGTGATGCCATAGCGGCGTTTACTAAGAGAACAACGGACTCCAACAAACTAGCTAGAGTCTGTAGAGGTACAAGCGATGATAAAAAAAGGAAGGCGTGTGATGCTGGGACTCTGGGAACTATCATATTATCACTTGCCTCATCAGGATACTGGCCCTTGCCCGCGGCCACTGATATTCGAAAAGACGTTACAAAATTGGTGGCTGATTTGAGCAATATCGATATATCAAGCCCATTCCATGGGTCGTGTACGGGCATACCTGGAAGATCCGAAAAGATCAAATATTGCTTGGCAACCCCCTTAGAATATACCTCGTTACCAGGAATTAAAGAGCGAATGGCCAAGCAATCAGCAAAATTGGGAATTGACTAGCACACTGATCCCGCAAATGCGGTAGGCAATTTGTATGTTAGAGTGTTACTGTGGAGGTTTAGATCACGATGAACAATTAAGAAATTCGTACGATCAAGATGTATCCAGCAAATGTATCTCGATAGGACTTTCAGTTTTCTATTACTCATGCCGCACAGACAAAAAGCGTCTTTCGATCGAGTATTGTCTCTACATGGCATTATACGGCAGTGAATGGCCAACCGTCCTTCATACCTTGCTTTTCAGCATGCTTTTCCGCCTCAATTTCCTGGAATTTGGTGGCTATCCATCATAGGGGGAGGATACACGACTTGTTTCTATTTTATCCCATCCTGGTATAAGTCAGCCGTATAGGCAAGTTTAGAGGGTGAGCTGACATGATGATACCCCCACGAGAAATAACAGCTCTACGAGCCTTCCAACTTGTAATACTTCGCTCCATTAATATCATAAAGTAATGGAAATGCCAAGGATAGGCACATAAGTAAGCTTCCGGGTATTTTTCCTGAACCGCATAATATGTCACACGGAACCAAGGGACTGGGACCAGGCCTAGGTCAGCCTCTAGGTCTGGTGAACTGCATATTCGTTTGCATATTCGTGATTCTGTAAATAGTCATGTGGCAGAGCCTATGGATTATTAAAGGATTTCCGTCTTTTCCCGTTGCCTCCCGTATGTTCTGAGCTATCCGAGACAGCAATACGAGGGTAAGATGAAGCAAGGCGGTTGACCCAGTGAAGCTATTCACATATATAGCCTAGAGCTCGCCCGCCCGGCTGAATAGAAGGACTAGAGATCCAGAGCCCCCCTTAATCGCATAGATGATTATTGGTTAATATGAACACTTCTCAAGCCCTTAAACACAAGCCCTTGTAACATAATAGTTGCTGCACACGGTTATACTAAGAGCGTTCATGTTCATGTTGTCCTACAACTAGATTCTTGTATGTACCTGTATCACGTATATCATATGAAATCATAATATCTTTACAAATTACTCACGTAGTGTTTGTCATATAAGTTCTCAAAGAGGAACCGGTCGTGTTATCTGGCTGCTCGATGAGTATATACATACAAGTGCAAGACGCTATACGAGGCTTGAGCTTTTAGCTCACCTATACCTAATAGTAGTGGGGTTGACGGTGATGAGAACATTAAGGTGTGTGGGCGTATCGCAAGATAGGGAGAATTTCAATTTTTAAAAAAAAAAAAGGAAAGGCGAAGAAAGAAAGGAGCGGGAGAGCAGAAGTTTGGGCGATGAAGACCGAAAATGGCGAAGAAAATAAAAATATATAGAAGGCGCCGAAGAAAACATAGACAGAATGGAAGATGCGAAAGTAGGGGTATATTAGTGATAGAGAGTGATAGGAGTATCAAGATCCTCCCCAGGTCCTCTATATTTTGAAGGGGATTTTCTCATTGTATAATTGATCTTAATATTTATGCGAAAGGCTTTCTGGCCAAGCTTGGGACTAGATAATTCCGTCCAAAAGGATAGTAGACTGGCGATCGATGGTATTGCTTAAGCCCAACCTGAAGTTCCACAGACAAGCCCCTTGACATAGTCATAATTTTTGTTAGTAGTCTTGCGATTTATTTGAATTGTTTGGCAAAAGCTAACTCTTAAGGGCGTTGTATGAAGATATGAGACACCGTTTTATAAGACAACCACTCACGGAGACTGCCATGTCAATTACTCCCTCCATCCTACATCAATAGCCCACCTGATTCACTTCTTACAGCGTCCCTAAGCAATCTCAATTGAAATATTTAACTACTGGGGTATTCCCGGTTAGTAATATGCGAAGGGGTCACTGAGAATCTAAATTGATTACGAAAGAATGCCATCATAAAGATGAGTGAATCTTCGGGACCTTGTCGGCAAGATTCCCATTCTCACGGAGATCGGGCACCACCATAATACTAGGTACCGAGTTTGTGGAACGAACCCATGCCGAGTACGACCCCGCTCGGTATGTAAGATGTACTGCAGAACGGGGCTTCTGGGTTCTAATCAGGATAGATGTGCTTACTGAGCGCCATCTCGCTGGCTGGATGAAGCGGGGTAGTGGAAGAATGATATGGTGATGACTTGCTTACACGACAAGGGCCACCGGGGCTCGCTTGTTACTCGGGAACATGTAGCTCAATCCTAAAGAGAAAGGCCTCGATAAAATTGTAAATTGGGCAGCAATGGTATTAAGTGCTCTTTCTTTTGATTCATCACGCTCGTGCCAAGATTTGCTATAACGTGGTTCAACTCTTGTAATAGGAGCCAATGTTGCGTGGATAATTTACAACTGAAAATTCGAGGCGACCAAACTTTACAGTGTATACAACGTAAGAAAATGTGCCAATAATATGGCTTCTTGCTAGCGGTTTTGTGGACTCTGTCTGTAGCATCAAGGTGTCGTTGATGGTGGAGACGATTAATTGATATAACACTCGCTCTGCGATATGTTGACGGGTTCGCCGGACGGGCCTCCGTATGCACGTCGATTGTAAGCTACCCAGGCCTATCTTGCCCCGTGATGCTAGTCAACGCACCATATATCATACTTCGGCCGTGAACTAGACACAGGTTGGAGTTCTGTCGACATTAGTGATAGGCCAGGAATGAGGGAGTGTTTGGATGCATATGACCCGGAGCATCACGCTTCTACTTGTTCGTTTAACTAGGCGCATGAAGCTGGGATGCAAGGTTATCATATATGACTCTCATATCTAGTAATATTGACATAGGGTCTTATCAAGTGTTGGTATATACCTACTCAGGGCCCCGCGCAGCCGAGGAGCCCAATATTTAGACTTTACACTACCACCCCCTCAATAAACAGCTTTGTCAACCCACCATCAAGTGCTCTATCTGAGATACCAAGTTAAGAACTTATTTGGGAAAATGCAGGGAGACATTCGTCTACGAGAACCTGTTCAAAACATCCAGGTTCGTACCATCCTTAGATGGAGGCTTCTTCCAATAATCTGACCTTATAGCCGGGAGATGAGTGGAGGATTGAACAAGGAATAGCAGGTGGAGAGCTTTACTTACTTGATCAGACGAAAGGACATGATGGCCAAGAGAGTATCCCTAAGTCTGAAAAACCACATACTCCGCCGCCTGAACGAAAGTTTGACGACGAGCTCGCCAAAGATGAGCTTCCAGGTTGGAACGGGTAAGAGATTATATAAATACTAATAATGAGGCCTAATAACTTGATGACAGGTATGTCGAATGGGAGGACTACCCTGAAAAGAGAAAGGCGGCCCATGAGATCTTGATATCGCAGGAGTTCCCTCCACCTCCTGAATTCCAACTTGAACAGATTCCTGGCACCAACCCAGTACTTGAAGGTGAGTCTAGTGATGTATATCTGCCATCCTCAGGGGCTAACTAATGTGAAATCAGGGGTTCGTTGGAAAGAATGGCATCGCGCAAGTGAGTAATTTCAAAAAATAGATTGATTTTTGGCCAATTGTGAAATATACTATAACCATAAAACTTAACTTTAATAGAAAGAGGCTAACCCCTAATATTGAAGTTGGCGGCCGTCTCAAGAATGTCCCCGAGGAATCGTGGGAAATCGTACAGAAAGAAAAAGACCCGAAGATGTTGCATCTCCTGCAATTTCCGTACAATGGGGAGCCACCGAAGAGTCTTGTAACAGAGCACGACATCACTCCAAATCCACTACACTTCATTCGAAACCATGGCGGGCAAGTCAGCGCCCGAACCAAGAAACATGCACGAGTTGCTAACCATGAGCAGTATCCCGTCGATAGATCCCGAGTCCTGGTTCCTTCGACTCGAGGGTCTCGTAAAGGAGCCGAAGAAACTCACATTAGCCGAGCTACAAGACGAAAGCCTCTTCCCGCGCATGGAAAGGCTCGTGACGATCCAATGCAGCGGGACCCGCCGGATCGAGCAGATCGCGCTGTACGCGGGCGAGGGCGACGAGATGATCAACGCGCCGTGGGCCGAGGGCGCGATCGGCACGGCGCGGTACGTCGGCGTCTCCCTGAAGAGGGTGATCAAGCACTGCGGCGGCCTGGTCGACGGCGCGAAGCACCTCGAGCTCGTCGGCGCGGACACCTATTTCAAGATGAGCGAGGTCATGAACTACGCCATCAGCGTGCCGTATTCCAAGGTGCGCGCCCACGAGGTCATGCTGGTGTGGGAGATGAATGGCGAGCCGCTTCCCAAGATCCATGGGGCGCCGCTCCGTGCTGTCGTCTTGGGGTACATCGGTGCGCGGAGCGTGAAGTGGCTGTATCGCGTCACCGCGATGAAGGAGCCTACGCGCGCGCCCGTGCAGAGCCGGGAGTATCTGTATTTCAATCAGCAGGTGGGAAAGCATAACCAGCGATGGACGGATGGCATACAGATACAGGAAATGCCCGTGAGCAGCGCCATCGTAAGTCGACTCTGAAGCCATGCGTTCGATCCCCTCTATCTCGGCTGTTGGCGCAAGTCAAGTCTCCCACATATCCCCTATACACCTCACATCTTATTCTCTCTTGGGGAGACTGACTGACTGACCCATTCCTCCTAGATGTCCCCTTGGAATAAACAGGTGGTGATACACGAGGGTAAGATATCGGTGAAAGGCTGGGCGTACTCAGGGGGCGGTCGATGGCCCGAGAGGGTCGAAGTCAGCGCCAACGGAGGTTTCTCGTGGTACATGGTTCCTGTCGAGAATCTCAGCCCCAAGCACAAATACGCTTGGCGAACCTGGCACATGGAGTTGCCTTGCGACGTGGAAGGGTGGATTGATCTCGTGGTGCGATGCTGGGACAATAGCTTGAGGTACGTGTCGAATGTCTCTCGTTTCGTCCCCCTGTGTCCTTGTCTTCTCTCATTTCCCTACATTTTGACCTAACTTTTCTATAGTAAGTCTAGATCTAATCTTGCACTTGGCGACTCGAGGTTTTGCTAGAGGATCCAACGTCCTCGAGAGGTTATCTATACTTCATGACATGCTTACATATCGTAGATACCCAGCCGACCGAGGTACGAAATACGTGGAATTGGGGTTTGCACGTCACGAGCAGCGCACATAGAGTGAGGATATATAGCGTCAACAAGAGCAAGGAGAGGACGAGGGCGAGACTGGAAGAGTTTGAGAAGCGAGGTATCAGTTTCGTGCCGATTACCCGGCCCACTGAGTTCCCTTTCATGAGCTGGGACGAGTACGAAGATTTCTTTTCCAGGAACGGGCCGCGGGATGTTGAGGTCTAAATAGCTAATGCGCCTTGGCTGGGGTTTCGGCTCGGGAAAGAAAATCCGTGTCGCAGAAGTAGTGTTTGGACGATTGTCAGGTTTTCGTTGAACGGCCCATTAATTGATGCGAGCTTTTCTATCGTGTAAAGAACCTGTAAACCGCCTACATTAAGGGCACTGGTTATATATATGGCACTCAATTTGGTTCCGCTGCGTAGGAAGTATTTAAGGAAACGCCATCAAAATTGATTCTAGAACTCGTGGCGCTATGCATGAAACTAGTACCTAATGTTTCAAGGGGTGACGATATCAGGTGTCTAATTGTGCGGCATTGTGAGGCCAATGCTGCCTTCATGGACATTAGTTCCGCTAACCATGTCACTTTCTGTTCAGGTAGACTTGGCGTCGCTCGTCTTCTCTATCTCCTGTCTCGCAAGTTCTATAACATCAACCCAGTTAGGCGGTCGGCACTCGATTTGTCTACACAGGTCCTCGGCGTCCGCTGCGAACTGCAAGAGAGCCGACTCGCTGGCCCACTCGCTCATCGCCATGAGTCCCACAGGGACTTTCCCGGGCGTCTCCGCGTCAGCGACCGTGCCCTGATTCGGCTGGCCCTCGGGCACAACGAAACCGGCAGGCACGCTAACACTGGGAGCACCGCAGAAATTCGCCATCCAGACGTATGCCATGGTCTCCTGCGTGCGGTCGCCGTCACTGATGCCGTGCCTCAGCTCCACGGGCGAGCGGATCGGCCAGCCCGCACACTGCGTCGTCGGCGTGATGATAACCATGCCAGGGTGCGTGTGCCAGAGCCAGGAGAGATGTTGCATTAGCACATGACGTAGCTTCTGGGCGAGAAGCAGGTCTGTGGCGCGCGTTGTCTGTCCTAGCGCGAGCAGGATACGGATCGTGGGTGTGATGCCGCTGTCGGAGGGTGCGGCCGTGGCTGCATGCGTGAGCATCGTAAGAGCGTGGGCCTTCTGTCCTTCTTTGACGAATGGGATTTCAATGGGGACAACCTTGTAGTTCTTTTCGGCCACGAGTCGCTCGATCATCTTGCGACAGAGACTCTGGACCCCTGGAGATGCGCGGTTGAACCAAGCCTCTGGGATACCAATCACTCTAGGCTGGTCGCTTTTGTTGTTCACCAGGGCTAAGGGGCTTGTCTTGGGGAAACCTGTACTCGGATGTGGCTGGCTAACGACCTCAAAAATAGTAGCGAGAGAGTCGATGTCAGCAGCTATAGGGCCTTGAACGGCGCAGGAGCTAGCGTGATTAACAGCTGGTAGGTATGTCAAGCGGTTGTGTGTGGGTTTGAGACCGTAGACGGAGCAGAAAGATGATGGAAGCCGTATACTACCGCCGGCATCACTGCCCATCGCTATAGGCACAAGGCCAGCCGACACTGCGTAAGCGGAACCCGAGGAACTGCCACCCGTGTAGTATTGTTGGTTATAAGGATTCAGAGGGGTTCCAAAGTTGGGATTTGACCCAGATGTATCTGCCAGTGTGAACGAAGTGCAATTAAAAGCATACAACTAAAAAAAAAAAATGCATTCTTACCCATGCCAAATTCGACCATGTTCGTTTTTCCCATAATAATAGCGCCAGCCTCTTTCAGCTTCTTCACACACCAACTGTCAGCGATGTTCTTGACATGCTCTTCATCGGTCGGGACGATTATTGAACCCAGGGTAGTCGCATATCCCTCGACGTCATACTCATCCTTGATCGCGACCGGGATCCCATCAAGAGGTCCGAGTGGACGGCCCTCTTTGTATCGCAACGTTGATGCCTCGGCAGCTTTGATGACTAGATCAACCCGTACATTGATCCACGCTGTCGAGTGTTTCCCGGGAGGTGAGGTATCTCTTCGAATCAAAGGAATTACAGCATTCGCAACAGCTAGAGGGGTGAGTTCACCGGTAGTATAGAGAGACCGATAATGTGCGACGGAGTATCGCACGGGAGCCGATTCAACTAGAGCAGAAATGGACAGAGACGGAGATGCAGAATCGGTCGAGGCCGGGACCTCTGTGGATACTGCGGACTCGGGATGAGCATCATCGAGTGGAATGACGGTGGGGTCGAGTCGGGGCTCGATGTCCTCTAGAAACTCGCTGATGCGGCTTAGAGAGCCGAACCCGGCATTGCGCCAGGCGGCAATTCGAAGAAAACTGAGGCGCTCTAGGCTGAATGGGCGCCATGTTAGTCGTCGGCTTCTATCATAAGTGTCCCCATATGAGAGGGGAGGTTTACAGAAAGGCACAGAATACCAGAACCCAGCCGGAGAGGGCGGGATTGTGTTTGTCGTTATCCTTGCTAAGCACTGATGGTCTTGTTGTGGTTAGTTGTAGTCTCGGAGCGGTGTAGTGGTGCGATTTCAACACTCACCCACGAACGGGCGCAGGGTACAGTAGAAAGCGTTTCTGCCGAGCCGATGAGTCTGCCATTGTGAGAAAACGGAAATGATTTTGTGATGAACCGCAAATAAAAGGCCGTATTGTTTACCGAGGGTTGTAAGCGCAAGGCTGCTTGTTAATTTAATTGATTTGTGAGACGACGGTTACACCTACTTAGGTCCCTAGGTAGGTTAGGTACCTATCTAGGTCGGTACCTAGATAGGTATGCATGGGTAGGTAGGCGTTGGGAGTGTCCCCTGCTAAGACTTAAGTAAATGTATGTGATACTTTGCAATTTCTTCTGCAATCACTAGATATGGTAGTAAATCCGAATCTACACCGATACTAAAGGCGGTGGGTGTGGACTTCTTTACTGAGCACTTCTAGTTAGCGATGCCACGGGTGTTTAGCCTTAGAACTGCTATGACTATGTGGAGCTGGGCCCCTCCGGGCAATCCCGATATTGAAAACTAAGGCAATTGAATGGATGCAAAGACGAGGTGACCTTTTGCCCTACTCTAAGGGTATCTCATGCCCAAGAGGGCTGAGGAAGAAACTCGGATTGAACATAAATACGGTCATCGGCTGTTCGCATGAAAAAACCTCCCTGTCTACCGACCCTTTCAACTCCATCTACCATTTGTACAAGTGGCTGAGGTTCAGTTGCGGCATCCCGTACCCTCACTTCGTCCGGGGGGAGGCCTGGGTGAGAAGGTTCGGTAGATAGATTCCCATCGTCGGTTAGAATTGCGCCGTGCTCAATTTCAACGATGCGTTTCGCCGACGCGAACATGGTGACCATCTCCCACAAGTTCTCCCTAGCCGCTCCTAACCGCCTCATCAGCAACAATGCCCGCAACCTCGTCTCAAGACAGCGGCATTTCATGACAACAAAGTAAAGTAATGGTATATAACCCATCTCAAAGGTGAATTTGATGGGCTTGGCGCTATAGTTGAGAGATTCTACTGCAGCAGCTGAATCGACGATTGAACGGAAAAGGCCATTGTGCTCGTCGTATGCCGTTTGGTAGAAGTCGAAGGGCGTCTCTACCCACACGCGGCATATCAGATACCGCATCAACATGTTGCATCTATACACAGAAGTCGACACCGGCTGGGATGATTTCTTGACCAGTTGCACAAAATTTGAATGCCAATCATCAAGCAGAGTGCGAGTGAGATCTTGCTCGGCAATCAAATCCGGAGACACCGCCTCATGTATCATATAACCGAGACGGTACACGTCACCAAGTCGGATTAGTCGAACGGTACGACTAACAATCCCATCCAGATAAAATTGCGCATTCCCAAAAGAGGAGAAAGAAGGGATGGCATCGTCCAGACAGATCTGATTAGGTTGGGAACGGTCAACAGCGGAGAAAGAAGGGTTGGTGTCGTCTAGACAGGGTATATTAGGTTGGGCAAGGTCAATAGGGGAGAAAAAGAAGGGTACCAAGCTCAAACGCCGAAAGATGGGCGATAAATACTCTTTGGCCCACGGAAATGCTTCTTCCACCCTCTTTAGGATAGAGATGCCGTGCTGACAATGCTTGGTGGCGGCACCTTGGTTGCCGCGAAGGAACTCGATGCAAATGAAGAGAACGCATACTAGTAGGACCAAAGACTCATTTTTCATGGTCTTAAGGTGTCTGATTGCCGCATTGTAATGAGACAGGACAAGGTTATCGTTACGCAGAAGGGGATCCATGTCCTCATGACGACGAATCTGCTCATAAAGCGAGCCGACAGCGACAACGGAATGCCGCACAGCCGGCTCCATTTGGCAGAACTGAAGAATGAGATGGGTCCAGAAATAAGGGTCCAACGGACCGGACATGACCGGGGCGGCGACCTCGCAGAAAAACTCGAGGCATCGCCGCTCCGAAGCACTATTCACATCGGGGAATAAATGACGAGGCCGATGCCATGAGAGGGCCGAAGATGTGGTACGGGTTGGTGTGTAACCGTCACATTTACGTCCCGTCCTCGTACACTACATGGAGAACAGGTAACACTTTTGGTCAGCAGGCAATTGATATTTTCAAGTAATCATGAGAGGTTTGGCTAGGTTGCCCAAGCTGCCCATCTATGGGGACTGGGAATTGAGGAAGTTGGAGGCGAGCACTCACGCGTCTACAGTGTGGTTTGCCCTCATCACATTTGACCTTTCGAATTCTAAGTGCCGGCGAATCGTTGCATTAGCCGATGCGACAAAGCACGCGGGAAGACCCGCTCGCTAAGGGGAGACGGGGAACCCAACTTGCAAGTTAGACAGCCTGTTCGGACTTTGATATTGCCTTTACGAGCCATGACGACAATGGTTTCTCCAAGTCACCACGTGGTGATGATTGCTGCACACGATGCGAACAAGCCAATGGGAGTAGATAATATGTAGAGAATGGTCGGTGGAGCCGATCGAGCCCGTGAACGGTTGAAAGAAGCACAGCAATGAATGAACGTGCCAATTCCCCTCTTGACTTGTTAGTCTGCTAGGCAATTGAGCATACACTCTGTTTCGCTAAGTTTGAAATTCTGAAAAAACGATGCTTAAGTGCTTTCCTTCTCTGAGGATTTCTATTACGGAATGGATTAGATCCTGAGCTAGGTATATGATCTACCTACCTACTACAGATATATAGTAGGCTACTAAGGTTAGTATGCGTAAGGCGATGAAGGGCATGTAAGCTGATGAAGGCAACTGGAATACCGGCAGCGGGGCGAAGTCCGACCAGGCCAATCAGCAGGCAGCGCTCCTCCTTTTCGTTGGAGTGATTATATACTTAAGGGCTATATTCATCATCATAGCCCTTGATACGGTGTACGAGAGGTGTAACAAACTAAATATGATTAAGCGGCGCAGCAAGAAACACCATCTATGGAACTGGACAGAACCCGGATTCTCTAACGAAAATTGGGCCTGCGATAGCAAAGCAATAGGCCCCACGATTGTTGCAACGTACTTGTACATACGGAGTAAACGGAAAGCAAATGCGCCCCTGTCTCTAACAAGAAGTCTACAGTACCTCATCTGTGAGCAGCAACGCTGACGAGGAAATGCGTCTAAAAGGACTTCCGGGTTTACTATAATGCCTGCCAGCTCTATAAGTTAGGTTGTTCATTTTCAATTGACCCAGGCCATGACCAACTTCTTAGCGAAACACTCGCTCACCATACTAGATAGAATATGTCCGAAAGTGGTAACGTAAGCACTCGATGCTACAAGAGCGCCAGACCTCAGCATGGCATACGCAATAGAAACGCCATCAGAATTGCGCCGTACAGATAGGAAAGATCATCACCTTTTATTTAGGACCGTCACTATTTTTTTAATTAAAGCATACAGTCTGAGAACGCGGCGCGGCATTCACTTTTCTTGGCCTACGTTAACAACCATTCTCGCCCCCTCACGTCCGCCAATCTATTTCTCATTGTAGCGGCCCTCGCCCGCTGGTTCCATCACGATCTCAGCTGGCATGTAATCCGTCGTCATAAACGCGGAACCTGCATCGACGAGTGTCAATGGACGTCAATTCGCATTGGCTACCAGACAGGAGGGTGAAGGACTTACCATCCGTCCACTTTATGGACCAGCTGTTCTTGGTCGTAGGGAAGATGACCCAGGCGCCCTCGCCATCGTTGGTCAACTTGCTATCCGAGATACGGAAAGAATCCCATTCAGTGACCAGACCGTCCGCCGGCTTTGCCCCCGAAGGATTCACCATGTCTGTGAGGGTCATGAGGCCATTGGATCCGACTAGGCCGAGGGCATGGTCAACGATGCCAACGGGATATGTGTGGAGCTGGCTGCAGCCTGCCTTCGCGCTGCTAGTCTGGTAGACTCTGATGGGGGAGATGTTGTCGTCTCGGTAGATGCCCAGGGTAGAAGCATTTGACGCTAGATAATGGCCGTCGAGATCTGACATGGAACTAAATACAAAGGGTCAGTAACCTCAGGCTCTTTAGGAATAATTTTAAGGAGGCACATGGTACACTTACGAGGAAACTTTGAGTTTGAAGAGCTGCAGACCTGCGGCGGGAGCGGCCTGGACGTTGCTGGCAATGTAGCCTAGAGAGAGGATGGCGGCAACCCACTTCATCTTAACACAATAGGTAGGAATGGAATAATGGAAGAGGATGTGATTTCTTCTGTATTATATATGACGAAGTCGAGTGATATTAGAATAATGCTAGGGATGGTGATCACACTAGGGGTTCGAAACTGGATGGGAATGAAGGTGGTCTATTTATGGCCGGCCGGAGGCAACTTGCATCTGGGCGAAATCAGGCGATTGTCTTCCCAGCACTTAAGTTAACACACATTTGATGGAAGGGCCCGTTGATCAGTTCATCACACTACAGAGCAGATGGGGCAGCGGCGTAATCGTGTTATTTCCTTCTTGGCTGTACTCGAGAATGGTAGGTAGGGTTGCAGATTAAACCTAGGAAAGCTCGTGTCCTGTCAAAGAAAGCAATGACGGCATGTGTCACCGCATTGGCAAGGGGATCTAGAAACGGAAGAAATAAGAAAAACGCACTTCTTCTTCTGCCAGAGGAATACCGAGGCTCGTGGGGGACATCATACCCGGGACAAACAATACGAAGGATTCGTGGGGTCTAGATAGATACTCTTCAAGTGCAACTCAACCCATTGTTTGTCAATATTGGTGTTTCTTGTAAGTAGCACACATCACCGTCTTGTCATCCCTTCAACGTAATATTGATGTTAATGACAGGCAAGATCGGCGAGAATCTCGGTTTCACCACTAAGACTATTGTTGCTTATGGTCGTTCAGAATTGTCTGGGGCAAGGGAGACTTGACGCATCTCCTCAGACACAAGCCACCAAGTGATTCAATGGACACCTTCTGGGCTAGGGTTGCAATGAGAAGAAGCCACTTGGCCTAAACGAAAATTCTATCCGGAATCAACTTCTAGCACGTATAAAGAGACGCTGACATGAAATACGTAGGTGAGTTCGGATTCTGTATCTGCAGTCAATCAAAAAGTAGAAGGGTGGGCAATATATACAGTTGCTAATTTTAGCGGTCTTGGACCAGTACCAGACCCTGGGCTCATCTAACGCAGAGCCTAGGCATCGCTAGAACCCGTCGATGGCGGGTTATTTTAGCGGGATCTACCCCTAAAATTCCCCTACGGGGAACGCATTGCACGGCGGACAGGCCCTGGAGGCAGATGCGCCGCGGGCTCACGCAGGCTAAAGTCAACAAGCGGCCTGCCAAGATTGCCCTCTGATCGGATCGCCCACCTCACATCTAACCTTGGACTAATACTTCACCCGGGCAATTGGAAACGAGACGAGACAAATATAACCACGACTGGACTTACCTTACTAAAAGTGACGATGTCCTTACCCGGCGGTAGCCGTGATCCCATTGAACAAACATCATGAACATGCAAGCCATACTGCACATGCCAAGCGCGTTGGCAAAGTGGCCCGTTAGTCCATCCGGTCGAGGGCACTATATTCTCGGACGACATGGCGAGCGGTATCGTGCAGTTTGAACGGTAGGCGGCTTCCGACTCATATATATCACCTATTTTTATCTCTTTCTTAATTATCTACATATCTATGTCACAGGGGACGACAGTATGGTACGTATATTTTCACTCGATCACCCAACCGTAGTAGGACAGAGTCCGTTTCGCGACGACCAACTCGTGGACAATTAGGTTTCTTACGGATTAGCTGGCGAGCACCTCTAAGATACTCGCTTTAGTAACGCAAGCGTCCTCGCAGTAAACATAGTAGCGTCCTGTTCTTGTATCTTCTACTAAGCAGGCAGTGCGTAGACAGCTTCTTCAAACCTACATAGCTATCTAATATGAGACAGTTTGTAGTAGGTTGAGCCTTCGGGCTTTATGCATCTGTACCAAGACCGAAACTATCGGCTAGAAAAAGTCTGATTTTATAGCCTTTCTCCCTACTTGGGTAGATGGCTCATGGATGATGGTTTGGGAGGGCCATAAAAACCAACTTGCCCGCTTTTGAATACACGTACGTACAACACCCTCAAAACCCCAGAGGCGGCCGATATCATGAGCTCGAGACTCGTCGTGCGCGATCATAACGAGCCAATCCTATGTAGCAGATTGTGTATTGTAATAGCACGTTCATCGCCAGGGTTGGCTCATGGCCGCCCAGTCGAAGGTTAAGTGGCCGCCATACTCTGAAAACCATGAATATCGCAAATCTCATTCCTCGACCTTCCTTCCGAGACTTTGGCTTTGTACCTGCAGCGCCAAAAGGGTCCTGACTAGTACAATACAGTTCCTGCTACTGGCATCATTGTATGAAATTAGCAGGTATTACACAGCACCGGTATGAAAGATGGTCTACGACAAGCTTCGTAGGCCGACAGGATACCCAGGTCGTCCTCGGGCTAACCAGCAAGCATTCATGGAACCTGTCGCATATTTAGAGACTTCGTAGGTATATCATGCTGCTCATGTCGAGCACAACTACTTATAAACTTTAGATTGCCACGACACCGCTAAGGGAAGTTGCCGCGACGCTTTCAGACTCAGATACAGGATACCACTACCTAGGTGGTATCTAAGGAAGGTCGCATTCTGTTATATGTCCCGATTTCGCACACTGCTGCTTTACTATTATTTGTCTACAGCTTTCCCGGACAAATCTTATTCCAGCGAAATCCACACGCATCGTTATTCGTCAAGATCCAAACCCAGGTCGCAATCTCAATAGCTCCCTAGAGCGGATGAGGGGGCATTGATCATTCAGTTTCGGCCCACGGATCGTTACAGGTTGCCTAGAACCACCGAGCTACTCATCAGACACACGAGCTCTCCAAATGGATACCATGGATCGAATCATATACACTGGATGTTGGGTGGTGCTCATCTTGTATATCCTCACTACACTCATTGCCTTCACCCAACGAAGTTCTATTGCCTACGCAGCCTCTTTCCTAAGCGCATGCATCCTCTTTCTCGACTTGTCCCTCTTCAATACCTATTTTTTCCTACCTGCATTCAGATACCATATACGAGAAGTCGATATACGCGGCGAGAACGCCATTGGGGTTTTGCGAGCTATATTCTGCAGTGAAGCCGCATGGGATGTTTATCTGATCATCCTCGGGTCGTGTGAGTACAGTTTTATATCATCCTTCTATTGACTCCGTCGACATTGCAGTAAATTATATTGCGCATGACCCGTCAGCACTCGCCTCCTGTTACCCCAGTCCTTAATGCCCACGCATAATATCTGATTTAAGACCATCTAAATAAATACTAACCCAGGCTGTGTAGTTGGAAGCTGGTTAGCAGTATTCAACGCAGCAAAGATGCTAAAAACCGAAGGCTGCGCAGTTACGACTCTGCATGGACACGGCAGAGTTGCGAGATATTTCATTAAATCGGTCGATCGACTATCCGATTACCTAGGCTTCGGAGACAATAGCGCGGCCACATTACCCACAACTGCCACGACAAACGTCGATTCCGAGGAAAAGAGTCTCTCCGGTGTATTCGCGGATACATGTTGGGATGAATGGAGCACTCCTTACCATTTACAGACTACTGGCGAAGAGAACTTGACGAAGCAAGCTGTCAGTTTCTGGTCAGGACGGTGTTGGTCCCCGGAATTCCCGCAGAAAATAGATATTCACGAACCAACCGACTACGCAGACGCGGAATATCGCACACAATTAGCTTTATTCAAACAGCGCTATTGTTGTAAAGATTGACGACTACCTATTTCTTCGACTTAGCGACACTTTTACTACTGATACCACTACTACATACACATTTTTGGTTAAGAAGGTGATGCCGTCTCCTTGTCGAGCCACTGTAAGCTAGCGACTTCCGCCGTCTAGATGGATGAATAAGCCATCCTCACGGCCTCGTCTTCCGCGCTCCTTGATGGAATGGATGTAGAAGGCACTCACTTGAAGGGATATAGAATATGGCCAGGGGGTGGCGTGGCACACGAAAGAAGGGAATTGGCAACAGAAGATAACGTCACGAGAGACGAGAGCATCATTTTATACAACATCGTTCACGAGCAAGAATAAACATTAGTTTACTGATGGCTTACTATCTCGTACTAGAAACTCCTATGAATCGTTTCGCTGCAGGTCGTACTGTTTTTTACTCCAGGATTAATAGTAGTATTAGACCTCATACCTGTCTGTGTGATACCGCACAGGCCGGTAGACGAAGTGACCGAAGTGGGCGGGTAACGCAGTTCCATTCAAGTCGGAGCAAGCGACGCCCACAAACGCACCCGTGAAGCTACCGTGTACCTGATGCCCACCGCACTCATCAGAGACGATGGATGCATCAAACACGGGGCCAATTTTCTGCAACTCCTGGTCGCCCTCAAGAGCGTACCAGAACTGCAAGTCGCGGCCACGGACCGTGACAGCCAACCTCACCCCCCCTTCGTTGGGGATCTTCTTCGGTTCTGGGAAGGGTCGTTGGAGTCTTCCAAGCGGGAAAGACGCCTCAGACGACATGATGAGGAGCTCACGTTGTCCGTCCGAGTGCGCCGTCACCGTGAGATAGAAGAAGTTGTAGCGGCTGTAGTAGACCGTGAGTCCGGCAAACTGACGCTCATCTTGCGGGGAGAAGTCCATCACGGTCTCTGCATCGTACGAGAAGTGCTCCTGCCGCCTGGCTACTAGAGACTGCTCGAACCACGAACCAATGGACTCACGCCCGAACAGGGCGAGTTTTGAGGACTCAAGTGCGAATATGCGGTCGGTATCTGGTGTTCGGAGCCATTGGAAATCCTTGTGCAGCTCATGAGTAAACGTATATTTTCTTTCCACCCAGTACGGCTCGTCGTCCCTCGCGGCCGGTAAGTCTACGAATAATGACGGAACTGGTCCATTCTTGACATAGAGCCAATCATCTTCCCAGAACGCTTCCTGAATAGCTGTCTCACGACCCAACACACAACGGCGCTCCTGGGTAATCGGTCGGCCGGTGAGGTGCACCAAGTATGTCTTGCCATCCGGTGTCTCGACTATGTCGCCGTGGCCGGCTCTCTGTAGTGCCGCAAAAGGGTGGTCTTTTGACGATAGGATATGCTTTTGCGGATGCACTGTGTAAGGGCCCCAAATGTCACGAGAGCGAGCAAGTGTGCAGGCATGGTGGTATCCGGTGCCCCCCTCGGCTGTGAGCAGGTAATACCAGCCATTTCTCTTGTATAGATGCGGACCCTCGACTAAATCGAGGTCCGTGCCGAGGAATATGTTTTTTCTCGGCCCGACAAGTTTCCCGGCGGACGGGTCAAACTCTTGTAGCACGATGCCGGCGAATGACCGGGGCCGGGCGCGGTAGTCCGCTAACATGTTGACGAACCACTTCCTACCGTCATCATCATGGAAGAGAGACGGGTCGAAGCCCGACGAATTGGCATAAACGGGGTCGGACCAGGGACCCTCTATCGTGGGAGAGGAGACGATATAGTTGTGGGTGTCTTTGAAGGAGCCATCCTTGCGCTTCACATCGGTATACACGAGCCAGAACTTCTCGCCATCGTGGGTCAGGCAGGGGGCCCAGATGCCGCAACTGTCCGGATTCCCGCGCATGTCCAGTTGACTCTTCCGGTTCAGCGGGCGGGTGATCAGCGTCCAGTTCGCCAGGTCCCGGGAGTGGTGGATCTGGACGCCCGGATACCACTCGAACGTCGACGTTGCGATGTAATAATCTTCGCCGACCCGCAGGATCGAGGGGTCGGCGTTGAACCCCGGGAGGATGGGGTTCCGGACTAGAGGCATGACGGCAGGTTTCACTTCAGGGTAAGAGCACGCAGTCAGGAGTGGTGAGATTCGAGGAAGGACAATGATACAAAATGAATGTGACTCTGAAATTAATAGGCTCTAGATGGGCATCGACTGTTCATTGGTGGGAAGACGATTTCCGGTTCCAATCTACATTGAAACGATCATCATTGGGGTCGTGCATACCCGCTGCCAAGCTTCATCACAGGACGACACATTTATCCGTAATAAATCTAATAGGCCCGGAACTGCGGGGAAATAAACACCGGCATTCATTAGCGCACGATGATTTAGTTACCCTTTCAATCTATTCGATGCTATTGAGGGAGGTAGGAGTTGAACTGACAAGATACTTATACCACTATATACCACTAGCAAGCAGGTGTTAGGTGCTTAACATGTTACACTAGTGGTATATTCTTCTATAGTTGCTGGAATTGTAGCAAATAGCTTCTAAGGAAATACGGGTTATTTAGATGGTTGGGGGTTCATCTATGTTTTTGATTAAATTTTGTTTGAACGTGGAAGCATTTGCCAATGTTTTAATATGGTGATGCACGCACGACGCATCAGATGAAAACATTATTACGTAAATCATGTTAACTCAAAGTTGTAAAATTAGGTCTAATAGTATTCGAGAAACAAAAGTGAAAATTGTATCATGTGTGAAGAGTTGCGAGCCTTGAAAAGCAACGCGTTTTGATATTGAGAGGCGTTTAATTATTCTAATCATGACACTAAATCTTACTATATTAAGATTGTGGAATTTGTCCCTAATTTAATAGTACTAAAAAGTTCGCTGTATATTGTGTTCAAAAGCCCATGGCTTTAAATTACAACTTGACCATCCCGCCAGTACTATAGCTTTGTACACAACTGTTGGCACTGTCCCCATAGGCAGCCCATTTTTTGTATTTCATTGTATGTGGCCCTTTCCTCGCTGACATTTCCCACTCCGGTAGTCTTTTCTCTATTTTTTTGTTTATTTCCTAGGTTCCCCTCCCCCCTCCTTTGTTTCGTTCCTTTGAGACTTTATATGGTGCATGTGTTATGATATACGTAAAACCCTGAACAATGGAATAATTACTCGGTTGTCCTTTGTTGCTGTTATGCTCACCACACGTATCCCCAGCGCTAGGTAATTAAGTCACAACATACTGAAATTGTGCTAATCTTTAATGAGTCTTTTGGCCTGGACTAGTTGATAGGGAACTAAACGCTGAGATTGCTGTGCTCTGAACTACAAGTTATACCACCTGAAAGCTGGTGTATTTTGTTCTAGAAACTAATAATGAACTATATTCTTGCTCTACTAACTAATGTAGACATTATCAGCTCTTCGGTTCCTTGCAAAGTACAAAGAGAAGTTAAACAAGTTTTATTCTTAGAGTTGCTTTATCAAAGGAAGAATACCAAAACCAGCATGCACAAAATAGGAGTTAGACCAAGGAGCAAGCTTACGGGCTTTCACAAACAGTTTAGAGACCGTATGATAAGCTACAGGCAAATTAAAGAGATTGTGATAGGACATTAGGACATTCAGCTCTAGTAGAACCCAGGCTTCTTCTAGGCCTATCAGCTTGGAAAACTGACCCACTAAATAAGGTCAGTGTGTCATGGGTGGCGTGCATTGTCCCTATAGGTTATGCTAAGATAAATACATGAAAGAAAGTTTGAATTACCACACACAAAAAGGATCTGGATTTTTGGGCTCATTGTTATACTGTCTTTAAATTAGCACTCACTTGGGTGGAAATACTGGGTTCTTTGTTAAAGACGCAACAACTTTCCAGATAATATTTTCTGACTATTTGGATTATAAACCTGGCGTCCAAGAATTGTACTCGTCTTTACTAAGAGGCCAGAGTTTCTGCAGTTAAATACTAAATTACCTGGCAGCAAAAAGACTCTCACAATGAGTAACGCCAACTACACCAGTCCAAGCAAACGTGACATCCATGTCAACTTGGATCACTTAATCATCTCAGTTCAGTCCCGAACTAGTAAAAGAACCGATCATGCTCTCAACGAATTCATCAGCAAGGAGGGTCGTAAGTCCGAAAGACGCAGCGCGACGGACTTTGATTACAACATGTTCCGTGATCTTGTAATCGAAAAGCTTAATATCGACAACTATGCTACGCTTTACCCCTCTCTGTCTAACCTCGTCCACGTTACTAGTCAAGCATCATTTCACAGATGTCTCACTCAGATCCAGAAAGGAGAGGTTCAAATTCATCATTCTGATCGCTACAAATTACCTTACTTGGAACTCTCAACGCGAAGAAATAATGCAACCACCCAGAATGAAGACAAGCCTCTTCCAAGCACGCCTACCCGATCTAAACCTCCAGTTGAACCCGCAGTGCCCATAATTGATCTTACACAGGAGCCAGAGGCGAACCCAGCAGGTGACCAGAACCCGGAAGAAAAAGACGACCCAAAAGAGCCCATAATTGATCTTACGCAGGAGTCAGAGGAGGTTCCAGAGGCAGATCCAGCCGGTGACCAACCCGAAAGGCAAGCAGGAGATCTGAACGACGATGAACAAGAATTATACCCAGACGACGGTCCCACATTTCTTGACGCAATAGCACCTCGCGAGGATTCGGCAGGCGATGAAGACTGGCAACGAGTATGCGAATTCTTCGGCTGCGATGTTAACGCCGAAAAAATCCCCGTCGCTGGTATACTTCTGCCGCTCCTGCCGTATCAAGCTTTTACTGTATGGCGCATTTTCCAACAAGTCACTGAGAAGAACCTTCCATCATTCATAATAGGAGACGCGCCTGGACTTGGTAAAACCGGGATGTCTCTAACTGTGGCTATCATTTTTGGTATGGTGCGTAGTAGGTACCAAGATATGCTCAACGAGCGGAAAAGTAATCAGCGGCCCACAAGGCACCTTGGACGTCGTCAGAGTAGTGGCAGATGCCCCTCTCAGCCCCAAGGGGTCATTTGCCCTTGTGTTCCTTCAGGACTTTCAAACAAAATCGTTCAATATATTGAAGACTTTCCTTCCTTATTCTGCGTACCCCCCATCCTAATTGATCAGTGGTGTGACGAAGCAGACAAGTGGATAGATCGCGGTCGAGATAGTCCAGCCCGTGATATACACGTCCATGTACACCAAGTGAGCACTCGAGCCGACAAAAAGCTTTTAGCGACCGACATTCAAAGAATAAAAGGCCAATTAAGACAAGTGGTACGGGGGAGGCAGCGGAAGTATGTCCTGGATCCGCAGCCAGGCTCCTCTTCCCATATTATAATAATTAGCCGCAATAGGACTCAACAATTATTAGATTCATTTAAACAAGCAACCCGAACACGGGGGGCGCGGAGCGGCGTACAGGCAAGTGTAAATACACTTGCCTGCGGCTTCATGTTCTTCGATGAGTACCACAACTATAAAGGGGGTAGAACCAGTGAAACTCTACCGTTTAAGTTGCTTGGAACTATCCGGGAAATGGTCGGAAGGGTGATGGCGATCGGGCTCTCGGCGAGTGTGACAAAGGGACCAGAGTACTGGAGGCCATTCGTAGACCATGTCTTCAAAAGCGCTGAAAAAGGTCCAATAGATGGACTAAACAACACCGGTCAACTCGACCAGTACGCGACAAATTTCGCATTCCTCGTCGAAAACACAGGTAGACAGGGAATGGAGGTTGCAAGGAGGGAGGAGCTGAACGAGCGCCGAGAGAACCTTCGTGAGTTCATGAATAGGTTCATTCCTCAAATGATGCTCGCACGAACAAGAACATCAGATTTCCGAGGTAAACCCATCGGGTCGCGATATGGTAGAATAAGGCGGAAGAACCTGGAAATGTTGCCGGGAGAAACCTTCGAAACCTTCCGTCGACTGGCTAGTAGTGTTCAGTCATATTTCAAACAACGACTTGACGATGCCATTAGACTCGTGAGTAATTCTCGGAACCATTTTCTTCTCGTTTTGGCAACTTTCAGAGCACAAGCTTTCCTCTTTGGGACAAGAGAGTGCCTAGAAGCTTCTGAAACCCTCTTAAATGACACCCGAAATGGCGATATGATAACTGACTCCGAGTGTTCCAGTGGGAAGAGAATGGAAGAAACGGCGACAGGCCAGTTAAGAGCTCAATTGTCACTGAAATGGTCGCTGAAAATGGAAGAAATCGAAATCAAAATGAGCAGTTTTCGATCATCTCTAGAGCGTCTTGCTTCCCCTACATCGTTACTCTACGCGACCAAAATTTAGTACCAAGTGGATCCCTTTTAGTTGACGGTATCAAGGATATCGCAGGGCCAATAAGCCGGCTACTTGACCCTCGTCAACTCGATGCCGAGGCGGTTATTGGTAAAATCAATGATGTTAATAACTTAATCGCTCAATCTCCATTTCACCCGTATCGAGATGAGCTTAGGAGGCAGTCTCCCAAGATATTATTCGTTGAGGAATACATTCGAGAGCTGCTCGAAATTTTGGGGCGCCCAGCTGCGGACGAGGATATCATCAGGGTGTATGGCCCAGCACCGCCAGGTAAGGATTCGCAGGGTTTTTTTTTTTTTTTTTCGTCTTTAATTTCCCGAGCACGCGCCTTCCATTTGGGGCCAAGGCCGTGTCCAGAGACTTCTAAATCCCTCACAAATCATGCTCGAAATGGCGGTAACTGACTGAGTATTGCAGACGGCACTAACGCCCGGCACGCCCTGATTTTTAGTCAGGCGCCGATCGGCGCCTTTCTAACCTTCATGACCTTGTGGCATGTATTCCGAAACCAAATCAGAAACAGGCAAATCGTATTCTTATATGCGCACTCTGCGGTTGACACGAGGCTGAGAGCTCAGTATGCGAAATTCATGCAGCAAAGTTGCGAAAATGACATGCGCTGCAAGGTGCTAATCACCACGTCCGGTATATTTGGCGAAGGCAATAATTTTCAACGTGTTAACACCGTCATACTCACTGAAGTTCCGAGTAGTTATGATATACAAAAGCAGTCATTCGGACGTGTCGACAGGCAAGGGCAAACCATGACTCCGTTCTTGTACCAGTTATACGATGGTCTTAATTTGGCTGAGCGTGTGAAAATGATCAGGAACCAAAACCGAAAACGAATCATAACGGAGGAACAGGACGACTGGGATGAGGTTTTCCCTGACTCGTAAACACTGTAATTTGGAACAGGTTGCTTACCACTTTCGTGTAAGATATGTTAGTACTCTTCAATCATTATAATTCAACAGGCGAATAGTTGAGATTTATTTTACTCGCGTTTTTCTTCACTTTTGGGTCAATACGCGAGGTTATTGGAGGTGAATGAGCTTTGCTCTGTATACATTAGGTTACCATCGCATCGCAGTCGGTCGCGTAACATGGTTAAATACTGAGGTCCAAGTATCATAACTATGTTCATTTAGCAAAAAATTGGGGTCCTACAATGATACTAATTACCTAGTAAAGTTGTATAAAGTACTATGTTTACATAAGATAAGTGCAGGTAATTATTAAGTAGTCACACGTGCATACAGTTCTGCCGAAGCTTATCTAAGTGTAAAGCAAGTAATTAGAATAAGAAATTCCCAGTAAGCCACTGTTGTCTAGAGACGGCGTCAAAAGGGAGGCAGATGATACTGACAATGCTATCGTATATGAAGCCGATATTACAGAATCTGCATATTGCCGAATACTGGAGGGGTAAAGGATATTAGTAATCTAAGTCTCAAAACATATACTATAAACTAACGGATCAGATTTTGTAGTTAATATCTACTTGATAGCAAAAAGGGATGACATGAACGTAGTTAAGATTCGCTTTATGGATAGTTGTGCTTACTTGCCATCATGTTTGGAAGTACCTATCTTATCCTGCTTGCGCCTAGACACAAATGCAGTTTCAGTTTCAATAATCTCCTATATAAATCTCTGGGGTTGATTCACTCTGGTTCCTACTTTGTCTACGAGATTAGCCGGTAGTCTATGCTCAAGCCACTCCGGCCGCGATTAGTGTTGACCCTTTCATTGGCTACAGCCTGAAAGCCGACCATATTTCGTATTGTGTGGTTCTCGCAACAGCTATCTCGGACGATCTTCGTAGCCAGCGACATCTCACAGACATATACCACTCTAAGCACGTGCTATGTTGAGCCCTAAATCATAGATAACAAGTTCTATTCTTAGCATCCCGAGAGCTGTTCTGGAAAGACCTAGACCAGTGGTAAATTAGGCGGTTATATTGCCTATCCCCTCCCATGAAGGCAACAATATGGGCTGTGGCCCCTGATATGAATGCATCTTTCTTAGCGCATGATTTCTCAATGCCAAGTGGGACGAACAGAAAGAATCTTGTTCGGCGATATATATTGGTGATTTCAATCACGTTCGATATGTTCCTCGGCCGTTTGTGGTGCCCCTCATATTCTGCTGAAGCGTTCGATATTTAGAACCCGGTTCGTCCACCTGTCTGTGTCATGAAGGTCACCCTGGCCGCCCGCGCACTTTTGTGGGAGAGTTTTGCAGTCACTGTCCCCGGCTTTACTACACGCCGTCTACGAGGGGTCGAACCAAGTCTTCGCCACACCGGTCTACCACAGTTACTTGATGGCGATATCAATTCGCTGCTGGTCAATAATAACAGCCACACTGAATATACCTCAAACTGGGCCGGTGCTGTTTTAATTGGTTCGAAGCCTGTGTCCCATCCAAATCAAGCGTTACCGGACTGGACTGATTTTTCAACAGGTGCTGGATATACAACCGTCTCTGGCACGATCGTGGTCCCCAAGCCTTCCGTGCCGGCCGGAGGCAGTAGTTCGAGAACATACTCGGCATCAGCGTGGGTTGGTATTGATGGAAGCACTTGTCAGTCGGCTATCTTGCAGACGGGAGTCGACTTCAGTGCTAGAGGAGGGACAGTTACCTATGAAGGCTGGTACGAGTGGTATCCAGACTATGTAAGTAACGAGCCATCAGACTACTTAATAAACTTACCGGTCGAATTTCCTACGTGTACATTTACTCGTTGTATACCATAGTGTGGCGCAAGGTTACGCGCCTCTTAACTTCCCCTTCTGTCTGATGAGCATGCTCGCATCTAAATGATTGCCTACAGTCATACAGATTCGCAAACTTCAGAATCTCGGGTGGCGACACTATCACAATGACGGTAACAGCAACAGGCAAGAACAGTGGCAGTGTAACCCTCGACAACAGAACGACGGGGCAATCAGTCTCGCACGCATTCACTGACCAGGTTGGGAATCTCTGTCAGACCAACGCTGAATGGATAGTCGAGGATTTCTCGCAGGGGAATAGCCTGGTCCCTTTCGCGAACTTTGGCACGGTGGTGTTTACAAACGCAAGCGTCAATGGCGGTGCTGGACTCGACAACGCCGTTATCTATGACATCAAACAGGGCAGCAAGGTTTATACCAGCTGTTCGACGTCGAGCTCAAGCTCTGTTTCCTGTTCATATGTAGGATAGGTACTTCGCATAGGGAATGGGGATTGCAATAGGGCCATAATAACGGGTACCTACTGCATTGTGCTTTCCGCAAAGTCTGAAGGAGGAACCCATTGAGTTGACGAATTAGTAAGTGTGAAGTGAATTTTGAATTTTGAATCTTGAATCTTGAATTTTGAATCGCGATTTGGAATTCATAACTGCGCGTGTTGTAGGCATCGTGGTTTAGAACGAACGTCCTGCTACACGGCGACGCCCGTACGGCATACACGATGTAATAGGTAATGCTAATTGCCGGTGTGTAGGCTCGTATTCCGAAACCATCAGTACCTAACCTTAGGTACCTACGTAGTTCAGCCCTAGTAAAAGTCGACCCCACTCGGTACCAATGTCTTCAGGGGTACAACAGCTACACCTATTTTAGTATAGCTTTTCTACCCCTGCAGACATAGGTACTTCTGGCTGGTGGCTGCGCTACACCGCGACTGATTAACTAATTAATGAAGCTATCGCAAAAGCAAATCCGTATAGGCTATACCTCTAGCTACAAGAACTGCTTATAGTTATAAGCAAGCGTTGCTAGAAGGTCTACAATAGAAATAGTGGCCTAATACCTAGACGATTAAATAGACAGACTGCTGTTGAATTTACATACAAATTGCCTATGTACTTGACGATCCACTGGCTGGAGTGAACAGGGGTTAATATGTTGTATGATTAGATTGCCCTAGAAATAAGATGTAGAAGTGATAAAGTAGGTCTATAAGGTAGTCCCCGTGCGGGGTCCTTATATTACACTGTTTATTGTACCTACTACAGCGGCTAAACCTCCTTTTTAACAAGCACTAACAAAAAAAAAAACTATTATAAAACTTTTAAATATTATAAATTTTTTATTTAACTATATTAAGTTTAATATTTTTTATTTTATTAATATATTAAACAGCTAAAAATTTTTTATGTTTATTTTATTATTTAATTAAAATTAGCTTAAAATATTTATAATTTTTTAATAATAAAAAAAACTTTATAGTTTTAATTAAATAATTTTAATATTTTTTTATTAATAATAATATTATAATAAATTAAATAATAAAAAAAAGTTTATATATAGTTTTTTTTTTTTAATTAATTATAAAAAAGTAAAAAAATAAGTTATATGTTTAAATTATATATATAAAAATTTTTAATTATATATTTTTATATAAAGGAATTTTTTTATAGCTATAATTATTAAATATATATTTTTAAAAAATAAAGGAAACAAGCTATATATTTAAGCTTTAAAATATATAATTTAAAAAAAGCTTTATTATAAAAAAAATATAAATAAAAAAAACTTTATTATAAACATAATTATTATAAAAACTATAAAAACTATAAATAAAAAACCTTTAAAAAAATCCTGCGCAGGGAGAAAACAAATAATACAGCTATTTACTACTAATATATTATATAATTAAATTGCCCTAGAAATAAGATGTAGAAGTGATAGAGTAGGTTTACAAGGCAGTCCTCGTGTGGGGTCCTTATATTGCACTGTCCGTCGTACCTGCCACAGGGTCAGTAATAGTCACACTACCTGCCCCACCCATGTTGAATATAGGGGGAGGTGAGTACGGAGGTTAGGGCCAAAACCACGCATTATCCTTAGCAATAAACCACAGTGCAAGGCCCACTATAGCAGAACTGCCTATTTAGGAAAGCGGTAAAAGGTGTAACTATATACAGACTTCGTAGCGCTTGTTGAACTGCTAACGGCCCGATTTTAATGTTTGTCAACCGTTAGCGGCCCGAAACATGGCCGCTGAAGCTAAATTTAGCGTCTAGACCGTGTGTATAAATTATATTCACACTATAAACCATTGCCAAGGATAATGCGTCGTTTTGGCCCTAACCTCCGTAGGTACATACATAGTAGGTCCAGGTTAGTTGGCCTCTGGTGGCAGCCACGGCCACCTGGAAACAGACTCCGAATGCCAAGACATGCAACTGGCAGACCCCCCTTCATACTCCCCACAAACCCCCGCCACCTGCGTCAAACGCACAGCCCACGAGCCATGACCACCATATTACCCGTTACCCACTGCCCACTGCCCACTGCCCACTAGGTAGTTACCCATTACCCATTACCCGTTGCCATCTATCTGCACCATCTCGTCGAGCCGAAGTCGCACGTCGTAAGGGCTGGAACGTACCCCCCGTTGAATTGACCAAAGACGTGTCGGTCAGTTACTGGACTCGCCGAAGTATATCTCTTTCTCGCGCTGGCCTCAGGCCTGTCACGTTGTTGTCAGCTCATGCATGACCTGACCTGGCGAATGCAAATCGGATAAGGTCGCGAAGCTACTGGCTCTCGGCCGCCCAGCGCAACGTCATTTAGCGCTGCCACCGTGGCTTGGCTACCTGGCTGCCTCTTTTATAATCCCGTTTCAGAAAGGACCTGTACTGCCTATATTTCTCCCTTTCCCATTTCCCCCAGGGCAATTCGAGAGAGAGAAGACATAGAGAAAAGGAAAGAGAGCGAGAGAGAGAGAAATAAATAAAATAGACCTGTATCCGTCTGCCGGCCCCAACACAAGCGCTGTCGGAATAATGTGCATTGCCCTCCTATCTACGGCGCACCCTAGATACGCCCTCATCGCCCTCGACAACAGAGACGAGTATATCCTCAGACCCACCAGTCGGCCGCATTGGTGGACCCATAAGCCCTCGGGGACCCGAATCCTATCACCTCGGGACTTGCACCGTCGTGAGCGCGGCACGTGGATGGGCGTTAGCAGCACCGGTCGCCTTGCTATTCTCACCAATTACCGAGAGTCCAGCCAGGATGACCCGGATCACGCCATTTGCGGCGTACGTAGCCGTGGCGCGCTACCGACAGCATGGCTGACGGCGCCAGCTGAAGAGAAACTCGATCATTTTGTCAAGAGGATGGTAGATGACCCTGCGACCAAGGCATCAGGAGGGTTTTCGCTCATTTGCGGGGACCTCAAGCAAAAGTCACCGAGCGGCATTGAGCCGCTAGCTATCATCACAAACCGGTGCGATGAGCTAGCCGGGGTACCACGCATCGGCGGTGACAGGGGTGCGACATATGGATTGAGCAATACTATTTACGTTGAACCCCCCACCTGGCCCAAAATCAAGCGAGGCAGACAACTATTAGAAGAAGCGATACAAGAGGCCATTGAGAAGGACCTGGGTGAGGAAGAGCTGATGGACCGACTCTTTGCTGTACTCGACGATGACACCATGCCTCTACGACCGAATATGTCAACGCAGGACCATATGGACGCCCTTCGGCACTCGATCTTTGTGCCCGCTTTCAGTGATGCCGAGGGATGGAAGGATATGGCCGACGCGGCGGAGCAGGGTAGAGCAAAGGCGGCATTCGATGCAATTGAGGATGAGAGCGACTCCGACACGCCTATACCAGCGGACCCATTTGTCAACTTTATGAAGGGTGCATATGGAACACAAAGGCAGACGCTAATTTTTGTTGATTGGGAAGGCACTGTTACTTACAAGGAACGGGCGTTGTGGGATGCGCACGGAAATCGGCTAGGCAAAGGCCAAGGTGATATTGTTATCAAGTATAAGATAGATGGTGCATCTCAACGAGAATAATCTAGGATATTTAGGGATGATTCGATGAGATGCACCAGGTCACGGGTGCTATTAAGCGCACTGAAAAGCCCTACTACAGGCACAGCTTGACTAGCACCTGATCTCTCAGCACAGTGACCTAGATTGGTACTGCCTTCATAGGAAATTCGACCAGCAGAATAGCTAATATATAAATGAAATCTCCAAGGTGCAGCAGGAGCATCATGAAGGCACCATCAACACCTCCAACAACAGTAGGTATGGCCTGCCACAGTGGTCCCTGATACGTACCAAGCCACCGTTTCTGAATGTTAAAATAACAATTATTCTACTTCTACGCATCGATCTACAGCAAGTATCCTGCAGCTAGACAAAAACAACGGCGCGACACTTGTCCATAATTATTCACTAATACCACCTAATTCCTTGCGCAGAACGACCGTACTCGCCATCACCAGACTCATAGCGGGGAAATAATCATGGACCTCTTCGCAGCAAATCTTGGCGCATTTGTATACTTCGGGGGACTGGGTCCTTTCGCCGCGACCTTAGGTAAGAAACCCGAGAGCAAGGTGTCAATCGAAGAGCCATGCGAAGGGCCGAGGTCTAACGATCTCTAACTCAGGTATAACACTAACATTCCACGCGTGGCGGCTAGTCTTCTACGGAGCACTGTTCCCAGCTGGGTTCCTCTGTAGGGCGCCAACGACCTGGGAGAAAATAGGAAGAAGCGGGATTCGAGGTGGGTTAATTGCACAGCGGGAAAGAGAAGACGTATAAGACTCATGCTAGATGGGGAGATTATAAGGCACGGTATCGCAGAACACGTCTGGTTGAAGCCGACAACACCGGAATGATACCTGATTTACCGACTATCAGAAGTTACCTAGGCGCGTAAAATGCGTGTTCCCTCCTCAGTTCATCAAACCAAGGCATTGCCAATCAGCTAACTGCCACTTATACAGTCGGTCCGCCAGTATCCGTCAGACCCTAACGCTTCCTCGCGCGACATACAAACCAACCGACAACCCTCAATCTCGACTAATAGAGCGCTGATAACACATTTCGTGGCCACATCTCGTCATTCACCATAATTCGACAGCAAAGTTCGTCCACCATGCCCGCATTCTCGGTTTACCTCACCGTCGCCGTTATCTTGGCAGCACTCAGTGCGCCAATGGCGATGATTTCCAAGCTTTTTACGCTCCTGCTTTTCACTTCCGCACCATTAATAGCGAGAGCTACTTCTGATGGCGCTCCCTATGTTGTAATTGGTAGGTCTACCCCCTCCTTCTACAGTACAGAAAGGTTTCCTGCCACAACAACCGGCATAGTGTATTATTAACTCGCTACGTAGACGTTCTGGGCGAGTTTGTATCCCTGGTGATAATTCTGGCCCTTGTTGTGTTCATCCGGGTAGTAGACGCATATCTGAATCTGAGAGGCCTACCGGTGCAGTTTTTTGAGCTGCTGGGAAGTTTGTGATATCAGGGAAGGACCTCGGGGAAAGAAGCCTTGTGTTTTATCACATGGCATTCAAGTTACGAGCAGCAGTTGCAATGTAATAATACATAAACAAACCTCCGGGGCGTGTAGAAATATTCGGCTACTTGAGTTCTAAGAACTACCGTAGTAGAGAGAGCTATTCCCGGTTTAACATCCCAACTTGTTTATACCAACCTTATATTGTTGGTTCACATGTACCCACGCCCCCCAAGTTTCAAGTAGGCTTTTCAAGTAGAGTTATATTTACAAAGTGAAATTTACTTTTTATTTAATGATATACATGTATTTAATTGGTACAAACACTTGAGACTACTTCTCTTGTTGCTCTACTTTATGTATATGTTGTAGTTAATGTTGAGCTTATCACATGTCATTTACTCAAGGTACTACGAAGTAGTTTGGATAGCCAGCTGTAATTTCCCAAGGTCATCCTTTTAGCTTACGCGTCATAAGGTAAGCTTAGCTGATGGGCATTATTTCCAAGATCGAATCACTTAGCGCTGCATGCCTAAACCTTATCTAAGACTACATACGCGGTGCCAGGCTCGGAAAGGGCGATGCGCCTACCTACACACCGGTTCAGGGGTAGTTTTGAAGCAGGTACAAGAGCATGTCCTACAAATATAAAAGTAGCCGCCTAGGTACCGACCTATAGATCTGGAACCTACAACTTGAATAATCTTTAACTCACAACTTGAAGTAAGCTTCATCTGCTGAAGTTCACCAGCTCGCCGATTGTACTTCTCTCCAAGCTAGCTGCCCCTGCCACCTGCCCAAGCAATATTAACAGAAGCAGCTCAAACAACACCACCGCAGCCCAGCAACGCAGTTGTTGATCTGGACCTATCCTTCCTCTTCCACAGCCACAGCCACAGCAACGCAAAAACTGCCCACCACGAGCTCTTACCTATACCGCTACGTCATCTGTAGCTCCCCAGCCGTTGCTATGAGCGACGAGGAGCTCTCTGCTGTCGTGCGCCTAATTCACGCGAACGACCAGACTTTAGCAGAAACGGTATTGGCCACCATCTACGCTGTCTACGAGGCTATCTGGATCACTGTCCTGTTATGGAAGGATACTTTGAACGCTATCTCACACATTGCTTGGGTTGACCTTAAACGATCATTCAAGCTGTTTTGCGTCATCGTCAAACTCTGCCTACTTTGCTGTTGTGCCATTGTCCAGCCTGTCATCGCCACATTCATGCCGTCTCGATGTCTCAACGCGGCGACGCCGGAGACGCAAAGAACGGAAGCGCGGCAGGAGGAAATGTCTCGCGCACCATTCCCAGCGTCCCCAGCTACTGCTACCGAGGGGTCTCCTCCTCCTCCAGGATACAAAATGTGAACACTGCAGGGCTAGACCACTGCTTTCGAGACACGCCGACGCGAGCTGCCCCTTTTACGCCTGCTCGCAGCTTCCATAATCCATCTGCGCCGACATCGACTCGTAAAATTTCTGCTAGCTTCTCTACGGACTGTCCTGTGTCAGGACACCCAACCATTGCATATTCTGCCGTCACAGCTTCAACGACGATGAATCATCCGGGTCCTCTGACCAGTCACCCCATCAACCAATATTCGCTTTTGCCTTCGCCTCGGTCTCATCAAAAAATGGACAGCTTTATGACAGAGAAAGCATTAAAGACCTCACATACTTATAGCAACCTTCCTATGCCGACTGCACAGAACAAAGCACCCTCACCCAAGCCATCTATAGCAACGAGTCGCATCCATACGAGAGCTTTATCTGGCCGTAATGAAGAGAACATCCCGCCTAGCCTTTCAATGGCCAATATCCCTACGACTAAGCAGAGCTTATCTGAGTACCCAACGCCGAGACTGGTCCCCAAGCCCCCGTCTCCGAAGAAAAAGGCGAAGACTCGTCCCGGTATACCCAGGTCACGAACGTTCAGCGTATTTTCCAACCTGACGGCATCACTATCGCGAACTTCCTTAGGCCAGCTCACAGGCAGCGATTCAAGACGAACCTCGACGTCCTCCAAGAGCACGATCCGCAAAAATAACACGCCCTACATGAACCCTCAATCGGCATCATCCACCTCGTCACAGGCACTTCTAAACCCAGGGGTCGAGATCGCCAAGCATCGCCAGATCTACACGGCGCAGAGCTCTGCATACTGGGCGGGCCGCTTCATAGCGCTGCAGGACCGTTTCCAGTCCGAGATGTTGATGCCCGAGAACCTGACGATGCTGGTCCACGCGCACGCCGAGCGATCCCTGATCCCCGTGGCGCAGCCCAGCCTAGCATCCTCGGCAACTATGAGTTGCATCACACCTGCTGCCAAACCCATGCATTCGACCACCGTGTCCACGAGTCCCCGCAAGTCCCAGCAACTGCCAAAGCTCAAGCAGAAGTCCCGGGCCGATGCCGCTGCTCCCAAGATCGCGTGCTCGACGACCAGATATGTCCCAGTTCGACCATCGTGTGAGACGCCGACACAGCTCGTCGACGACGACGCTCGCACCCGACGCATCTTTTTGTATCTGGATGCGCTGTGTGCGACGAGCGAGGCGCGCTTTAGCCTGCATAATTGGCAGCAGGGCTACGCGCAACGCATGGGGAAGGAGCACCGTAAGCCATTCCTCCCTGAAGTCATCCTCTGTCTCCTTGTCTCTGGCACTTGTCGATCCTGGATCATAAGCTTCCGAAACACTCACAGAACGCCGATAGATAACTGACCTCCGAGTGTTGCAGTCCTGCCCGATGGCTTGCAGCGGAGGACTCGCGAGTTGACATGGGTTGGCCGTTTACTTATTGGGAGTGGTGGCCATTCGAAGAAAGGCGGTTCTGGGGTGTAACCCTTAACCTGCTGCCTCCCTCCACATTGGGATTTTTGAGTTCGTTTGGACGCGTGGGAGGAGTTGGAGTTGTATGTATCGATTTGTTGACGGGGTGATTGAAGACAATGTCTCTTTAGAGGGACATGAGATACTGACTGAATGAGAACATAACACGAGTCAGTTGTACAACCAGGATGCATTCAAGGTAGCTAATTCTGGCGTGAGAGCAAACTTGATGTATATCCAGAGGAACCGAGGTGTAGAAATAGATAGATGTATGGACATAAATACAGGGCCAAATTCACATCTATCAACTAGAGTTACAGCAACAGTGTTATTGAAAGGTTTCTATTTTACTACTGACTTGCTCTCCTATTCTCGTGGTATCGAGAGCCTCGTAAGCTCAAATGCAATAAAAGGCCCCCTCTTTGAAAGCCAAAAGCTATCTATCCATCCATCCATCCAGGTAGGGCTATGTCCGAAACGCCAATCCATCGTTGATTTTAGTCCCACTCCGTTTTCATGCTCTATACTTAACCCGTTTGATAGGGAAGTCGTTCGTCGTTCTAACATTATGTTAAACGTAGTCTGTCTGATATCTAATGCGAATAAAACCGAGAAACAAGTCGGCTGATTTACTCGGTCTGCGATTGCGGTCGCTTCGCTCTTCTCTTTTGTATGATTACTTGGACTCGTTGGCCTTCTTCCTCGTGCGCATAAAGTCCTTAATCTGGTCGACCTTGGAGGCGAAGAACATGCCCTTGCGGTCGTTGCGCCAGGCAACGACGCCGATGTCATCGGCGAAGTTGCAGATCTCGTTGTACTCCTTGTAGTCGTCGAAGTCCTTGAAGAGGAAGCCCGAGGTGGCGAGCATGCGCTCCGTGTCGAGCTGCCAGAGGCGGATCTGGTCGACGACGACGGGGGGCAGCACGGGCTTCTGCGCCGACGCGGCCACGCGGTGCATCTGCTCGTGCGCGTGCGTCGCCAGGTACGACACGATCTGGTCCGACGTGATGCCCATGTCCACGGCCCGCCGGATCGAGTTCCGCGTCAGCACGCCCGACACAAGCCCCCGGAAGCGGTACTTGAGGTCCGCAAATAGCGCCAGAACGGCGATCTGCAGCGGCGAGTTGACGTATGCGTACATGCGGAAATTCGTCTCCAGGATAATGGCACTAGTGTCCTGGCCTGAATCCCCGGCCCCTGCGCCGCTGGCGTTGGGGCCCTCGGCTGCGGAGGAGGTTGGGTTCCCTGCTGCTGCGAAGCCGGCGCTCACGCTGCGGAGCGTCGTTTCGCTGCTCGTTAACGTGGTCGCGAGGCGTGTGGGGAAGAACTGTCGCGCGTTGCTTGGTGGCACGTAAACGAGGCCGAAGTCCACTAGGTTCGGCAGCATGTTGCGGCGGGCCTCCGTCAGCGCGTCCGTATCGTACGCGCGGCCCAGCTCCAGTGAGGCGAGCAGGAAAAAGAAACACAGCATGTCGACGCTGTCGAGGCCTTCACGCAAGGCTTCGTCGGCGCCCTTTGCCGAGGCCACGGCGTCGGCGGACTCTAGCCAGAGGAGGAGAAGGGTCCAAACTTGCGCGTTCGCTTCTTGCAGCAGAAAAGTGAATCCAGCTTGCGTAATGTTGATACCACTACCGCCGCGCCGTTCCACGAGATGGCCCCGAATCATGAGGTCCTTTACGGACTGCTTAGGCCCGTTTGAGCTGCGGTCGCCGGGCCCGTTGCTGAAGCCGACCGAGTTGACCACGAAATGCAGGATGTCGTCCCATTTCTTCTGGGCGTAGCGATCTAGAAAATTTAGATCGATGTCGGAGGGGACGGGCTGCGTCGAAGGTACGCCGAAGGAGTTGTGGTCGCCGCCACCCTCGAGAGCCAACCGCAGGCTGTTACGAAAGTTAGGCGTAAGAGAGATAGTGGGCGAGGCGTCCCGTTGAACGATGTGGAGGGACCGCAGGGTGGAGATGGCCTGGTCTTTCTCTCGCTTGGCGCTTGGTTTGATCCAGATCTCGAGGTCGGAGAGGAGAAGCGGCGTCGGCATGTACAGGATTGCCATGACGATCGTCTTAGCTGTGGAATGACGACGTCAGCCTTGCCTGCGTATGGTCTGCGGGGGCTACATATCGCTGCCTGTGTTGGAAGCAAGGGACCTGGGGGGAGCTTGAGGAGGCCCTACCCAGATTCGGGAGCATGCGCCGGAAGATGGCAAACGTAGTGGACGGCTGCTGGTAGAGTCGGCGGAAAGTGGTGCCCGGCAGCTGCTCCAGGTATTCGGACAGCGAGCTCGTGTTGGCCGACATGGTGAGAGAGACGACGTCGAAGCAACCACTTCCGAAAGTTGGATGTGTGGTTATCAGGGCATCGTCTGCGAAGAGGTCGACCGCCCGAGGGCGTAGACGAGATATGCTTGGAAAGGCGGTCTAGCGAATAGCTCGTAGTTTAAGACGTGGTGATTGAATGTGACGACAACGGTAGAGTGTGGAGGGCGTATTGCCACACTCTGTACTCTGTATAATGTATGATCATGTAGGTATGATCTTTTGCGTCGTGGTGTTGAGGATTTGATAGAATGTAGGTAGAGGTAGCTACCTAGAAGACGGCTGCACTGTGACGCGATAAGTCTGGAATGACACGGTCCACTAAGGTACCTTGTCGATAAGGTATAGTATTTATTTATCTAGCAAGACTGTGTTCTCGCACAGTCCCCGCAACTTCCTAGATTTCCTATCCTGGTAGCCTGCATTACACAAGGTGCCTGGATGCATTGCATAGAAACAAGCCGAGATGGGCGCCTTATATTTGTACGTAGTTCGTCCCTAGGTACTAAGTGCTTAATATCACCAGCGTATATGTAAAGTTGGAAAGTTACTAGGTTAGGCGGAGTGGCATCGAGCTCTGCTACCCGTTTGCTAGTTCCGTGTTATGTAGTATGAGATCGTTATTAATGACTAATGACACATTTCAAGCGCACCAAGGTGACAATTCGCAACAACAGAACTACATGTGCTAAGAGAGTGTAGACACAGCACGAGAGTGGACACAGGCTCTTCAAGACTTACTGTCCAACTAGATAAGATAACGCGAGAAGCAAGACATCTGCCTTACCTAGGCGTAGGGATATGGCTATGCGTGTATTCGGGATGACGTGCTGATAGAAGATGCGTGATTCATATCACAACCAATCATAGTTGCTCATGTATCTAGATTTCTAATTTCTTCGTCTAAGTATAAAAAGGAAAAAGGCGATAAAAACCCATCGGCAAATTGTTCATCCATACTCACCTGCTAATTAATGGGGAGATGCTATGCTGGTAGCATCTAATATGTGGAATAGATTGGTCGTATCTTCTAAAGTGAGGCTGTAATGTTTCCACCTGGGGCTATACCCAACTCGGGGTATAGATAGCAACAATTGCATGGAACTACACTAGGAATCTTGAAATGGTCTAGAATAAGATGTACAAGAACCATAACTCCGAGTCGGGCGTTTAAGCCGGTTTCGGGAAGCCCATGCGACCCCGCAATAGCCCGTGGATGCAACCGAGCGGGGCGACGCTTGTGATGGTAGGTATCTATGATCCTGGTCCCGAAAGACGGGGACCTATGATCTCTTCCATTTCATACCCCACAGGTTATCGGTGAGGGGTCAGATGGGGTGCGAGTAGGGTGTTCTTATCATGTTAGCATTGCATAATCCGAGTAATTGGTAGCTCAAACGTACGACCCCCTTCTCCGTAGTGTTTCTCCGTAGTGTTTCTCCGTAGCGGTTGTGTCGGTCTCATGAGTATCTCAGGTCTAGTTACATAACATTGACAGGCTTGGGGGCCGATCTCACTAGTTATCCCCATGACAAGTCGTCTATAAATACCCATGATATTAAGCTTACTACTGTCTTCATATTCGTGTGATGCCATCTCTTTTAGGCCACGACCCAACTAATACCAACATCAACATGGTTGGTGCATCATCAGATATTCTCCCTCACCCCTTGGATCCGCTTTCCAAGGACGAGATTCAATCTGTTATAGATATTGTCAAGAAGGCTCATGGGGAACTCTTCTTCAATGTCGTTTCGCTTCACGAGCCACGCAAGGCCGAGCTGACAAGGTGGCTTGAGAACCCCTCTGCCCCGCGACCAACTAGAATTGCAGATGTCGTGGTGATTGCGCCTGGGGGAAAGGTCTACGATGGACTCGTAGATATCCCGTCGGGTTCAATCACAAAGTGGGAGCTATTGGATGGGTTACAGCCGATCGTATGCCCCCCTTGACCCCGTGTTATGGAAAGTATACTAACTGGACCCAGATCACGATGGAGGAATTGATGGCAGTCGAGCATGTCTGTCGCAAAGACCCAAAGGTCATCGAACAGTGTGAAATCAGTGGTATTCCTAAGGAGAACATGAACAAGGTCTATTGCGACCCGTGGACTATTGGCTACGATGAGCGGCACGGAAACAAAGTCCGTCTCCAGCAAGCCTTAATGTACTACCGACCTAATGTGGATGACTGCCAATACCAATATCCTCTGGATTTCTGCCCGATATACGACGCAGAGAAGAGAGAGATCGTTGATATTGATATTCCCAAGGTCAGGAGACCGCTCAGCAAAACGCAAGCGATCAACTATCACCCTGCTGGCGTTGAAAAGGCTGGGGGATACAGGAATAACCTTAAGCCGATAAATATTACACAGCCAGAAGGTGTGTCTTTCAAGGTGACTGGCAGGGAGATTGAGTGGCAGAACTGGAAGTTCCACATTGGATTCAACTATAGGGAAGGTGTCATCCTGAACAACATCACATTCAATGACAAGGGCAACGTACGTCCGATCTTCTACCGGCTGTCCCTGGCCGAAATGGTGGTACCATAGTAAGTTCGATAAGTTCGATCTTTAACAATCACGTTACTATATATAATTTGACCTAGACGCTAACTTCAGGGCAGTGGCAATCCTGAGTATCCGCATCAACGAAAACATGCATTCGACCTCGGAGAGTATGGCGCAGGGTACATGACGAATAGCTTAACGCTAGGCTGCGACTGCAAAGGTTCCATTCACTATCTAGATGCCGAGTTTCCTACTAGGGCTGGTGGAATTCGGACAATCAAGAATGCGAGTGAGTATTACTTATGTCTATCCCGAAATTACTCTGCCCGGAGAATCGGCGCTGATGCTGGATTCTGCAGTCTGCATTCACGAGGAAGATGGTGGAATCTTGTTCAAACACACCGACTTTCGCGATGAATCAGTCATTGTGACAAGAGCAAGGAAATTGATAATCCAACAGATTTTCACCGCTGCAAACTATGAATATGCTATCCAGGTAAGCCACCATCAGTATTGCTTAGTCGATCAAATGCTGATTTTTGGAAGTGGGTTTTCCATGTAAGTCACCTCCACTGAAGGTTGCTCTCATGAGCGAATTAGTGACATCAGTTATAGCAAGACGGAACGATTCAACCCGAGATCAAACTTACTGGCATTTTGAACACATATGCCATGGGTCCTGACGAGGACACGCGCGGGTGGGGAACCCAGGTATATCCAGGTACGAACAAACTCTGAGTTGAGCTACCCTGTATTTACCCCTGAATCTGATTAGCTAATCGCTTCATGAAGGCGTCAATGCCCACAATCACCAACACCTCTTCTGTTTACGTATCGACGCCAATTTGGATGGGCCCAACAATACAGTCTTCATGGCTGATGCTGTAGCTTCGGACGCTCCAGTCGGCAGCCCGGAGAATTACTACGGAAACGCCTTCTCGGTCAAGCGCACCAAATTCTCTACGGTCGGCGAGTCAGCTACTGATTACGATGGCTCTACGGGCCGCACTTGGGACATCTGTAACACGAATAAATTGCACCCGTACAGTGGGAAGCCTGCAAGCTACAAGCTTGTCAGTCGAGAGGTCCCCAGGCTGCTGCCCAAGGAAGGCTCCCTAGTCTGGAAACGTGCTGGATTCGCCAGACATACCGTTCATGTCACCAAATGTAAGAAAACATAATCATTTCGCGTGTACTAAGCCCGCTGTGAATTTTCTAACGTCCAGGCAGACCGAGATGACCAGCTCTGGCCAGCGGGCCGGCACGTACCCCAAACGTCGGGCGAGCCATCGCTCGGCCTGCCGGAATGGATGGGCGACGGCAGCGAGTCGATCGACAACACAGACGTCGTGCTCTGGCACACCTTTGGAGTCACGCACATCCCGGCACCCGAAGACTTCCCCGTAATGCCGGTCGAACCAATCACGCTGCTCCTGCGACCGCGGAACTTCTTCTCCAATAACCCCGTCATGGACGTCCCGCCCAGCTTCTGCAGCACCCCCAGCCAGGTTGCCGCTAACGGCGTGGGTGTCCTTGATGCAACGGACAAGATGAGTAATCTAGCCTTTACCAATGGAAGTGGCGGCTGCTGCACAAACGGGACGAATGGCGTCAATGGAGCGAATGCGGCGTCTTAGTTGAGTAGATACCCTATTTTACCTAGTGTAATGTGGATTGAATTTAGCGTTAGCATGCGTCAGAATCGCTTGTGTGTAAACAAAGGTTGTCTTGATGCAACCGTCCTCATGCTCAAATAGGGGCACAGAACCACAAAGAAGAAGGGGGAAAAAGAACAAGAGCTGAGGAGGAGATGTACAAAGCTCCTTTGAGAGTTTCAACAAGGCGATATCAAATATTCTGCGGAAACACTAAGTCTAATTAGGCAACACACTTGGCTCTCGTTGCCGGATACTATGTCATTTCAAGCAGAAGTCGGTTAGCGACTGTGGGATTGTCCCTAGAACTATTTTCCGTAGCTAAAACGTTAAATAAAGTAACCCAGGTCACGTGGCGGCTTTTATGGATACGGACTGAGTCGCATCGAACTACAACACTGCACTCAATACGATAGCTTAAAGGCGAGTTCCTGTTGTTGGCATGATGAATGAAGGCATAACATGTACGGTATAGATATACTTTATTAAACGAACAGTTTAGTTTTTACGAGTATGTAAATTAAGTGTAATGATCATCATCGATTTCACCTGTTGCTTGAATGTTCCATCTCACTCGTCCAGACCATTTCTACTGCAGAAACACACGCAGCTCGACGGTTCAGCCTTCCCATCTCCAACACGAACCTCAAGTGTGTAACTACCTGGTTCTACACATCAGAAAGTAAAGCTTAAATTATACTATAATTTAAATGTTATTCCACCCTTTCAATCATGTGATAATGACCGTCGTTCCCGTTAGTTCTCAGGCAGATCCACTGTAACCACTAGAGTTAGTAATTAATTTTCTAAGCAGTTCTGGAGCTTTTAAAACATGCTCCCGAAATTTACTCCGGAGATATTTCGGGGACTCTTAAGTATTAAAAAGAAGAAAATAACTCCGGGGGTTGCTTACAACAATAGTTGGCTGATCGAGTATTGTTCCATCCTCCGGCAGCAGCGGCCTAACCCTATCGGCCACGTGGCCGCCTTCGACTTTTAGGAAGAAACCAATACGGAAGTCTATTTGATGACCATTACGGCGCGCCCATTCCCGTAGGCCAGCCTGTAGCTGATCTGGCGAAAAATTATTGTATTGTTCGTAACCAAACTCCGGCTCATTCAGATATATAGCGTTTATTAAGTCCTCTTCATCTGGGACGGGCACAACGTCCGCGTCGTACTGTCTCGCGATTGAACCTATGACGGCGCGGACCCCGCAAAAGAAGTTTAAACCGTTAGTAGGGAGCTGCCTGAACCTCCCGCTGGGGAAGGCTCGGACTGCCGCAGCTTGTACCTCCTCGTCTCTGTAGGAGGTGATTTGCTTAATTTCTTCTTGTTTTATAGCGACCTGATTTTTGCTGCCTTGTTTCTTGCCGACTTGCTTGCTGCCGCCTTGTTTGCTACCACTCTGTTTGCTACCCCCCTGTTTGTCGTTGTCCTGTTCGTCGTCGTTGTCGTCGTCACCGTCACCGTCGTCGTTGTCGTTAAGAATCAAATCAGCCAGTGGGTAGCTGGAGTCGCTGTCATGCCCAACTCCAGATAGCCGGTCTCGATTCTCATTACGGATTCGGCGGATCTCCTCGAGCAAATTATTACTGTCATATAACTGTATCAATTTCGGTTCCATGACCTGCCCTCTTCGATCAACCCTCCCGAAGGCTTGGTTTTGCTTGTCCGAGCTCCTTGGGATTTCCGTTATGATCACGGTGCTAGCCCTGAAGATGTTAAAGCCATGGCCAATGATACTGATTGTTGATATAAGTATTTTGACAGGGTCGCCTTGGTTGCAATTCTCCTGTATGTAGTCGATGTACTTTGTTCTTGTTGTCATGTCTACACCGCTATGAGCGTACAAGAAAACTACATTCTTGCCACAGTACCTGGGGAAAAGTACCATCAACATCAAGAACGCGGATAGCGGATAATCAGCATATAAAAGGAGATGACGACTAGTGGTGCCGTCGGATGGCGGCGGTCCAATGTTGGCCAAGGAGGGGTCGTCTGCGTCCTTAGTAGAGATCTCTATTAAGTTGTCGATCTGGCGCTCTACTTCCTTTATCTTAGGCGACCGCTCGTATAGAAGGTCTCTATGCTGCCACCAAGTGGATGAACTTAATACATCAATTGCTTCTGTCTGGGTCCTATCGTCGATCTTATCGGGCACGAGTATGGCGCTGATCCTCTTGGCTATTGTAACAACGCTCTTCCCAAGTATGGCTTCGTAATTTATGGACTTCTGCCTAACTAGCTGTGCGACTGCGGGGAAAGTTGAGGCTCGTAACAGTAACTGGGGTACCGTTGACCTTGCATTTCTTCTCGGGCTGTCGGATAAGACTTCAAGCCTCGTTTGCACAAATGCTCTTTTAATGGGTTTCTCGCCCTCCCGGTTACCGCCTATCCAATCGTTTAACGCTATCTTGTATTCTTCGTTGATCAAGGACCGAACCTGTGATATTAAAGAGAAGATGTGCACCGTGGCATCTATCTGCATATCGCACCTGATAAGTTGGGTATTCCTTCTCCCGAGAATTTGTACACCCCGGAACATGTCACCCCTCTGGCGAGAAATCATCATAAGGGGAATAAACCTCTTCAAAAATTCAAATAGTTTGTCCCGCATTTCGTTGCGGGACTCTAGTGCCCTCCCCTGTAATGATGTATCGCTGAGATTATTAACAAGGTTCTTCCACGAATTTTCATACTCATCGAAATCCTCAACTTTGGTCAAGCGAGCAATATCGTAATTGTTATATGACATCGTGAAGCCTCGGTCGAAACGCTTGGCATTGAAGGCGTGGCGAATAAACGGTCGCCAATAGGCACAGTCAGCTCGTGCAGAACCAGACAACCCAATAGCAGCTGCCTGACATCGTCTCCTCCTACTTATAGTTTCCAGCATTTGGAATGGAAGCGTCTCTCTTTGTCTGTTCCCTTTGTAAGTGTGGAATTCGTCGAAGAAAATGAAACCAGCGCAAAGGTCGTAGTTGTTGTATCGAAATATGAAACGTTGGAGGAACTGGGCTACGCCGGCACTATAACCGCTGGAGTCAGTAATTACTTTTTTAAGCAGTTCTAGAGCCCTCAAGTTACTATAAACGGAAGAAAATGACTCCAGCAGTAACTCACTTGCTCATTATAACAATATTCCGTGAACCCCCACCCCGAGGCGGTCCGAACCCACCACTTTGGTCAACTTGTGGCTTAATCAAGCGTTCCTTCTCTCTACTAAAAAAATTCCCTGATCCTTTATAGGAAGCATGAGCGACAAGAATCCTAACCTGTGATGCAGGCGAATCAGGGCTTAAGTCTATCCATTTTTCCGCCTCTCCAACAAATGTTGGGATTAGGCTCGGGTTAGTAACTATGATAGTCGCGAAATCTTTTAAGTACTCGAGTATCAGTTCTGCGAGACTATCTTTTTGACAAGGGCATTGAATTCTTCCCTCTTGAGTCGGACAAACTTGGCCGAATGCACCGCTTTTGGGTAGGTGTTTCGCTCCAGTACTGGGGGAGTTACGCCATTCCTCTTGCACCTCTTTTGACATTTTATTAATCATATGGAAGATGGTGGCTACTGTAGTTCTCTGGAGTCAATAATTACTCATTTTGGAGAATTAAGCACCGGCTTTGGGAATTCTGCATGCTCCCGAAACAAGTTCAATGCCCTAACAAGAGATTTTGCATTCGCAAGTGGCTAATAAAGGAAGAAATGACTCCGGGGTAGCTTACTACATAATGCCATGCCTGTTTTGCCTAAGCCAACATCATCGCCGATTATAAAGGAAAAGTGTCCTTCAGTCACCTGTCTAAGAGCCTTATAGATGGCAAGGGCTTGATACGGCTCAATATCGACTCGTATGCCTTCGATTCTAATTCTGGCCGCATCTGTTCCGCAGGAGAAAAATTGGCAAACCTGGCGCCAAGTTTCATTGTCGACACTCGGCCAGTCGAAGGGGAAGTGCTTCATGACATCGTTGTTATTCCCAGTTCCATCGTCGAATTCGTCGTCCGATTTATCGTCTGGGGTATCTTTCAACTCATCGTCCGAGTCCGATTGATCACCAGGACTGTCTGCAGTTTTGGGGCCATAATTTTTTTGCTGTGTGTTGGGGTTAGGCGGAGTAGTCGGCACACCTACACCTCCAGGCTTTGTTTTACCACCTTGTGGAGTTGCTGGTCTTTCGACTTTATCAGGAGTTAGGCGCAAGAAATTTCTAAGCACGCCGAGTTGGATTGATTCTGACCCTTGAACTTGCGTCAAGGCTATAATACAACTGCTTTTGCTGTCAATGTTCACAACGCCGGAATTTTGCGGCGGATAGAGCGTAGCGTCTAGAGGGATTTGGAGTTCAGCGAGCAACTTGTAGCGAAACCGCTCATAGCGGAAGTCAGAGGCAACAGGAATTTTAGATCTTTCGTCCCGGTTTATAAGACTGTCGAACCGGTAACTCTCAACTATTTCGCCTTTTTGTTCTATTTCAATCTCAATATCTTGGAGCTCCCTTATATTTCGCACGTTGGATGTTGTTGCGCCTTCACCCATGTCGTCGGAGGATGGATCCATGGCAAGTGACTTTCGAAAATTGGTGCTTTTTGTCGCCTATAATTAAGTTGGGTGTGAAATTCTTATCCCTGCTTATTAATATGAATGGGCTTGCTTATAGACGTATATATGTTAATTCGTTAAAACGTTTGATAATCTATACTTAGAGGCAAAGCCTTAACGAAACAATTATGTCTGAAAATCCAGGCGTATGAAAATCCAGTCGCTTTTAAATAAATCCAGTGTAGAACAATGACTATACTAAGAGACCAAGAGTGGTACTTACAAGGAATTAAAAGTGGCAACACTGGGCTTAACAGCTTGTGTTCAAAAGTGTTTGTTCTTTTAGAAAAATGATCATAAGCCTTTGTTCCGTGAATTTTAAACAACCAATTATTTTCCTTAAAAGTTGCTTTGTAAATACTTACTTTACGCTGTGAAGTGAGGGTGTGTATTCACCTATTAAGAAGTGTAGTTTAATTTAAACATAGTGCTGCGATTTACTGCTTGTTGCCAAAGGTTTTTACTGCTTAGTTTTCTAGTCAGGGGTCCATTACATTACAGAGTAGTAAGCCGAAAAAAGAAAACAACTAGCGTTAAGTTTAAACCAAAGTGTCGCTGCACAAAGACGTCAAAGAAGCTAAAATCGGCTAATCATGTACTCAGTATCATCAATTTAAGCTTCTTTGATTAGCTTTAAAGGCCTTTGTCGCAATGCAAGGTACCTAGGTAGATATTGATATTGTAAAAGGGACTTATACACTGGTATGTACGGTGGGGCATTTACCTACCTACCTACCTAAGGTAGGTACTTAGCTAAGTACACTGCCTACCTAGATACCTACTAGGAGACTTAAGGACCTGTCCCGTATAGCTTGCGTAGGCCGTGGTGTTGTGTACCTGAGTAGGTTTTAGGTTTTAATCCACGGCTTCCCTTCTATTTTAAGTCATCTCTATCTTTACGCACGTGCGGGTGTATGGGCAAACCTATTATTCCGTACGTGGGTAAGGTAGCGTGCACTCCCTTACTTAGACTCGAGGGCACCATATCATGTGGCCCAATTATCGTCTCACGGCTTCAATACTTCCGGTTACCGAAGTTATGGTACAAATACATCATAGCTAGAGAAAATATGGTACAGGGCAAAACGGGCAACGAACGGCGGCGCCGGCTTGTCTGCTGGCTAAAACCCCTAATCTCATATGGCCTCCTGGGACACCTAGACTGAAGTAGTGCAGGTGAAAATGAGCCATAAATTGATCAATAAGAAGCGAAGGAAAAGGGGCTTACATACACTGGCGATTTTTTGGGGGGGACTAATACTCCAGACTTCATCACCTACCACTCTTTACTTACTTAGCTATTGCTTCGGTTTTTGTTTCTTTAATATATTGCGTTCTATTCTATATGATCAAAGCATTCCCCATATATTCGAGTGTTTTTACCTAGCTCTGGATGCGTACGACTTGGCTTACTTCCTTGGCTAGTGCCCGGATTCAGTCTTTAGTTACTCGAGCCATTTCAGTACCATGGCGAGACTATAGGGTGGGCACGATAAAAAGCTTAAATATATAAATCTCTAAGGGCATCCTAACTAGTTGAGAAAGACTTGAGTACCAATAATATTGAAACCTAGCTACGACCTACCTATGAATCAACTGCATTCCAGAGCCAATCTCCTTTGACATGCGCGCTGAGCCGGCTTTGCGTCATGTTCGTAGAGCTAACGTGGTTCTCGAGTGCTTCAACGATTTCAACAACCATCAATAGCTATGATGGCAGACGGAATGAATGTTTTATAAAAACGTGGCTTTTTTGCTTCCCCCTTCCATCACCGACAACTCCATTATAGGATCATACTTAGATCCGCATACCAAAGGCCGCCATTGCAACTGTATCCTCATCTTGCAAACATAATAGACGGATTATCTATATTTTTATATATCAAGTGCAGGCCTGTCACTATTGTAGCTCTTTCTTCTACATCCACGTGCGTGTACATTCTTTTCGCTTACGACCAATCTTAACAAGTATCTACATCTCCTTTCAATGGCGGCTAGGAACATCTAATGGTGCAATAGTTCTAATATATATTTAAGTTATGCCTCTACAGTATCTATCCCGTTACCATCACCGCAGCTGCTATCGTAACACCGAAACCCTTGCCATTAGTGTGTAACAACCCTGGCAGTTAGCGTGATCATTTATTGGTTTCTCGCGTCTCTTACATGCTCATCCCGGGAAGAGCAGACAGCCCTATAATTGAATTTGTCAGTATAAATCTGGAATGGTAGCGAACAAGATAACTTACAGCCATCAATACTCTCGTCAACCGTGGGCTTGATTGTGCAGGCATTCATCTGTGCAGGTTGCTGAGACTTGAGAGGGTTTCCGTTCTCGCAGGCATTAAACATGCAGCTGGAATCCATCGCACGCTGAAGAGCGTCATCTTTCCACCCGAACATGTAGTCTGCGTGCGTCCCAAAACCCTATAACTTAGATTAGGACGGGACACGACGAATACTTTTTAAGATGGGAGAGCGAAGGGGGGGTTATGATCTTAGAACATAAGCCGACTATATTTGATGACGGGCACGGCAAGGACGTGTTGGGCTAAGGGTACGTTACCATTTCATCACCGTAACTTAGAACGAATGGCTGTGACCCGTCCGTGGGCCAAGGTAGGTTGTTGAACTGGGTCGTGTCCCAGAGTGTCTCGTATGTGACCTGTGGGACACGAACTATAGCATACAGAGTTAGCATCATTAATCTCGGAATATTCAAAAACTTGAGAGAAGCAACTAAAATGTCGGTGTACCGGGATGAGATGCTGGGCAAGCTCCAGAGTTGACGAAGGCATCATTCACTGTGTTATACATGTGAGACTGGTGGTCAGGGCTGTCGAGGTTCTTGCCATCCCAGCATCTGGTATCAGTTAGCAAAGACCAATGTAAATTTTATGAATCGAAGACTAACGCTGGGAAGTGGTGGACTGTCATGATACCACCAACACATTTCTGGGTGGGGAACTCATCAAGCTCGGGGAATCGTGTAGACTTGTTTTGCAGGCACACGAATTTCAGTCCTTTGCTGTACTTCTCGGTGGCGGTGACCTTGCCTGCTGTCATCCGAAAACCCTAGACTCATTAACATCCTATAACCAAGGCAGCTCATAGGATAGGTGTGCTACTTACTTTGGGAAAGCTTGTGATCTTCTGGTTTCCATTTGAGAAGAAGTCCTGTTGCGTGTAATAAATGGTCATGCCGCCATTGACTCCAGGAGGCAGAGCATCGTTTGCCATTATGGGAACTCGCTGGTACGATCCGTTCTGGTGCTTGTACTGCGAAACTTAAGATCAGCTTGGTCTGGAAGTGCTTCTGGATCATGGAATAATTCTAGGACGTGACGCAAAGCCTATAAGGAGCTTTGATCTTAAAGTAACTATACTAGCAGTGAGCAGACATATATATTACTTACGAACATGACAGCCGTCCAATCTAAAACACTTGGTCAGTCATTGTCGTGTTGAGCGTGAGTTTCGAGGATTTTAGAAGCTTCTATACACCGGCTTGGCCCAAGAAGAAAATGACTCTGACAGTTACTCACAATTAGAAAAATCTTCTGAAAATGTGCATGTTGTGCAGGTGGCTTTCTGGGCAGGATCTCCATCCTCAGGCTGCATTGATGCATTGAAAGCATTTCCACCCACGATCTGGTGGAGATGGGCTGACGGAATGCTACCAGGTTCGACAACAGGGTCAAGTCGTTGAATGCTCAAAGTAGACTATAACCTTAGCGGTCAGTTATTTCCATTTTGTGCGAGAAAGATAGGTTTGTTTGGCAAATACAGGTAACACCCAGGGCGGAACTAGAAAAATGAGCTGTTTTTGTCTATGATCTGGCGAGAATGAAAGGGAAACGGCACTGGGAATGTCTTACACAGGCAAATCGAAGGGCAGCCTCGGAGAATCCGGAGAGCCCGGCGAGGGTAATGGCAGAGAGGATGGGCTTCATTGTTGTGAAGTACGATGAGACGATCTTTGGCGATGAGAGTGGAGTGAGAGCAGACGGCGATCATCTGAGGTGCTAAGCCATGAATATATATGTATTGCTCAGATATTGCCGTGCAATACCCCGGCAAACACGCCGAGAAAACACTTGTTCAATACCGGGCTCGCCGATTGTAGCTATTCCCAGTGTCGTCATATGTTCATTTGTCCAATTTAGGCGAGTCATGAGGTCCAATCCGGATACCACACCTCCGCATTTTGAACATTAAGATTACCAGGGTATTGATCCGGCATTAACATAACCACAGAACGAGGCATTGTGGGCGACTCTTTGATTGGCAAATAAATTGATTAATGTAATCGTTCACATGTAGACTGGCTTCGCCTCTATTAACTTCAAAGGGTACAGTAGAGGGTCGTAACGAAGTAAAGTGATACAAATTTAGAACAACCTATGGAACGCACCACAGCTGCAAAGCCGTCATAACCGAAAGTTTGGAATGCCCCCTATGCCGTCATTGTTAAGCTGGTAGGTGGGTGTGTGAAGTAATATGGGGAACACGCATGGTTCATCTGGTGATATTGTGTATGAAGGAACAGAATGCCTTGATAGGCTCCAGGGAATGTATTGCTTCTGTATGATTTCTGTCATTTAATTTGATATGTATGGTGGAAGATTCCAGGAACAGCACCTCAGCTTTACTACTATTATTATCATCACAACTTCAACTCAAGTCAACTTATACAAAGGCCTTAAACCCTATGCGACAGAAGCAGTTAATTATTAAACTCTAAGTGTTAAAAAAATAACGTAAAACGTTTAAATTAGCTTCATTATAAGGCGTTAGACTCGTAATTATGCACCAAAAAAGCAGTTTTAGCATTCGATAATCGCGACAATTTAAATTAGAGAGGTGATCCAACTACTGCCGAAAAGCTAAGACACAATCAATTTATCGCCGCTCTGGGCATCAGAGAACACCCGAAGTTGCGCCTTCGCCCTATAACCTACGTGATTTGTATAACACCTAGTATGATATGGCGCAGAAGCTATATACCCGGCAATTCCTGTATGAGATATGTGTTTTTTATGAGCCTACCCCCGGCCTATTTGCAGCGCATGGATTCAACGAGACATTTGTCTCGTCAGAGAAGATGCCTACTCACCCGTGATCCACAAATCTGACTAAATGAAAGCATGCAGCTAAAATTGCTAACCAGTCCGGCAGCTTCAACAACCGATCCGATCCGCCTTAGTTGTTGAGTTATGAGTATTAGTAGGTAGGCGTGCCGTATATTGTTAAGCATTAAGGAACAAGTCTAAGTGCAGCGCAATGAGGCGGTACCTCCATAATGTACTAAGTTACTGGGCCCATGAGAATAACTAGAGGTTTGGAATTCTAGACGCCATAACTAGCCCGAGACACTGTAGGCGCGATCCTAGTTGGTGGCCTAAGCCCACGTTAGTTATCATCATCCTCCAAAACGCCCTCCATAACTGCACCTCGGCAGATTGCTATACATCTATGAACATGTCTTGGTGATGGTTCTTTGTACTTTTTCGGGGAGGTCCTCATACTTACGGTTTTAATCCATCGGACTGAAGGATTGTGATTCCTGCCTACGGGCCACCTCTAATTCCACCAACGAGAATAATGTTAGAAGTGAACTGGGTCAAGGAATCACTGCATGTACTGTACAGGGCAAGGGGTACGTATAGCACGGATATCCTGTTCATGTATATATATTGACGTCTTCCCACCTTACCCATGAAGTAGTTATGCTGAATGCAATGCTGAATGCAATGCTCATATATCTACCATTTCTGTCATTGAATAATACCCTGGCGAGACTTAGCATTTAAACTTCCTAAAGACGAGTGCCCCCAAAAGACCCCTTACCGTTACCGACAGGCCATGTTCAGCAACGCTTCGAATCTGCCCAGTAATAAGTCCTTGACCTCGTTGAAGACGACGTCAAAACCCTTTTCAATATCATGACTCTTTCATATAAAATCAATTTTGTTGTTACTCGCATCCTTATTATGTACTTACATGGTTCCGAAGTCGACGCCCATCACCAGGCTGTTCTCAACCTCGTCGTTATCGCTAGACATGCTAAGATTCCAGCTTATCGCTGAGACTTGCGAATGGCATTGAAAAGGAAGGAAGAATTAGCGTAAAATACATTTTAAACACTTCATCAGTATTTGCTAAAGACAGTCTTCGACTGTGTAAAGTATGATAAACTGGCTTCCTCTTCTAGGTGCTCGTCGTCTAAAAGCAAAATAGGTTATAGCCAGAAAGCGTAGAGCTTGGTATGTCACCCCGCTATTAAGTTGCGCGTGCAGTCCCGCCGCGTACGTTACAGCTGCTAGAGAGGTAACCTCCTAAGCGGAGATATAATCCAGTAGGGGCTCGGTTTCTAAATTAGGGGACGGCACAGTAATGTTAATTGTTGGTTGAGTTCATGCAGCTGAAAGGCCATCCATTTACGACCCGGCGGCCTTCCCAATCTGCACCGCCCCTAGCAGTCGGCCGCTCCCCATGGGCTGAAACATCCTCTGTAACAAACAAATGCACTCGTTGATGCAATATCACCAACAGTGCCAGTCTTGGTATAGTTCCGGCTGCGCCTCTCCCATCAATCAACCATTTAGGTTCAAAGAATCAACGAGTTGGTTTTATTGGATACTGGTGAGGAATTCCAAAGGTTATATTAAGGCCTTTCGCCAAAGGTTCACATGAGAGGATCTTAAGCGATCTCCTATTTATCATAAAAACTGCCATTACTCTCGACCGTAATATCTGCACGCAAGCAGCGTCTGTCCATTGGATGTTCGCGCCTTCGAAAAGCTAGGTTCAATTCAACCTAGATTCCATGGGACTAGAACAAGTAGAAGCAACATCTCGATGAGATAAATACGTCGTAGATGTGGTTGTGGCGCTGGCCTTAGTTAAGAGAAGCAAATGCATGGGGCAGGAACCCGAAATGAAAGGCTAGTTACTGAAGATAGCTATCACTTGCTTGCCATTCTCTGGGAGCTTCGACGCTAGGAAGCCGTTTAGCGGAGCGCTCTCTGAGATTTTGTATTCTCAAATTAAGAAATGGACGGGTTGAAGAGCTAACACCAAATCCAGGCTCTTAGGTTTGGAGATAAGCGTAATTAGTTGTCTTTCGGCTACCAATTGAGGTGTGTAAGACAATGTACGTATTCGTGTTCATATCGCACCAAATTGATCAATAGAGTCACCAATGTTGTAACTCTCGAACGGTCGCTTAATTCTGAAGCTTGATATTAGCCTTACATACCTTGTTTGTTAGGTAAATATCGTATACCTTGTCCTGCCCATCTGTCGATGAGAATCCGTCAGACCTCGGCGTGAGGTTTGCTCAAGAGGCCACGATTATTCCGCGGTTGCGAGATATCTGTAAATTGTCAGGTCGTCGATTCAATGATACCGAATTACTAGGTAGCAAGCGCTAGCTGTCATGGCCGGCCGGCCACTCCTGTAACAACCATTGAAGCTCCTGGTTTCACTTAGCGCTTTGTTGTGATCTATCGCACTATTGGATAGAAACACTCAGAGGCAGCCTACCATCAGTAGGCAGAATTTATTGTAGGCATTAAGTCACCAAATAGACTAATACGAGGCAAACTAGACGATGCCTTCAGCGTTGTTGGTCGAGGCGCAGCGCATTAGCTGCATGCCACATAAGATCCTACGCCCAAATTTTGGAGATAGCGTGAATAGCAGGTGGAAGAGGTTTGAGTCCTTAGACAAGAAAAAGTCGTAATATAAATGGCAATAGTTCCTTGCAAGAGATACCTGGTTGCTCAGCTCATACAGTGAATTAAATATACGCATTATTCAACATATTCGACTCCTCGTTTGGATAGCCTACCCACTCACCAAGCTTCTATCACAAGCTGTGATCATGTTTAATAGCAGTATTTTGTGACTAAGAAACCTTGCCACCCTGTTCTCGGAGATGGAAGAACCAATTGACCACGAGGTCGCTCTCGACCAAGCAACACTGGACGAGCTCAATAGCCCAACAGCAAGAGTCCTCCTTGACACTATCGATAGTCTGCGGGAGCTGCAGATCGGTGAGATTGTCAACTTGCCTCAGATTATCGTGGTCGGCGACCAATCTTCCGGCAAAAGCTCCGTCTTGGAAGCTATCTCTGGTGTTCGCTTTCCTACCAAGGGTGACGTTTGCACCCGCTTTGCCACAGAATTAGTTATTCGATGTGCTCCGGAGACCAAGATTAATGTCAGAGTCGATGCTGCCGCATCTGGCCCGTCTCATCAATTCAGTCGTACTATATTCAACCAAGATACTTTACCCAAAATCATCAGCGAGGCCACAAAGCAAATGGGAATCCTTAAAGGCAGTAAGAAAGGATCCTCACGAGATGTGCTGCGCGTTGAAGTTACAGGGCCACATGTTCCCTCTCTTACCCTTGTCGACTTGCCAGGTCAGTACCCCCAAGTCACATACCCGTTTTGACGTGTCTCTGGAGAATTCAGTTGCTTAGTAAGGCGGTTTTTGCTCTTTATACTCGCGAAAGTTCACCGAGGCTTAGATATTGAGAAGCGGTTTGCTAAATCCACATTGTAAATAGGCTTCTTCCATTCGGAAACAGAAGATCAGACGAGGGAAGACAAGAAAATCGTAAGACAACTAGCTAAGAGCTACATGGAGCAACCGAAAAGTATCATACTAGCCGTTGTATCGGCGAACCACAACCTTGCCAACCAGATTGTCGTTGAGGCTAGGAGGCATGATCCTAGCAGGGAGCGCACTCTCGGCGTCATAACCAAGCCTGACCTTGCGGGTCGGGGATCGCAAGACGAAAAGAAGTATCTCCAGCTCGCCAAATCCCAGGAGAGTGTGCACAAATTGAAGCTGGGATGGCACGTTCTACGCAATCGCTCCGAGGGCGAGGGGCAGATGAGTGCAGACGAGCGAAACGCCGAAGAACAAATTTTCTTTCGCACAGGTGCATGGTCCACCATCTCGCCGGACAGTCGTGGTATCGCAAGCTTGCGGAAAAAGCTTAGTAGGATGCTTCTGGAGCATATCCAGAAGACGCTGCCTGGCCTGATAGAAGATATTGAGACTAATCTTTCTATTCGCCAGCAGGCTCTTGAGAAGCTTGGTAAACCGCGCTCCGGGACTGAAGATCTCCGAGCATACTTACTTGAAATCGCGGAAAAGTTCCAACGTCTTGCGCGTGATGGCGTAGAAGGTCGATACAACAACGAGTTCTTTGGCGGGCTCTACAACGACCACGAAACTCGAAAGCTACGGGCTCTACTTCGGAGGCTTAACCGTGCTTTCCAGGCAACATTAATCAGGAAAGGAATAGATCGAAAGATCAAGTCAAAGTGTGAGGATGATAAGAAGATTTCGTCTCAGGACGATGCTCTTGACTGGTTATTATGGGGAAAAGATCGCTACGCCTGACTATCTGGAATCGTTTTTGAAACTCTTCGATAGATTCCCAGACCCTGCTACAGTCTTTAAGTCAGATCTTTATGAAGAGCTCGAGAAGTTAGCAGCGGCTAACCAAGGTACTGAATTCCCCGGACTACCCAGCAGTAACCTAGACTTCCAACTCTTCAAAATTCAAATGCGGCCGTGGAGCGACATTGCCGACTTTTACCTGGCCCAGGTCATTAGCTTCGCTAAGTCTTTCGTTGAAGATCTCTTCATCCACATTACGGGACCTGACGAGCAGACTGCCAACGCAGTCTTGGTTGTGTACGTCGACCCGTTTTTCGAGCATAAGCGGGAATTGCTGAAGAATAAATTACAAGAGCTTCTTCGGCCCTATGCAGACGCATACTGCTCACCTGTAGACGCGGTCTTCTACCGTACGTTTCTCTCAACGACAATAAGACGGGAGATGGCGCGTGTTGCATGGTCTCTCGAACAGGTGTTCCCAGCTACTTTCACTGAAAATGGGGCTAAGGGCTTGACTCGCGACCAGGTGAAGCAAGCCTTAAGCATTGAGACATTTCAGGCTAGCGAATTTGGTGTTGAAAAAGTCGTTGATATGACGATGACACACTTTCAGGTGCGGGCAGCCCCTTTCTTGACCATTAAACACACATCTACGCAATTCGAATACTTACTTTGCTATGTAGATATCACTCCAAACATTCGCCCAGAACGTAGTGAATCTTGCAGTCGAGAACTGCCTTATTTCGGACCTCCACAACATCCTGACACCGCGGACAGTCTTTCGGATGAGCGAAGAGCGTCTGAAGGAGCTCGCCTCCGAGTCAGAAGAAGTGCTGTCGAAGAGGCAGGCCCTTCAGGATGAGATTGACATGCTACGATCGGGTTTAAGAATATGTCAGCGGTCTCGCCCACTCAAGAGAACAGGTGAGTCCATTCTAATACTGCCACCACTCAATGATCTGCCAACTACTAGCTGTCAAGTAGCTTACCTTAGTATGTAACTAGTACTTCCCGAAGCCTTTGTGGATCCGCCGTCCACTTCAAGCCTGGAGTCTTCCTCGGCTTCGTCGCCATGATAGGTGTCACACGTTGTTTTGCTACTAGGCTATTCATTGCTAAGGCGTCATGTCCTATAGAGTTGTGAACACTCCATATTTCAATCCCGCTTTTAATAGCACCCAACAAGCTGCAGACACGTTGCTCATTGTGGACTACAGTTTCTCCTGCGGTGATTAACAATGGGTTCGTTTCTTTCTAGTATGCCAAAAGCTGCATAAGTGGCCTCGACCCGCTGCTACCTCCTCACGCCACTCAGTATCCAAAAAGGGGTAACTAGCTGCAATAAATAGGAGAGATTAAAAAGTATAGAATATACCTACTTGTTAACGTTAGTTTAATCCTTTAGTATACACCAGTTTTTATAAATTAAGAGCTAGTGTTAAAGGAGTCGTTCGTTACGATGGAATTCTCAATCTGCACACACGCACACACAATCACTATATGAGATAAATTCATGATCTTGACACCAATTTACCATACATGACTGTCATTAAATAATGAGTGTGCTGCGTAGTCTCCTGCTGGTGTAGTAGGATATACCACTAGGGCAAAATGCCAAGCACCTAACAGCGACGGTGGGCCATTGGGGCCACTTCCGCCAAAACATAGAACTTAGTTCGGAAATTAAAATTACCCCGCTTATACTTTTTTACTTATAATTTTATAGAATTATTTAACTTTTTATTAATAAAATATTTTATTTTTTATTTAATATTAATAATTTTTATAATAAAATTATAATATTATATAAAATTAAAACTTTTATTTTTAAAATTTTTTATTATATTAATTAAAATAGCTATAACTATATTTTTTATACGTTAAAACGTTATATTTAAAACTAAAATTTAAGCCGCCGAGACTAATTTTAATTTAATAAATTTTTTTTTAAAATTTAGTTTTTTTTTTTTATATAAAGCTAAAAAAATAAATTTATTTAATATAATTTAGCTAAAGCTAAATATTTTATTATTTATTATATAATTAAATATATATAGTATAAATATAATATAAAATAATAATATTATTTAAATAAAAAATATAATAACGTTATATAATAAATAATAAAATAGTTTAAATAATATATATAATAAAGTTTTTTAACTTAAAGCTTTAAAAAAAACTATTTTTATAAATTCGTACGAACTTAAGCCGGTATTATTATAAATAAAAACCAGCTTTATTAATATTATAAAACCTGCTAGCTAAAGCTTATATAACAACGTAGTTAATTAACTATTTATTAGTTTAAAAAATATATAATTATCATGCTAAGTGCTTAGCTAAACCACTAAAACTACACATATTATTATATTTTACTCGGACTAGTTCCGTACTTGTTTCTTCCCTTCTACAAGTTAAAGTCTTATATACTACTTATTATATAATTCTTTTCTATTTATTATTACACCTAACCTAGTTACCGTATAACAATTCTCTAACTTCTTATTAAAATCACTTGCAACGAAATCTATAATACCTTTACGAAAAACAACTAAAGCGCATACTTATAAAACCAATAATCCTTATTAACTTACTAAAATATAATCCGAAAATAATCTAGTATAAAAGCAATAAAAAAAAGCTAAAATAAATCTTAATATAAGTTAAAGTACTATCGTAACTACCGCTAAAATTAACAATAGTAGTAAAATTAACCCAGCTATACTTTAATTAAAATATATAAAAACAATTCATTATATAAAAAAAATTAAAACAATATAACAAAATCGAAAAAAAGCTGCTACACTTAAAAATCCTCTACAAAACCGTGCTAATAATAGTCCGGGACCTTAACGAACACAAAATTATCAGAATAACTATAGCCCTAAAAATCAAAAACATCCGTATTATCTCGATTAAATACAAAAAAAAAAAAATAAACGTTATAATAACTCTAACAAAAATTATTATAGTTTAAACCTTTTATACCTTTCCTAAAGGGAACATTATTAATTTATAACACCCCTACATTATAAACAGAACTATAACAAACCTAACATAAGTTATAAACATAAGCTAAATCTTAGTTAAATGTTTAAGTTTAATTGCCTAAACTTAATAATAAATTTTATTTATTTAAAGTAAACAAAATAAATAAATAAATTAAAGTTTATTTATAGTAAAGCTAAACAAAAGTTTCAACATAATTTATAAAAAATTCTTTACGCTTTTAACAAAATAAATCGCTTTTATAAAAAAACGTATTAAATAAAACTCCAAAATATATTAAAAACATAAACAAGCCAATACCGGCACAATTTTAAAATATTTATTAAATAAACAAAAACTATTATCCGTTAATTAGCCTATTTAAAAGCTAATATTAATATATAGCTAAAAAAAGCCAAGCAAAAAAAAAATCAGCACCCTAAAAAATTTAATCACTATTTTACTTCTATTAAAAATTAAAAAAATTAAAAATCCAAAAAAAAACAAGCTATATTTTTTTATCGAAAATTATCCAATTTTTTAAAAAAAAATATCTTAAACTTTTATTACCTACTTCCGCTTACTAAAAAAAATATAGTTAATATAGCTACTTAACAATAAAAGCTTATAAAAAATCTTATATATTTTAATTTTCGCGGATTAAATTTTACCTAAAATCGGGGCAAAAACAACTATAATTTCTTATAAAACTTTTAACAACTTTAATATTTTAATAATAAAAATTATTATTAATAAAAATAAAAATATAACTTTATACTTTATAACTATATTAATTATATTAAACAATAATTACAATCTTTTATTAAAAATAATAAACCTTAACTAAATTTTAATTAAAATTAAGTAAACCTTAATTTCTATAAAAATAAATATTAGTAAAACTATAAAAATAGTTTATAATAAAACCGTTCTTCAGAACTTTATAAGTATTATAATTATAGTAAAAAAAAATATTTTAATTAAAACTATCCTAAACTTAAAAAAAAAAAAATTTAAAAAACAAAAACAATTTTAAAAAAAAATAAGCCCGATTATTATAAAAAATAAAATTATTCTAATCCTTTTTAACCCAATTTACTTTATTTAAAAAATAAATATTCCAATTTAAATTAAAAAAACAATTATTAAGCTCGGATTAAAATATATATTTTAAGCCGAATTATTTACTTTTCGTCCTAACTATATCATGTTTTTATACTTTATATATTATTTATACTCTTAGTCTTAAAAACCCCCCCTTATATACTTTTACTAATTTAAATTCGTACGCCGAAACCGATTATATTAGTTATATATTTATATTATATTATAAACTTAAAAAAGCCCTGTATTAAACCTATTTTTTATAAAGTACAGCTATTATTTAATTAATTAGCTATAGTGTTTATTAAGTACTGTACAAATTAACTAATAGCTAAGGAATAATATAAAAGTTCCGGCGTGCTTACACTATAATTAATAGGGATAATAATTTAAAATTTAACCTTTTATTATTATTTTAAACTATTTTAAAAAATTAAAGTATTATTTTAAATCCGGGTATAAATTAATAATATTTCAGGTTACGTATATTTAATTTTAAACTATTATTTATAAATAAATTTATTTATATATATTATAATAAAAAATATTGCTAAACATTAATTTAATTACTTAAACTTATATAACTAAAAAAACTTTTATTATTTTAAAATTAAAATAATTTTGCTATTATTATAAAGCAGTTTTTCCATTTAAAAAAATTTTTTTAATATAAAAAAGCTAGTATTTTACTACACTTTAGTTAAAAAAATTTAACAATTAAATTAAAAAAAAATACTATACTATTTTATTATTTAATTTATCTTTTAGCACAAAATAAACTTAAAGAATTACGCAAGTAGCTAGCTAAAATAATTAAAAATAAAAAAATATAAAAATTAAAAAGTCCTGCCGGCGCTTTAATCCTTTTTATACTTAAAAAAAATAACACTTTACAACTTTATATTAATTATAAAAAACTTAATTATATTACAGTAAAAAATCGCTTTATTTTCCTTTTTATATCGGAAATACTTAATAAAATCGCACACACTAAAGTTTTCTTTAAAATTAACTTTAAAAACACTTATTATAAACTTTATATCCGTACTAAAAACAAATAAAAAATAACTTTTCGTATATATTATAATTATTATAAGTTTTTAATAATACCAATAGGTTTATATAATACCTCTACTATTTTTTAAAACTATATATAAAAAGCACTTAATAATATTTTAAATATTTTTTATATTATATTTTTTAATAATATACTTATATTTTCAATAAATACTAAAGTATATATAAATTATATCCGAAACGTTATCAAAAAACTATAAAAAATAGATTTATATACTAAACCTTCTAAATATTAATTTTATAAAAACAAAATTAAATTCTTAAGCTATATTATTTTAAACAATAATATTAAAATAAATTTAAATTATATCCAGATTATCTAAAATTAGTACTTCTTAAACTCCTGCTATAAACTATAATAATTTCTAAAGTTCTACAACTTTTACCGCTGTTTTATTAAAAAGTTTTCCTAAATTATAGCGCTTTTTACTCGGTATTTAAAAAAAAACACATTTAAAATAAAAAAAAATCAAATTTTACTAAATAGTCCTGCCGTAAAAGCTTTTAAACAGCTTTAGGATTTATTTAAAAAAACTATTCTCCTTATATATTTTAACCCTAAAAAACAAATATTAATAAAAACTAATACCTTTAGCGCAGTGTTTATAAATAGCTTTTCCTAAAAAAATCTTTAAGGGCGATAGCAACTAGTTTTATTTTACTCCCGGAAGTTTATTAAGCAGAAATTAAAATATAGTACTTTTAATTAAAAAATACTAACAATTATAAAATATTTTAAACATTAGCGGTATTATTTATAAAAAAACAAAATACTAGTTAAAGTTCTTATAAACTATAATAATTTACAAACATTTATAAAAACCTTAAAGCTAAATAAAAAGCAAGCTAAATAGTATATATATTTAGCTTTATTTAATTTTATTATATAATATAAGCTAAGTAAGCAAAATAAAATTAATACTACCTTAAAAAAGCCCGATTATATAAATAATACCCGCTTTAATACTAATTTACTTCTTACAATAAAAAAAAAAATAGCTATAATATAAATAAAAGCTTAAAATAAACTTTTAAAAATCCTAGTAAAAAAAGTTTTTGCTATATGTTTACTTTATAAACGTGCTATTTTTATATAAGCAGTTATATATTACCGCGCACGAATAACTATATATAATAAAAATTCTTAAGCTTAAAATATATTTAAAAATTTTTAAAAGCTTATTAAAAAAATATAAAAACGCAACCTTAAATATCGCAAGTTTATAAAACAAATTAACAAAAAATTACTTATAAAACAATAATAATTAAAATTAAAACCGTTATTATTTTATAATAAAAAAATTTATATCTTTTTTAAAAAATTATTTTATTTTTAAATTATAAAACTATATTATAATAATACTTTTATAAGCTATTTTAAAAAATATTAAATATAAGAATTAGTTAAACGGAAATTTTATTAATAATATTTAAAAAAAAATATATAAAACTATATAAAAAGCTATATAATTTACCTTAAAGCTAAAACAAAATATTATCAAAAATATAATAAACTTAATCTATTACTAATACTATTTATACTAATAAAAGAATTATTTATGGATTTTATTACAGGATTTCTACCAACCTTTTATAAAAAAAAAATAATAAACTTTATTTTTGTTATTATTAATTAATTTATAAAAATAACCTTATTATTCCTTATTTTTATTATAATAATAACTATAAAATTAGCTATATTATTTTATTAAAAAATAAAATACAAGTATAAATTACTTACTAGTATAGTTTTTAATCAAAGCTTTGTTTTTACAAGCAAATTCTAGTTATACTTTTACTACTATATAAAAATTAAACAGCGATTATTAATAGCTTTCTACTTTAAAACCAACAGCTAAATAAAAAAAATAAATTAAATAATTAAAGCTTACTTACGTTGTTTTATAAGTATTAAAAAAATAAATTAACTTTAATTATTACTATAAGCTTATTTCGCTATAAATTTAACTATAAATAGTATAATAAACAAAATACTATTTAAAGTATTAATAAAATATATCTTTAAGTTTTAATTATTTATTAAAAATAACTTTATATTAAAAAGGGTACTAGTAGTATAAGCTTAAATTAAACAATTAAAAATAATTCGCGAAGCTTTAGCGGAACAATAACAAAATATAAGCAAAAAATATACAAGTTATTATAATATTAAACATAAACTAATAAAATATAAAGTTAATTAACTAATAGTACTATTTACTAAAAACTTTAAATTTAAATACCGCAAACTAGCTCTTAAGTTTATTAAGCTATTTAAAATTACTAGCCGAGTAAGTTTATAAGCGTATCACTTTAATCTCTTTATAAAATATAATTATTTTTATAACGTTTTCTTAGTTTAATTATTAAAGCTTTAAAATTTAACTTCTAACCAAAAAATACTTTTATTAAACTTTAAAAATATTAATAATAAATAAGAACTAAAAAATATAATAAAAAAAATAACATATAAAGATTAACTATACTATAAAATTAAATAAAAAAATTAGCTTACTAAATATAATTAATAAATATTAGCTACTAATATTATAGCCCCTAAAGTAGTTAAAACCTTTAAAAAACAAAAAAACAGTTATAAAAAACAAAGCAAGCGTAGAAAAACAGCCTAATTAATCCGGCGATTTAGGTTTAAAACAAGCCTAAAGCTTGTAAAATTTTTTTTTAATTTATTTATAAAATACTAGCTACAGTTAAAAAAACTAAAAAAATTACTTGTTAAAAATTAAACCTAATACCTTAAAATCGAAAATTCTACGCTTTATTATCAAACCCTAAACAAAATAACACCAAAACTAAACCATAATAAAATAAATTATATCCTAATTTATTATTATTTTTATAATAATATCTTAATTATCCTCGCTTAATTTATTTACTATAATATTTTTTACTTCTGCTATAAAAACACGAATAGCTAAAAGCTAAATAAAATAGCCGGCGTTTAATAGCTCGGCGTAAAAAATAGTTTAGCAGCAATAAATAATATATTAATAATTATTTTAAACAAGTTAAAAACCGCTATAAAAAAAAACTAAAATAAAAAACTTATAACGTTAACAGCAAGCGGCTAAATTGCTTAAAAATAAAGCTAGCAACGTTCTAGGACATAGGCTTTATATTTAACCCAGACCTCCTAAAATAACCATAATTAATAACAAAACCACTATAAAACAACCCTAATTTCTATAGCAATACCTTTATATTTTTAACCGTGCTAGTTAAATTTTAAACCGCGCAATAAATAAATAATAAACAAGTAAAGCTTATTAGCAAACAGAATTACGCTCCGGCAATACAGCTCTAATACTCTACCGAAATCTTTTAAACCATAACGCCGTCCATATTATAAGCTACAACATTATTTAACTCGCCGTTACCCTTACGTTAAAGGCTAAATATATTAAAAAACCAGCTTAACAATTTTTTAAAACATATAGCGTTAAATTAAAACATAACGAAAAACTTTTAAAATTAATAATAATAATAATACGAAATAAAACCAATTTTATTTATAAACATATAAATATTATAGCTATTTTAATAACTAATATAGTTTAAAAAACCCAGATTAGCTATTAAACAAAAAACTTTAAAAAAAAAACCCTTTTTAAGCTAGAACATGTTCTAAGCCCAACCAAAACAGCTTCAGCAAGCAAAAATATTACATATAATTAAAAGTATTTTATAATAACTAAACTCATAGTTATAAACGCGCTTAGTTTAACAACAGCAGTAAAAAAGTATAATAAATTAAAAAAAAAAAAAAAATACAGAGGTAGCGATTATAAAGTAAAAGCTAGTAAAAACAAGCGCGAAAACAAGCGGTAAAAAATTAAAATCAGCGGCTAAAAAGCTATAAAAAATAAAAATCTAATAAGCCCAACTAAAAAAAAAAAAAAAAAAAAAAAAATAAAAAAAAAAAACGTATTTTTATAAATAAATATATATACGTAAACCCTGCGTAATTAATATAAAAAATCCTTAAATCGCGTACTTATAAACAAACACTAAATATTTATATACTAAACATATAAATATTACTAATCGTACCAATTATATTACTTACTATATATTATTATTTTTTAATTAGCTATAAAAATATATAAATTAAAGTTAATTTATATAAAAAAAAAAAAATAGTTGTTATACTAAATGTTTAGCTAAGCTACTAGAACTATATATATTATTATATTCTACTTGGACTAGTTCTATACTTGTTTTTTCCCTTTTATAAATTAAAGTTTTATATATTATTTATTATATAATCCTTTTTTATTTATTATTACACTTAACCTAGTTACCGTATAATAATTAGCTAAGCACCCAGCATAATAATAATTTTCGGCTTAAATTTTATATAATATTTTAATAAATATATAAAGCTTTAAAAAATAAAGATTAAAGTAAATATTATATAATATATATTTAAAAAATATATATTAATTATTTTTTTAAATTTATATTTATATTAATACTTATTTATATTAAATTATTTAAATTTATATTAAGCTTTTTATATATACTACTATAAATATTTTAAAATAGTTTTTTTATATAATAAATTATACAGGTATATAGCTATTATTTACGCAGGTAAATATAAAAGTTAAAACTGCTTTTTTCGCCGGCGCTTAAAATCTTTTTGCTAAATTAAATAAAACAGCTATAACGTATAATAGCTTAAATAAAGTATAATAACTTTATTAATAAAATAACTATTTATTTTTATACTATATATAAAGTTTAAATAAATAAAATTAAAAAATTAAATATTAATAGCGGACTTTTTATATAAAAGTAATTAATATATAAATTCTTTTTATTAAAAAACTAAATATAATAAAGCTTTTAAATACTTATAATAATTAAAATTTTATTATTATATATATAATTTACAGGCTTATATTTTATACGGAAATTATAAAGTTCGTATAATTATAAAATAACTATATAATTTAAAAATAAAAACACCGGCTATATATTATTTTTAAAAAACTTATTAAAATTTATAAAATATTTTAAATAAATTAAAAAAATTTATACCAGAAAAGTTATTTACCGAGGTTTTACTTTATATAATAGTTTAAATTTTAAATAATATTAAAATTAATATAATTTTTTTTTTTAAAATAAAAATATAATATAATACTTAACTAAAAAATATAAAATTTAATAATAAACTTTATATAAAAAAAAATTATAAATATTTATATTTATATATATATTTTAAACTTTACTGCTATATATAATAATATATAGCTTTTAGCTAAAAACTATAGCTTTTATTAACTTAATATTTTATTAATAGTTTTAAAAAATATATATATTAAATATATTTAGTTTATTATTATATAATAACTAATTTATTTAAATAATTTTATTATAATAAAACTACCTAGCTTTTAAAAAAAAAATAACTTAAATAAAACTTTTATTTTTTTAAACATGTTTACTAATATTTAATATAATTATAAAAATTTAAATAACTAAATATATATTATATAATTTAGTCCTTTAGTTAAGTATTTTTTTTTTAATTAATTTTTTTAACTTATATATTTTAATAGCTAGTATTAACGTTATATAACAAGCTTTTTTAACTATTTTTTATTTTAGTTTTAGCTTAATAAAAAGTTTTATTATATAATAAGCTAGATTTATTTTTAGGTTTAAATTTAATTTAAAATTTATTTTAAATTTAAATTTTAAGTTTAGTTTAAAGCTTGGGCTAAATAGTTTTAATTTTTTTAAAACTAAAATAAGTAAAAAAATACTATTTTAAGCTTGTTTTATATAATATAAAAAAAGCTGGGTAAAAAAACTAAAGCTTAAAATAATATAAAAGTTTTTAGTTTAAATTATTAAAAAGCTTAGTTTTTTTTTAATAATAATATTATTATATAATTTTTAATTTTAAAGCTTATAATTTTTATAAAATAAATTATTATTAATATTAAATTTATTTTTAAGTTTAAATTTTAGCTTAAGCTAAAACTTTTTTAAAACGGACTAAACTTTTTAAATATAAATAAAAATAATTATATAAAAAATTTTAATATTTTTAAAATAAAAAAATTTTTTATTTTTAAACAAATTATTTATTATATAATTAAAAATATTTAATTTATAAGTTTTAAACAAGTTAATTAATTTTTTTTTGTTTATTTTTACTATTATTTTTATATAATAGTTTATTAAGTTAAAATAAATATAATATTTAAATTTAATATTTTATTATATAAAAACCTAAAATTAATTTTTTTTATTTTAAATAAATATTTTTAACAAATAAATAAACTTTTTAAGCTAATATTAGTTTAATTATATATTAATATATTTTATAATAATAAAAAAAAAATAAAAAAATATATATAATTTTTTAACTTTATTATATAACTATTTTTTTTTTTTATAATAATATAATAATTTTTAAATATTTATTTAAATTTTAATAGCTATATATAGCTGTTATACAAGCTCCCGCTTAAATTTTTTTATAATTTTTAGCTTTTATTATAATTTTTTTATATTTTTTTAAATATAATTAATATATTAATATATTATTAGCGTTAAAATTATATAACCTTTAAAGTTAATCTTATACTTATATATATATTTAAAGTTTATAATAAAATAAATAAATAAATAAAAAATATTTAAATTAAAACTAATAAAAATAGTTTATAATAAAATTTAAAATAAAAAAAACGTTATATAACGTTTTTATTTTTAAAATAAGTTTTATTTATTATTATTTAAAACTTTAATAACTTAAAGTTAAAAAGCTAAACAGCTAAAACAAAAAAAACTTTAAAAAAAAAAGTTTTTAAAATTTTAATATATATAACATTTAATATTACTAAAATAAAATATATTTATAAAAAAAAAAGTTTTTATTATAAATATTATTATATATAAAATATTAAAAAAATTATACAAAATAATAAAAAAATTATATAAAATAAAAAATTAATTATATAATATAAAAAAAAAAATTTAAAAAAATAAAATTAAAAAAAAAAGTTTTATATATATATTTTATTTATTATATAGCTATAATATATAATATTTATTATAATATATTTATTTATTATATTAAAAGCTTATATAATATATTTATATATATTTAAAAAAAAAATATATAATATTTTTATATAAAAAATACATATTTATTTATATATATATATAAATAATTATATATATTTACTTATATATATATTTATATATATACCTATATAAATATTTAAAACTTTTTCCTTTTTTTTATTTTCTTTTTTTTTTTTTTTTTTTTTAAACTTATTACTACCGCTGCTACTACTACTACTACTATTAACAGCAGCAGTAATAATAACAATAACAACACTAACACTACTACTACTACCGCTATTATACCGTATAATATATAAGTTTTATTTTATTATACACATAGTATAGCTAACTATTAATACAGTCCTTTCTCCGCTTTGCCCCCTCCGCCCGCGTTTATTATAGTACTAAACAACAATAACAACATTAAAAACATCGGCCGAAGCTTTAGCTAAACCGCTATATAATTATTTAATCTTTTTTTAAATCGTATAATAATTAAACTAACTTATATTTAAATAGCTTTTTTTTCCGCTTTTTCCCGCCGGTGCTTAAGCTAACTTTAAATATATTAACGTTTAAAAAAACTAATAAAACCGGATTATTTTAATTCGTTTTAATAGTTTAAAACTTATAGTTTTTTATTATAATATATTACAGCGTAATATATTAACTTTATAAAACTATAACATATAACTTATATAAAAAATATTAATAGCTAAGCAAATACTATTATATAAAATATTATATATTAATACTTTTTTAATTACTAGCTAAAATAATCCGCCGCCTTAGCCTTATACTACTTGTTTAATACGGGCAACATAAAACATAAATAAATTTATACGGTTTTTTTTTTACTACATTTATTTATTAAGCTATTTTAATAATACGTACGCTAAATATAAGTAGCAAAATTACGCTGCTCGGTACTTTATATAAAATACTAGTTTTTATAGTTGCCTAGTTTATTAAACGCTGCCGCCGCCGCTACCTCCGCCTCCGCCTCAGCCTCGGGCTTTTTTAAGCTTTATTTAAAATCCTATTTAACTATAAATAAATATATTTTTTTTTATATAATTTTATTTTCTTTTTAATTTTTAATTTACGTAGTTTTTAAATATATAAATTTTTATTTATTTATAAAGCTAAATATTAAATATATTTAATAAAGGTTTAAAACAATTACTAAGCATTTTTTTATAATATTTTAAATAAATATTATTATTTATACAATATAATAATAAAAAACTAAAACCTAGCAGTAAATAATTTAAATAGTTTATTAACTTTAATTAATTTATTGTTTTATATAATAGCTATATAAATATAACCCTAATGCTAAATACTAAGTACTAAGTGCCAAGTTCTACGTTTTAGTAGAAGTAGCCCCAATGGCCCTTTATAGACAGCTGCTTGTTAGTGGTATAATTGTATATAAGAGTCTTATTAGTTCTAAACAATTTTTTAGCACTGTTAAGCTTACTAACATAATGCTCTTTCTATCAACATCATCATACCACGAACAGCAGTATACTATATATTACATAATAGGTCCGGGAAGGTAAAGAACACAAGATACTGACAAATGAGAAGTAAGTCTGATTCAGGACAGGAACGTTTGAACTACTTACGGAACGGCAATACAATTACAAATCGCCACTTGTGATCTGTGTAAATTAACTCGCAGCCGTTTTATTATCACGCATAAGAATCACCCATCAATATAAGGAATATGCTGCTCAGCGTGACTATATCTCCTATTACGCTTAGGTAAAAACAGCAACATAAGTAATTTTAAATAGAGAACTAAGTATACAGTTCATACTCACTGTCACAATGTCGCAGTGAGTTATCCTCCATGTTGTTGACTAAACTGTCAAATGTTGTTAATTCATGCTGCTGTTACCAAGAAGATACGTACATAGTTCACGATCTGGTGTGCCATCCGACGTGCCTTTAGATTACAACCCGAATATCATTCTCCGTTGGGATTACATTTCGGCTATCAGGCGGCAAAATGAAGGCCAGTGACAATGTCACCCCATTTACCATGCATCCAGTCCAGCGGCGGACTCATTTTCGGCAACCACGGTCCTACATTACCGTACTTGGGTAGTACTGACTCCGCCGCATCTCTGTAGCTAGAAATCAGCTGCCAGAATTTCCTCTGGCCATTGGTGCCTTCTGGTGGCACCCGAGGAACAGCCATGGTGACGTTCTTCGACTTCATATACTTCAGGAGCCGGACCAGTACTGCAAAATATATGTCAGCAAATCTTCTTGGAAAGAGATCTGAATGTCTCTGAGAGCATTAATTGTCTTTAGGCCGCAACACAATCCATTTCTGACACTATTGGAGAAAAGATTAGGGGACAGGTTGGGATCACCTGCATGTAACTTACTATGTGCTGTAGCGTCAGCGCCAAGCGTCCAGGAAGCGTCGACGTAGCCGATTACAAACATGATGTTTGGTACGTCTTGGATCATGCTCCCATTCCATAACAACCGCCCGCCCCAGCCGATCTTCTCACCGTTAACGGTCACGGCAACGTCGCCTCCCATCCGCATTCGGAGTCCTGTCGCCGTCACGATGACATCTGCCTCTACCATGGTGCCATCTTGCATTCGAATGCCGGTTTCCGTGACCGTGTCGATATGGCCCGTCACGACGTTAGTAGTCGGTTTGTCACGCAGGGCCTGGAAAAAATCGCCGTTGGGGGAGACACAAAGTCGTTGCTGCCAAGGAGTGTAGTACGGTTCGAAGTGAGGATCGTGAGAAATGCGCTTAGGGAGTTGTAGAACAATTAATTTGATAAATACGCGCCGAGACCCCTGGGGAAAGTATCGGGAGAATAGCACGGCAGTGTAGGTGGTCCACTGCAACACAGAGTCAGTTATCATCATTTCAAGCGTGATGTGTAAGTATATTGCGCAACTGTAAGCAGCTTCTTGGACATGGTATGGACCTAAGAAGGAACCTTTCCATTCTGCCACAAATTTAGGATGAGCATAACGCCATGAATCACTTACTATGTATAGCATGCGAAGCCATGTTCCAGCAACGTACTTTGGCGTCAGCTTCATAAGCCAAGACGTTGCTGGGCTTCCGTTTCTCCAGGAGAAAATATATGAAGGACTCCTCTGCACCATTGTGACCGCCCCAGCGGTTTTCGATAGGGCCGGGACTAGGGTAATGGCCGTAGCTCCGCTCCCAATAATAGCGATTTTCTTACCGCTATGGTCGTAGTCGTCTGGCCAATGCTGTGGGTGGATAATTTTCCCCTTGAAATTCTCTAGGCCAGGGATCACCGGCTTGAGAGGGTTGTCATAGTCGTAATACCCAGTCCCCAAGATGACCCAATTTGCTCTGAATTCTTTCGTCTGGCCATCATGCTCTGCCGTTACCTTCCACTGATTCGCCTCTCTTGACCAGTCCGCCGCGAGAACCTTGTGATGAAATCGCATGTAACGGTCCAGTTTGTGTTTCGTCACGCAGCTCTGTATGTACTCTTTAATGAGCGGCCCTTCGGCGATAGGGGTCTCGTAGGGCCAAGGCTCCCATTGAAAGCCAAATGTGAACAAGTCCGAGTCAGAGCGAATTCCAGGGTATCGGAAAAGATCCCATGTGCCTCCGACGGTCCCTCGCCCCTCGAGTATTGTGAATGTGGTGTCCGGGAGTTGCGACTGCAGCCGATAAGCAGCATTGATACCGGATATGCCGGCGCCGACAATGAGTACGTCGAACGTCTCCGGTTCGCGGGCACCGTTCTGTAACCCTATTGAACCCATGACTAGAGTATGCACTATTAGCCACGATTCTGGAAGCAACGCGGCCTGTAGGGAGTAAATGGGCCTAAGTAGGCATCAATAAATAGTCATCCGTCTCGAAGCAGAGCCACTGATATGAACTTACCTTTTGTCGGAACGGGCCTTTTTTAGTACTGAACCTTAGGTATCGTGTTGTTGCGCGAAGGGCCCCAAACCACCTTTGTAGGCTGGGCCAGTCTATATTCAGAATTATTTTCGTTGTACAGCAGCGTCATACACTTCCATCGCGGACCGATTGGGGAAACCAGGTGATCATTGTCCTCACAACCTTTATAATCCCTGACCTCCCGAATACGGAATTCTTAATCCCTACGTTCAGCTCCCCGCAGTGTCTTAGCCCATGGAATCCCCGCAAATATGGTGATATATGGCCTATTCTTTTTGATAGTCATATCTCGAGGTTGACTATCGGGAATTAAACGTTTTGATTGGGTCCCTCTGTATCTTTCAGCAGCACGCATTGATTGGCTCTAGACTAGTACTGGAAGCAAACGTTTGTATGCTGTGTCGTCACGGATACTTCCTTAAACCCTGAAAAAGGCCACACTATCCTTAAAATGACTACCTCGGTAAAAAAATGAAAAGGGGGGGAAAGAAATACCTAGATAGCACTAGCTGTACAATTTGAAAGCTTGTGCATAGTTTTATACCATGGTCGATACTGTAGATATGTTGGCTGGCTACACAATCCCAGAGTCTGCCCAGAGGACGAATATCCGGCCCACCCACCCAGATAGAAGCCCAGGTTATTAGTGTGAACTACTTGTAGGAAACGATCAGCTCCCCGCAGTGCGCGCTGCATGTTCAGCCCCGATGCCATGTGCGAACGAATTACATACGAACTCGGTAAGCCGTGTAACGTGCGGATACGCATATCTCAAACAGTTGCTGTGAACTACAGGCTTCGGCCAGGGCCGGTCTAGAATTGTGTTCGTGGCGGAATGGTTCATCAGACAACCGGTGTGCTGTGCTGGCACTTTGCAATGCATAGCTGGTTGCCTGGGTGTTGGGAATGCCCGTCCATGACACAAGATAGGTAACTATAGGTACTTTAAGGCTCACTGTCTTGTACACTATGTGAATCACTAGTTTCAACTTAACGAGACTGTAGTCAAACTGATGTTAACCTACCCCTGTTGGCCTGACGTTATGTAACTCCACTTTTAGGTGTAGACATTAGCCGGCTCGCTATCTTTACAGTACGTAGTATAGCGTTAAGTATCCTGTGGATCCTGTCTATACTATAAAGTGGAGTTAACATCAGTTTGTCTGATCATTTATCAGCGAAGACGCAGAGTCACCTAGGAGGCCTAGCCGCATGTTGTGTGATGTGAAATGAAGCCCTAGCAATTGTTTGTCATGAATGGTCTACAGTAGACGACCGTAGGCACATACTAGCATCGACGATGATCTTATGTAATCAATCGAGCCAAGCAAGTTGATGAGAGGATAGCCACCGATGAAAAATAAATTTAGTAACAATAAATTTTTCTCGAAGAAGTGACAAGGTAGAGAATGTATACAACCGAGCGTGCTGAGGGAAGCACCATTCCTTTTTGTCATTGTATAATCTAGATCGCGGTATATACAACACAATAGACTACAGCCATCACGACCCATCGTGAAAATAGATAGATGAACGGACGCTACCCCAGATTCTTCCCGAAGACTAAAATCCAGCGCACTTAAAACACTAAGTAGACATTCTCATCGACGATGACGGATAGTTAGTCTAGCGGTCCTTGGCCGCGGGGGGAAAGCCGTCGCTATTCCTACCCCGTTCGTATCGCCTGTATCGATTGCACATGTGAATGAAGCTGAGTCTATCCGTGATAATGCATATAGATAAATAGAAAAAGCAAATCGGCGAACGAACGAACGCACGGCGAAAATCTTCGTCACGTCGACTAGTGCTATATTTACGTATCATCTTCTCTCTCAGAAAAAAGAAAAATCAACTATGGCAGCACCAGTGACAGAAGAAAAAGGAGACGAGGCCCTCGAGCTGGCGGCGCACTGCCTCTGCCAAGCACAGCGGTTCACAGCGCAGGTACCGCGCTCCTCGCTGCCCCTGGAAGCAGCCTACTGCCACTGCACGTCGTGTCGGCGGGTAACAGGCGCGCTGTACAGCAGCACGTACATACATACCATGGCTGGGCGACGCGGCGGCCATCCGCGAATCACAGTCGCTCCGGCGCTACGACTCCTCGGCCCACTTGACGCTCTTCTGCTGCGGCGTATGTAGCTCGACCATGTTTACCGCGAAGAAGACGGAGGATGATAGAAAACCCCCCGAGCTACGGCGTGCAGACAGACCAGCGTCCCACCAAACGTGGCCGTCCGCGGGCTCGTCGACATCGCGCACCACGTCTTCCTGAGCGACACGCTAGTCGGCGGGGCATCGCCCTGGCTGTGCGATGCCAACAGCAGCGACGGCGGCCAGAGCCAGGAGCTACTATTGCCATCACTTCATCGCCATTGGCCCGCTGCGGAGACCGGTGCTAGCCTCCCCTCCGAGGATACAGACATCCCTGTACGCTGCCACTGCGGGGGAGTCGATCTGGTCCTGCGCCAGCCTATCGCGGACTTCGCTGCGCGAAAGGAGCGGTCAGAGCTCCCTTGGTTCATCGACCCGGTCTCGAACGAGTTCGTGTCGACTGTGGTCGGGGAGTAATATCTACTATTGGACCTTTTTTCCGAAGTGGGATGGCCGATCCCAATCCCAATCTCAAACGCACACCAATTTCCCCGAATCGAGTCTCGAGCTCAAGACTGCCGTGTCCTCAACAGCAGACAAACGCGATTCCCGCTGGGGCACCCTAACCTTCTTCGAGAGCTCGCCCGACGTCCAGTGGTACTTCTGCAGTCGGTGTTCGGCCAGCGTGTTGTACGCATCCAACGACCGCCCGGAGATGGAGGATCTAGCCAGCGGTCTGCTGAGTGCCGGGGACCGGGACTGGGCCCGAGCCGAGCATGCTTACGTGAGACTGCGGGGAGGTCGGATGGAGACGGGACGTCGTCGGCGGATGACGGGAAGGCTTTGTGGAGAGCGTTGAAGCCGCGGCCGAGCGGTGGAGGATGGAGCGAGGCTACCCGAACTGTTGGCGTCGGAGGAAAATGGAAGAAGAGGCAAGTGCCTCTGGTGACTAGTATTGATGCTTTCGCAGCTCCGCAAGTAGACGATACGCGCTCACCTGCCTTGTACTAAATCTATACTAGGGGCCTCGCTTGCTGATTATGATTAAGCGAGTAGTAGCGTAGGCATGTGATTGACTTACATCAGCGTTTTGGTGAATCCTTACTCTAGCAGAACATATATTTAGCTAAGTGACGATACCAAAAGCGTAGAAACGCGATGTCGGAATCCGCAACCCGAAGAGGTGTTAAGATAAATATTCATTACCCTCATATGACATTTGATCTGTGCCGTTTATTTGGTGAATGTACCAGATGATACCATAGGGAACCCAGAGAGGTATTCAAAGTTAGGTCAATTTGCAATTATTCGCTCTTGAAAGGTATCTATCTAGATCGCATTTGAAAGCCCGCGCCTTTTTTATTTTAGAAGCCGACATAAACCCGATCAATGCACCGCCGCAAGGTTCAACAAAGCAAGAATCAAGTGGAGATCTAGAACCAAACTTCCACGTCCTCGTCGACCAGTTCATCACATAATAACCTCGTTAGCAACGTCCTGTAAGTCAAGTCAGTGAGGTTTGTATAATGTATCATCTAAGCGGGAGAGAACGTACCCTCTTTAGCTCTTTAAAGGGTAGGCAGACACAGTTCTGCACACGGACCTCATCGCCGACGCCGCACTCCTTGCCCAGAATAGTGATGCTTTGTACCTTGACACCGTTCTTCACGATGCTAGTGCTATGGCTGGTAACCGGGGTAGGAGTGCCCTCCACACGAGCCCAGGCACCGACGCGGCTATTCCAGCCAACAATAGAGTAGAGAACACAAGCATCGTGCTTGATCTCAGCGTCTTCAAGTACAATTGACTCTTTGACACGGGCACCGGCCCCTATGACAGCGCGGGGGCCGATAGATACGTTGGGGCCAAGCTTAGCCGTGGGATCGACTTGGGCGGAGGGGTGGATGAAGACAGGGGGTATAATGTTGGGTGATGGCTTGGCCAGCTCGCTGGAGCCAGTCTGCTGGGCTTGTTGTAGGTATAGAGCGTTGGCCGGGACGGCGGAACCGGCCGTCTTAATCTGACGCCAAAAGTCTTTCGTCTCGTGGACAAAGAATTGTTTGCTGTCGGCTAGGTCACTCAGGATGTCCTGCTCGAGGCGAATGACCTCGTTCTTGCGCTCCTCGTCTTCGTCGGCCATGAAGCTCGATTCAAGGTTGTCGGATGAGGGGTAGGATACAAGACGGGGACGGTCAGTTCTGCGCTTGATAGCGCTTCTGATGCTAGGGAAGATGGCGTCGACGCTGAAGAGGTAGACGCCACAGTTGATCAAGTTGGAGATCTGGCTCTCGGGCTTCTCGACGTAGTGCAGAACGCGACGGGAGTGCTGGTCTGAGACGATGCAGCCGAAGTTAGTGGCAGCTTCCTGGCTTACGCGGGTGCCGAGAATGACAGCTTCGGCATCCTTATCATCGAACAGCTTCGCCATGTCGTTCAGGGGGAATGAGCAGCACACATCCGAATTGAGGACAAAGATGCGCTCGGGGCGACCTTTGAGGATGGCATCTCGGAAATGGTACAGGCCACCGGCGGTGCCCAGAGCCTGGTATTCGCGGAGATACTTGATGGGAAGGTTGGGAAACTCGGTGGCAGCCTCCTTGATGAAATCCTTGAAGACGGACTCGTCGTAGTAGCCGATCATGCAGACCTCTCGGATGGAGGGCACTTTCGCAATGGCTGTCAGGCAGTGCCATATGATGGGATGGCCAGCGACATCGAAGAGAGGCTAAGCGGGCGTTGCTGGCGTGAGCATCGCGACATGCCAGAGAGGTGGAAGATAGCATTGCACTCACCTTAGGAACATCTAGGGATAAAGGCCGGAATCGCGTACCTCGCGAAGGACCGCCGACCTAAAATGTGTCCATCAGCCTCCAGCCAGCCAACATCGACATACGGTGGTGGTGGGGTCGTCGTAGAGGACGGGCAGAAAGTGGGTTTCATTTACGCACCAGGATAATAGCTTTGGTGTCCTTGCCGGCAGCACCGTTGGCTTTCTCGCGGTGTGGTACTTGGAGCATGATGAGCCTGGGTGCAGTCTGGGTGCGGTGCTCTGTGGCGGAGTGCCGTCCAGGAAGAGAGAAATGTTGGATGGTAGGTAAGAGGAGAAAGGAGGCGGTGATGAGATGGCAGGTGTTCAGACAGATGCTCTCGCTTTAGTCTCAATCGTCCTCAATTAACATGTCATTGGTCCCTTGTATTTGGTTGTTTACCTAGGTTATGCATGCACCTTGTTGGCTGGAGGGGCACACACTGCACACCACTCCCGCCTCAACATGTGGGGTTAGTCCAGCTCAGTGATTGGTTGGAGCCTTTATTTCCTCGACCATGACGATGGACATTCCAGGACTCTGGGAGCTTAAACACCACCTCTGCGGCGTACGTATATGAGTTTACTGCTCAACATTATACTCTGAGCGTTATATATCTTCTCCTCTCCCCCCTTGCTCTGCCCTTCACCCACGGCTTCACATGTAAACTCAGTGTGACTGGCTTGGGACTCAAAGTTGCCCTAAGAAAGCAAAATTCACAATGCCGAATTCACATCCCGGGCACCGATATTATTGTTACAGTTGTCTCTTTTCTAACTTCTATGCGTCGGCCTGGACAATGCAACAGCCAGTAGTGATCATCTTATTTGTCATCGGCGCTTTCATCCTTTGCCAAATCGTGCTCCTTCAGTAATGCTGTGATCTCGTCCGCGCTCCAGAGTCGTTGGTAGATTTTGCCGTCCTTTGTTTGTCCCACAGTAGCAAACTCAACTAGGTCATGTGTTAGTGATTAGGCTTCTTGTAAAGTTCGATTTATGGGCCTATCCGGCTTGCGCTTACTCTTCTCGCTACTCAGCTTCGTTGAATCCATCGTCTTGCTGAGCACCTTGACGGCCATGCCACAAGCCTCCTTCAATGTACAGTCCTCCTTGTAGTCTTGCTTCAATAAGCTGTCCGCACTAGCCTTGTTGGCACCGGCACTTGTAGCTTTCCAGCCACCATAGTTGCCCGACGGATTGCTCAGGTAGAGCTGGAACTGTCGCTGCGGGTCCCACCCCGCATAGATGAAGGAGACGCCAAACGGCCGCAGGCCACCGTGTTGCGTGTAGCCTTGCTTCAAATCACATAGTCTTCGCACTAGCTGCTCGCAGGGAATGTCTTCGTTGTAGGTGAGGAGGTATCGTTGGGCGGCTTGGCGCGCGTAGTTGATAAGGATATTGGCATCCGACGTCATGCCCGCTACGGCGCAAATCATGTTGCTGTCTCGGTCAGCCTACTTGAACACGGAAACGACCTGGCAAGGAATTGCGAGCTTACTCGTTTAGAATGTACAACTTCTCCGCTGACGTATCCTGCTCCAGCAGCTTCGATGTCACTTTGCGCTCCGCCGCTAGGACGATGCCATCTTTTGCAAGGATACCAATGGCAGTACCGGCGTGGGAAATGGCTTCCAATGCATATTCAACCTGGTACAGACGACCTTCGGGGGAGAAAATGGTAGTCTACCGCAACAGTGTCAGCTTGTTCGCATGGAGACCCATGGCTTATGAGCGTACTCGTGAATCGTAACGGCGAGACATGATGGACGGTGCAACCGTGCGAGGCGATCGGGCGTGGTCTTGATGAAAACGCCCTGACGCTGCGGTTCGTGTATCGTATTAGATCTAAGTGTGAGACGAGGCTGGAGCGGAAAAGAGCGTCCTTTGGCGGTCGTCAGAAAGATGTGTGGTTCAGTGTCTGGCGTGCTGCGAGAGATGGGCTATAGCTAAGGTACGGAAGGCTGACTGGTTGTCCACCAAACCAGCACTTGTAGCTGCTAGGCTAGGCAAGAGCTTCAGACGCGTACAGCAGCCGGGCAGGGAGCTGATCCGTTGTGGGTTAGGTAGACATGGTCCAAGCTTCTTCCTCTATGGCAAGGAAGGTTGTGACAGCCCGATTAAGTCACTATCAAAGCCACACTCACCAGCCACTAGGTGGGATACCAAGACTTTGCGCCGGCGTGATGTACCTCGAGCTGGAGGGACGTCAACATATCTCGGCCAATTCTCGAGGATCCAATCACACATAAATAGTTTAAACAAAATTTGAATATAAAAGCTAAATGTCTGTAACTCATGTGGCTTCGTGAATCTCATAGTAACTGTTTTCTAAGTTGTGATGGTTGACGTAGGTAGGAGCGTGGGGTAGGCAATTAGCTCTTCAGGTACCTACCTAGGTAAGCTCCGATCTCCGACTTTCAACCGTCTACTAGGTACCTAGGTACCTACCCAGGCCACGGCAGGCAGGTGCGCTACAGCACATTACCTACCTAGGTAGGCATTAGGTACAGTGGGTGTGTACCTAGGTACCCTCGAGGATCCGTCAGCGCCCCACCCTTTGTCACGACTTGTTTGTTTCCATTGGCCCGCGCTGCTGCCCTCGCACCATCTACCCCATCTTCCCATTTTTCCCATCTTCACCTCTCCAACCGGCCGACCTGACGTTAACCCTTTCCCTCACCTCCACAACATCCGGTGAACGCGACATCGGCACCCATCAATCTTGCCGCACCGCGACGCGGAAAGCAGCGTCCCGCCATTGCAAGCTTCCTGTTTTCTGGCGATTTGCTCATAGCTACCCCTTGCGTCAACCTTATACCAGCTTCTGCAGCACTGTCAGCACGCGACACCGCGGCGTCCTGACACTATATACGCCATTTCTCTTTTTGCACCAAGTCAAGCTGAGTCGCGAGGCTCCCCATTACCTGTGCCCAGCTCCCGCGGCCGCACTACAGCTACAACAACACGTCAACAACTATATTCCGCGGACCAGGAGTGTGAATATAGCAAGACTGGGTCTTTTGGTATTGGGGAAACTTCCAATAAGACGTACTTTAGTTGATGATCCGTGGTCCTCTGCCACCCCAGCCTTTGACCAGGCCGTAGTCCAGTCGGGCATTGTAGAAGATATGAGTGTTTGAATTCCTGCTGCCTACCGCAATCCGCAATCCACCGTAGCCGACACAGCTGTGTCTCGCCAGTTTCACGCGACCCGTTCATAATCTCACGCTAGTTGCGCCCGACGGGTCAAGCATTATTGCCTGTCAACATGTCCGGTAAGCTACCACCCGTGCGAGTTGCGTGACCGATGTGCCGGTGGCGCGAGTGGGAAAACCACCGTTCTTCCTCTACAAGCCGTCGCCTTTCGCAAGCTGTCCTCGGCAGGCCACATGACAGGTCAGATCTCAGCTGCAACACATTGTCTAACAGATATACCTCTAGGTGAACCAGAACCCCGTCGATCGGTGCGCGCCACCAAGGGCCAACACACGAAAGCTTTCGACCAGCTCGAGAACGGTCCTGAGCCGCCCAAGCGACGCCAGACCAAGAAAAGCACCAAGAAGGTGGCAGAGAAAGAAGATAAGCAGGAGGACGAAGAGATCATCCGCTGCATCTGCGGCGCAACCACACAGGACGACGACGATGCGAACGAGCCTTGGATTGCCTGCGACAAGTGTGGTGCCTGGCAACATAACGTCTGTGTAGGCATGAGTGTGTTTACAGAGGATTTAACTAAGGATTACTTCTGCGAACAATGCTCGCCCCAAGACCACAAAGAAACCCTGGAGGCTATCAAAAGGGGCGAGAAGCCTTGGGAGGACCGGCGCCAGAAATATGAGGACGAGAAGAAGCGAAAGAAGGGAGGCAAGAAAGGCAAGGGAAAACGTGCCAGCGACCACAAGGAACGCGCATCACCAAGCGCTGCAAGCGCTAAACCGAAGCCATCGCCAACGCCGGACGCCAAAAAGGAGGAGCCTGCCCAAGAACCCCAGCCAAAAGGGAAGCGCAAGTCGCGGGACCATTCTCAAGGCCCTGCTCCCAAGCAACGCAAAGTAGTTGACAATCATAATCAATCCGCACCTATATACCCGAAGTATTCGCCTCCGAATGACCTACCAGAGTCTATCCAGAAGCTCGAAGGCACGAGGAAGCAAGCCGCAATGGGCTTACAAAAGTCACTTGACAGCGCCGTCGAGCAAACCGAGAAGAAGAAGCTATATACTCTTCCAGAGAGCACCACCAAGAAAATCATTACTGAGCGGTTGGCCATTGAAATCGAACGCGCGTTCCAGGACACTCACCCGAATACTTCCCAGAATGCAGCACAACTACGGACGCTTGTGTTTAGCTTGAAAAACAACGTCGAACTTGCCGCTCGTGTGCTTAACCGCACCCTCCCACCGCCATCGTTTGTGGTTATGACTGGCGAGGAGCTTGCAACAAAGGAGCTTCAACGCGAAAATGCGGAAATGAAAGCCCGCGCCGACAAACAGTCCATCCTCATCACCGATGAGGGGCCTCGCGTACGACGTACACACAAAGGCGAAGAAGTTGTAGAAGCAGAAAGTTTCTCTATGGCGATAGACGAAGCCCCGTCGCAGCTTCGGCAACAAGGGATTCGGGAAGCCGCCGACGCTAGCACTGGTGCGAGCGCAAGCCCGAGTACGGGTGTTGGCACGGAGACTGCGAGCGGTGAGGGTGAAAAACCAGCACCCCCTCGCCAGTCTTCGTCGGGTCCTTTACGGATCAATACACAACCCTCACAGTCACCCAAACCCGCTGATTTCGACCTCGGCAAAGTCTTCTCAAGTGTACGTTCTCCCTCTGTTCCACATCAGCGACGAGCTTCCACGCAAGTCCGTTCAGCTGGCCCAGGGGATGACCCGGATGTGGATCGACTACTTCAAGATGATGGCAATGAATCTCCTCCATATTCGCCGACCGAGGATATCGATCCCGAGGTGATTTGGCGTGGTCCATTGACCATGACCAATGTAGCGGACATCCCTACCATCGCCAAATTTGTTGGGGGGGCAGACTTGAGCAAGTTCAGAGATATCCCCTGGAAGGATCTGATACCCCCGCTTCTCAGCGTCTGTGGTCGTATACCGGAAGAGAAGGCAGTGCCATACCTTTGCGGTCTGAGATATAATAATCAGATTGACTTAGTCATCACGAGCCTTTCTCCTGCCCGGTCCAATAATGAGGATGACCGTAAGCAGTTCTTATCGGTCATAGATTATTTCAGAAGCAAGAAGCGTTATGGCGTCGTTGGCGAGCGAAAGCTGGGTAATGTGCGCGATACCTATCTGGTGCCTGTACCAGAAGGTAATGGGCCTATTCCAGAGCCTATGCAAAATATAGGGGATCATCTAATTCCTCAAGTGCGGACTGAACCGATGCTACTCATGGTTTTCGTCGTTAGAGATGAGAAACAAACCCCCTTGCCTGCTGAGCAGCCGCGATCTGATGTACAGCAGAGCCAAACCAGTACTCCATCCCACGCCACTCCCGTGCCACCCCCTCGGCATCCATCTTTACCTGGCCCTACTTGGTCCCCGGCTACACCTCAGGGCTCATTCAGTAACTCCAGTATACCACCACCGCAATACAGCCAAACCCCAATACCACCTCCTAAAATACCGGGGCAACCCATGCCACCCATGGCCGTCCAACCACGTCCCACGCCACCAGCCGTACCAACCCAGTCTAATGTTCCTCCCCCAACACTCAATCAAGATCCCAATCTCAATTCCATGAGAGCAGCACAAGCCGAGGGCGAAGTGAAAGCCAGACAAGTACTTGGGTCGCTTTTCAGTAGCTCTACCGTCACATTCCTTCTACCCCATGCGGCTCGTATGAAGGAAGGCGAATGGAATGCAGTTCGTCGATGCCTAGAGCGAGACCCACGAGCTCGTGATGATCTTCAGCTTCTCAGTAAGCTCTTGACTGAAGAAGGCAATGCCAGAAAGAACGGCCCCTCGCCTCAGACCAATACTCCCTCCCCTGGTGTCGTACAGACGACACTCGCCGCTGCTGCTAATCCTGTTCTGGAGGCGACGTCAGCACCACAGCCAAAAGCTTAGGGTCAGTGCTTTAATCAAAATCATTATACCCAAGTACATAGGTAGTTATTTGCATTGCTTCTCTGTACGATACTATTTTGCATCGCTCTATGGCCAACCTGGCCTTACGCGTCTATGATAGGAATAAAACAGCTCAAATCGATATCTTGAACACCTTTGTTGTGGTCTCATTGACCCTCTACATCCGCATTTCAAGTGATATTGTAGCAACTTTGTCCTGGGTCTGGCACATTGCCACCCATTATGATAAACACCGCCTGGGTGTCTTTTCGGATGCAGCTACCATGCGAGTAGATGGTATTTTGATCACAGCTATTTTTAGTCGACACAATAAATGCAGAATCTTGTATTGCTAAGATTTGCGCAAACACCCCATGATTGACAATCCCCCCCCCCCCCCCGCCCCACAACCACCGGTGCTTTGATTATAGTATGAAAGTTGAATTTAGGTTCTACATCTATTTCCTTATTGACTTATGGAATCAGCGCCTTGTAGTTACATACAGGGACAGTATGCTCGACGTGGCTTAAAATACGTCGACTGACGTCTCCCGCAACGTCGGATCTTATTGCTTGTCTCTCCGCTTCCCGTCCACCTAGACCCAGGTATGTGTCGTAACAATCCCGAGCATTCTGAGGTGTCTCACAAATTAAACCTGGATTGTTTATGATTCCACAGCGCCCCAGCTTGCTGATACTCACGCGATACAAAAATTCTTGGGTTGGCCAGAACTGACATTGTTACCATTGACATCGTTCCCGACGACGTTGCCTAGGCACGGCTGGGGATAGGGCATGATTTCAAATGTTGTAGCTGTGTATTCAGATACGAAGGTGGGCCCGAAAAGCAGATGGCTTAGCTTTGCGTACCTAGTTTAGCTAATTGCCAAATAATTCCCATGAATGTTGACGCAAAGTGGTTATCGCATGTGGAGATCCCCGCGATTCTAACAACTCTATTATAGACCTGAAATCGGGGTCCGCGTGTTAAATATACTACTCATTATTATCATGATCGTTAGACCGTATATCGTCGGAAACAATGCCGCTGATTGACTTGAAATAGGATTTTTGGTAGGTATTTGTTGAGGGTGATTATTAAGAGTAGATAGAGCCCGATTCACGATCTGGCAAGAATCATTCAAGACATTTAAGTCAAGACACCTCCCCTATGGCGCCGCCATCAGCAGAACGAATACGACAACAATCTCGAACGGCCCCCGTAGAATATTCCCGCCTGCAATCACTGCGGTCGGCTGCGCAGGTGCAAGCACGTGTGAAGCAGAAGTCTCCAGAGTTCCCGTATGAGTCGAAAAGGTCGAACATTCGGCACCACCTCCCGGACTGCATCCGGAACCGGGTGCAGGGGTCGCCACACCCGCGATTGGCGCTTTGCCCGCAGGATATGTCATTGTCGCGGTTATAGCTTCCGGTCCGCAGACGCCCAAGTTGCACGTCTCGACGCCTGTGATGAATCCATATGGCATTTGCGTAGGCTTTTCAAATTGTAGCAGTGATGACAGGCCGACATATGTTTCTGTGATAACATAACTCTGTGTTCTCATCCCGATGGCGCCCGAGGTTTGGAATACCGGGTATGCCGTCGTGAATGAGCTGAGTACGGTGCAACTTGGGCAGTCGCCAGATATACAGGGCGGCATGGAATAGGACAGTGTTATCGGCGCTGAATGCTCATTCCCGACACCTTGGGCCATATTGACAATCGGTCCAATCGGCCGAACGACACCTCCGTCGGGTAGTGAGTTGGTTTCTGTAGCGCATTCTGTTACAGCAAATGACGAGTAAGCGAGCTGCTGGGCTAAAGCGACATGGATACCTATGCCGCTCGATATTTGCAGCGTGGTTAAAATTGAGTACCTCATGAGGAATAGGTGCCTTGAAAAGATCGACACATCAAGGCATATTGTGAGGGTCGGATTGGGTGTGCTATTCCAGGCGCGCCAAGGCGGCGTATATATAACCTATTGTTGTTGATACCAATATGTTTACGCAGCAACACCGAGAACGAAGACTGTGCTGCCATGCCGACGAATACACGCATAGCAGAGAGTTCTGGCGTGTTGAGACACTTAGGTCCAGCCCAGGAATGACCGAAACTGTGATTGTCTCGCGAGGCACAAACCGCCCGGTATGCCCTGGACTTAAGTATCTGCTTTTAAATTGAGGTCTCTTACCATGATAATAGATGTCATTTATAAACCCCGGCCATCTGACTTCGTTCCTTGTACCATTAATCTGCTTTCGATAAGAAGAAAACCCTGACGCTATGTGATGACTGGATTAATCCCCCAAGCTAACTCACTTTTCACTAATGATCCCGTATTTCGCCCTGTTGGCATGTTTCGTCCATGCGGGCCATGGACTAGACACCAACAAAAACTGGTTATCAAATGTTCAGTCATTGCATGAGCCTCGTGACGTCGTCCAGAAACCCCAATCAATATGTTACACCTACATCACAACTGTATTGATAACTCTTCCACCACACGCTACCACCAGATCCAAAGATGGTGAACCGTGTACAGACTTAACTAGCGACATAGGCGGTGCGTGAGCCTTTGGCACCTTTTGCCATGTGTACATTATAGCTAACATAATAACTAGTAAAACCATCTGGAAGCCCTGTTCATCCGACCATCGCACTCTCAAAACCTGAACCTGGGGACCCCCAGAACCAGCTTTCTGACTCCAATGCGCAAACACAAAAACATGGCCAGATTGTAAATGCGCTGGCTCCTGGGCAGCCAACTACGTCTTGTTCTAGCACAGTAGCTGGCGGCAGCGCGCACGCTCATATTCACACGATAACCCTACAGAATCAACCCCCAGTTGACACTGAGGTGGCGACTGTTATTTCTGGGCAGATAAACCCTGTATGTATCTAGTTTCTCTCACGCTACGATCTCACCGCACAGTGCCCTCTAACGCTCTATCAGATGTTGCCAATAATACTTTGTATAACAAGACATCGCTCTCGAGGTACAGAGGCTTCAGAGCTGTGCGAAGGATTTGTAGGAGACCCGTCGCGTGGAACTACGCGTGAATGTTCGGAGGCACAAATATTTGTCCTGGGAAACTGCCGATTGCAAAGTGCCGGAAGGGTTCTATCTGCCCACCCTGGGGCAACATACGTAGACCTAACCGACCATCCTTCGGGGACAGTTGCCTCTTGCTTCGAAAATGTAGATGGATTTCTAGAATGGCGAAATCCCGCTTTCTATGGAGGTGCAGCTAAATTCTGCCAAGTCGCCGCCAACGGTCACATATACGCGACATTCACGGAATCGGGAGGTCCGGTTGGCTGTACTCCTGTGTTCCTGCCTGTCTACGCTGGTACGTCATGGTATTCGATGTCATAAATACGTTACTGACATGACATCGCTTCAGCCGATAGGTGCCAAAATGGTATCATCGATGACCCTGCCGTAACGAGCAACACACAGACAGACATGGGAGATCCTGCTATATCGGTAGAAGATCCTAATGTTACTGGCCCTTCTACGTTTGGCCAGAGTACTCCCATTCAAACATCAAAGGGGCAAAATAAGGGCACATCAAGGATCGTAAGTTCTTCTGGACCGACCGCGGACCCATCTATCAGCCAGGCATCCTCTTCGACCTCTCGCCGTATCCCGGAAGATCCAGGCGACGCAGCCGGCAGCTCAGCAAGCTCAACAGCCGGTTCGAGCCGGCCTTCGGGCGACACAAGTTTCGGATCACTCACAGCAACAAGCTCATCATCCGGGGGGACAGTAACGTCCAGTGTTACGCCGAAAACCACCGCTTCATCCTCATCCAGTGGGACGTCTCGCACGACAGGTTCAACGGGTGACAGCGACAGTGATCCAGGAGTCACTAACCCCACGGAGTCTAACTCTGGTTTATCAGTTGCAACTGCTACAGAGACACAGTCTGATCAATCTGGCTCAACATCTGAGAGCACCGGAGAGAGTACTACGGAACGCTCGACAAAGTCAAACGGCACACCCTCTAGTCTTAATAGCACAGCCAGTTCTAACTCTGGAACATCAGTTACAATCACTGCAGAGACACATTCTAATCAGTCTGGTTCGTCAACCTCTGCAAGCACCGGAGAGAGGATTACGGAACAATCGATAGAGTCAAACAGCACACCATCTACTCCTATCAGCACAACCAGTTCTAGCTCGGCTGGAGGAACAACAGATAAGACGAGTTCATCGACAGGCATAACATCACAGAGCGCTCCGCAACCAACCACCCTAGTTAGTGGTAGCACTACCATAACCGCATCAAACCCAACCTCAACCTTTAACCCAAATGATCCCAATAACCCTGATGGCCGCAGCGGATCTTCGATTAGTAGTTCACTTGCTATCACGCCCAGCATTACCTCGAGCTCCAACATAGGCTCCACTGCCACAAGCAATACTGGAAGCTCTACTACACGCTCTACTACAGACTCTACTACAAGCTCTACTGAAAGCTCCACCGCAATAAGCCAGTCCATGACAGGATCTGAGAGTAGTACTACTAGTAAGATAACTACCAGTACCACGGGACTAAACGACATCTTCCAAATAACAAATGACTTGTCGTCTTCAGCTACCACCACGAGTAATCCCGTCGTCACGTCAAGCACGACATCTGCTACTTCTTCAAGTAACTCCTTACCGGCATCATCGTCTACTACTCCCCTATCGTCTACATCAGCGATCCCGATTATCCCTGTATCTCCTTATCCTACCTCATCCCCTAGTTCAGTTCCTACTTCGTCTTTTGGATCATCACAGGCGGTTACAACTTCACCATTGAGTATATTGCCGTTCAATACGTCCGCGCCAGTAATCTATCCAGTTTCTTCAAATTCATCTCCGCCCATTCCATCCCCATCGACATCTTATTTCACTGGACCAGATACCTCACCATGGCCACCGACAACAAGACCGTTGGACACACCTTCACTAGCGTCTGATTATTCAGTCAACTTACCACATCCCACCACCATTAATCCAGATAGGTCAGTATTAAGTCCTCCAAAACCTCTCGTGAATTAACTGAAATTCTAACTCGTTTTAACAGGGTACCGGTACAAACCTACGACACTAAACCAGTACAAACCTACGATACTGCACCGGTACAAACCTATGATACTGCACCGCAACGAAACTACGATACCTCACCGTACCTGCCACAAAAGTATCCTCTTAACCCCTATCTAGATCCTTATGATCACCCATACCTGATCTAAGAGACACCGCTTTATGCACTACGGACTGCACGTCATCGCTGCCCCGCACAACATAGACAACGGACGAGGCGCAATCAACACGACGGGTTGTACCGTCCTTGACAACTACCTGTACAGTGCGATCTAGTAGTCTCCCGCCGGAAATGCAAGTATGGTCTGTTTCACGGCGAAGGGGTATCCCAGCGGTCTGCAGCCATTGAGCCAGAGAGAGTGCGGACGACGGTCGGTCGGCAAGCGCGTTCAAGACTGGACAATATCGTGGACACGCACGACCGGTCGTCGTAAGCCCGGTCGGCACTGTGCTGGGAGGAGGAGGAGACGCGCTGTGGGGTTTGCCGTACACGTTGCTGGGCTTCATACGCCTCGATCGCTTCGAACCAAACTGTGGACGGTCAAGGGCGGTTCGATTCATGCAGTTCCGACACAACTCCTTTTGGAAGGAATATCCTCGACTAATACCCCGGACTTCATTGCTTTTCGCTTACAAAATTACACACCAATTGTCGACAGTATCTATTTTGTTTACATTCCAATTATCTTGGTTATTGTGGTTTAGCGTTCCTATAGCGTTTTTGTCAAATTACATGAGTTTTCCAATACCAGTTTTTATACCATATGGTCTTGAAAATGGAAATTAGAATTCAATGAACATTTCATCTCAACCCCACAAAGAGCCAACGTACTATTCTCAATATGAACTCAACGGAGCACTAGCCAGCCACCTACTTACTTTTCATCATGACAGTGCTAATAGTACGGTCTTTTAGAGTTTCTAGTAATACGTACAGTGTGCATCCAATAGTCCAATAGCCACTCAAGGCTGCTGCAGGTCCCCTTCTCTGCCATCACAATCCCTCAACAACAACCGCCATTTGCCCGCCAACCCCACGCCACTTATGGATTACATGCTTATTCGGCGGAGAGATTCATCGATGCCAAGAAGGGCTACCAGATCTCCTCATATCCCGAATACCAAATGGTTTCCCCGTGTTGTGCTGTACACATTCCACAATCTCAAGCATGCCTTTGGGACTTAGACCTCCCGGTTCTAGACCCGGTACACTAGACGCCAGACTACCCACCCGCAGCTATCTAGCGAGCTTAGCTATCTACAGTAGAGCTAGCCAACTGGCTGATTCGTCACGACTACCTACCTACCTCAACAGGCACTAGACTCTCCAGAGGTAGTGTGGGTATCGCGTACCGTACACTTCCTATGTAAGTCTAAGACCCTGTGAAGATTGGTTATTTACATAGGTCAGCCAATTCCAGTCCTGACCGAAACAACACTTCAACGACGCGCCCTAGTGTGTTTGCTACTTGCGAGGACGGTGTGCCATCGGCTCCATGTCTCTTGTGTACCGTCGTTAAGGTTTCAGTGCTACAGTAGGTAGTTCAAGGCATCCTCGTTTAGCGTGAGCCATGTGAGACGGGGCGAGTGCCTTAGCCTCCTCTTTACCCCGGAACGGCCCCGGATCTGGCAGCAATATGCTTACCGCGTTTGGCCGGTCGCCCCCACGCTGATTGGCGTGTCACCTTGCGTGCTACCTACTCTAATGATGTTAGTTAGTATTGGTGTTGTACTACCCTCATACATGTCAGGTTGGATCCCGGTTGTTGGGCCGAAAAGTTAGCTACACGAGCACGAGGGAGTATTCAAGCTTTGGGCTTGGATGCTGTGCACAGCATGATCACCTAACGCTTCTGCTGTGGCCTGGTGTGATGAGTAAGTAAGTAAGTATCCGTGCCCGACCGGCAAGGATCATGGCTGTCTAGAAGTTTCTCCGGTCAGTCCGGCGCCCGCCGAGAAACCTGGCGATCGATCTGTCCTGCGGAATCTGTTGTCTGATTGCTTGCGTGATCTCCTACCTACACAATGATCACACTCACAAAGAGAAGCACTGAGAAGTGGATAGAAAGGTAAGACTACCTGAATATCATAATCTATGAAATTTTTAGCTTTCTATGTGTGCTTATTGCGCTTTTTGATTCCCCGTGTAACCCCTGAGATATCGAGTGGCCCATTTTGCCTGCCCGACTGATGCCCGACCGAAAAGGTCTCAATTGAGGCTGATGCCCAAAAAAAAGGCGCTCGTTGCCGAGCTTCGTCCCTTTGCCTTGGTTCTAAAGCCTCTTTTTCTACATGACAGTGTTAGATACAAGATGTGATAGGACAATAAAAGAAAATGGTAATAGATAGATAGGGCAGGCAGGCTGCTAGCACGCTGGGATCAGCTTGTCGTGTCGATGGGCTTGGCTCAATCTCTCTCCCCCCTCCCTCCTTAATTCAAGCTCATGCCAATTGAGCTTCGCGATATGGTTGAACAGGTGTATCGAAAAGCACGTCCCTCCTGCCAAGATATTATTCGTGGGGTTAGGTAGGTAAACAGAACAGAGTGAACAAAAGAAAAATGTAACCTGTGCTCCCATCGCCACAACACAACACAACACAACGCAACGCAACGCAACGCAATGCAACACAGGGTAAATACATGATCGTCATCGTCGCGGTCATCATCGTCAAAACACCTAAATCGTACTTTCTTTCTTTCTTTCATACAACAACAACAATTAGTGACGGAGTCGCTGAATCCCCAGCAGCCGCAATAGTCACTCGCCCTTCTCCTTCTCCTTGGCGAGGGCATCGCGCGTCGTGATGTAGACGTGGCCCTTCTCGGACGGGTTCCGGACGAAGACGAGCCCGCTGGACGGCGAGCGCCCGTGTCTCTTGGACGGCGCGCGCGAGCTGCTGCGGCTCGGCGCCCGGTTCTGGCGCGTGTTGGCCGCGTTCTGCATGTCGCGGATCTGCCCGTTGAGCCTCTCGATCTGGTCCCTGAGGCCGGGTATCAGGCTCGCCTCGCCCTGCACGACGGCGATGCGTCCCTCGAGGTCCGTCTTAGCTTGCGCGAGCTCCGTGTTGGCTTGCTCGAGTGTGGGCACCTGGGCCGCCTTGTCCTGGAGGGTGTTGGCGCGCGCCTCTAGGTCGGCGTTAACTTGTGCCAGCGCAGCCACCCTGTCGGCCTCGGCCTGTAAGCTGGATAGTTGGGCCTCTAGGTCCGCTTTCTCCCCCTTCAGCCTCATTAATAATGGTTCGCCATCCTCCAGCTCCTTCACATGAGCCTCGATTTGCTCTTTCTCGCCTTGTAGAGAGTCGCGGGCTGCTTGCGCCGTGTCGAGATCCGCCTGCAGATTCTTGATCTTCTCGTCGAGCGCGGCGTGCTCGCCCTGGAGCTTCTCTATCTCTGCCGTCTTCTCGGATTGAAGCCGATCGAGGTCTGCCGCTTTCAGCGTGAGGTCGCCGTTCTGAATCTTGAGTTGCTCGTTGTCGGACACGAGGGTCTTGTGCGCGTCTTGCAAGTCAGCGAGCTCGGCTTGCACAGTGAGCAGGTTGGCCTCGACCTCGACCAGCTTCCTCTCAACGTTGAGGCGCTCTGTCGCAAGTGAAATGTTGGCATTCTTAGCGCCAGCCAACTCGGTTATTAGGCCGTCAATAGTAGATTGCTTGTCGTCCTTCTCGGCCTGCCAAGTGGCTCCTCTCTGCTCTAGTTCGTCTTTTGCCTCGGCGATCTCCTTGCCGAGCTCCTCCCTGGCTGCCGCAAGTTGATTCTCAAGATCATTCTTAGCCGCCTCGCCAGCATCGATCTTTTGCTGCAGCTCTTCTCTTTCTTCCAGGTGGGCCTGGAGTTCGATTTGTAGGGCCGCCTTGGTGCCTTCAAGTTGCTTCTCCAACTCGTTCTTAGTATCTTCGAGTTGCTTTTCAAAGGCATCCTTTGTAGTCTGTAGCTGCTCTCCCAAGTCGTCCGTCGTGGCTATCGCGGCCTCAAGCTGTTTCTCTAGCTCTTCCTTTTCGGCAATCAGCTCCTTTTCGAGTTCGGCATTGGCGGCTAATAGATGCTTTTCGAGTTCGTCCTTGTCGGCTAATAGCTGCTTTTCGAGTTCGTCCTTGTCGGCTAATAGCTGCTTCTCTAGGGTGGCCTTCTCGGCTAGTAGCTGCTTCTCCAGGGTTTCCCTGTCGGCTGATAGTAGCTTCACGATTTCAGCCTTATCAGCTGATAAACTCTTCTCTAGGTCCCATTTACTAGCCCTTTCTGAAGCAAGCGTATCCTCTAGGTCCTTCTTCGTCACCTCGAACTCGGTAATCTGTGCCCGAAAGACCACAATGTCTTGCTCCAAACCGGTGATCTTCTCCTGAAGTCCCCGGTTCACTATTGTGGCTTCATCGAGGTCGAGTTGGAGCTTCTGCTGTAGCTCCTCGGTCGCCTTTTTCTCGTCTTCAGTAGGCTTCTTCACCTCCTTCAGCACCTTCATTTGCGTCTGGTACTGCCGAGATAGGGCCTGTAGGTCATCGCGCTCTGTGGCGAGACTCTTGAGTTTTTCGTCGCTTATAGTAACTTTTTCCTCCAATGCAGCCGTAGCAATCGCCAATTTCGTGATCTGCTGTCGAAGAAGCTCGTCCTGTTCCTGTTGTTTTTGTTCTCGCTCTGACATGTCCTTCTCGAGATTGACGAGCTTCTTCTCCGCATCGCTGCGGGCTTTCCTGAGACTGTCACGCTCCTGCTCTACTTCTATGAGCACCGACTGCTGCCATTCGAAGTTGCTACGGAACTCATCAAACAACTTCCGCTGCTCTTCTAAATCTCGAAGGATGAGCTCCTTGGTATTGCGCTCCTGGTTCAATGCTCGCGCGATTTGCCTGTTCTCCTGCACCTTCACGGAAAGTTCCTCTGATGTGTCGTCGAGTCTTCGGGAGAGTTGCTTCCGTACGTATCGGAGATCTTCCGTGTCGCTCTCCAATTGTTCAAGCTTGTGGACTAGTTCCCGGCCAGGAATTCTAGCTAGCTGCATGGATTGAGCCTCCGGCGGTGCTGTTTTGTTAGGCATGATCTGGATGTGCACAGTTCTCTTCCCACTAGTCTGCGATGGACCCTTGGTCACCTCCGATCTCGATACCTCCGAAGCTGGGCGATTCCGCGGACGTGCCCTTACCCGACTCACGGTGGTCGGCATAGGAACGGGTCGAACATGTCTGATGTGCACTGATGGCCTACTCCGCTTGACATCTGAGAAGTCTGATGCCACACTGGTGGCTTGTGTGTTGATGGACAGTTCTGAGGAAGTTGAATTGACGTCTGTTTCTCCATCGTAGCCAGGATATGTGCTGTCGGAGGCATAGTATGTCGGCGAATGCACAGGTGAGTGCATCGGCGCTTGATGTGTCTCCACCGGTCTTGGTACTCTATAAAATCGTGCGGCAAGGCGATTTTCCTGCTGGCGATTGGGAGAGTTCTTGAGGATGCCTTTGGGAGGTTTCGGCTGCTGTGATGAAGAGTTGTTGTTGTATGTGGTGTCTGTATCCGACGCTGCTCCTGGTCTAGACCTCGACCGTTGTCTGGGCGGCACTTCAAGGTAGTTAGGAAAGCCGCCGGGCATTAAGCCGGGCATTGGGGGTGCCCTCTCCCTCAGCTCCCTGGAGACTGGGTTCATGATGCTGTTCATTGGTGGCGATTTATGATGCTGGTTGTTTGTCGTATTCTGGCTGGATATGGTTGATGTTGTTGTTGATGTTTAGTGAAGATGGTGAATGGCAGCCAGTGTCGTGTGATAGCTCTACTTGGTATGAATAGGAGGAAAGGTTAGTGTCTTCCTTTAGCATTGCGATGGTTTTGTTCAAGTGCGAGACAGTGTGAGGCGTGTGAGTAGATGCTGTTGTTGTTGCTGCTGCTAAGTAGGCTTAGATGCAGGCAGACGAAAGAGGCTGATGCGCTACGTCAAGGAGGGAGGCCGGAACGCAACGAACAGAAATACAGATGTGCGAGGTACAGGTTGCATGCGAAAACGGGTCCAATGATACCTGGAGAACATGTGCTTGTTGGCGTGACTATTCCTGAGTTGGCAAGGATCTCACGCGAGAGCCTCTGACGGATTGCTGTGCCTGACTCACTGTGAGGCGCCCAATCAACCCGGCGAACGTTTTCAAACGGCCGGGAATCCAGAGACCAAGCCGCCCACCTGCGCCCGGGCAGAGCGGAGTGTGCCTTTGCTCTGGGCATTCTGGTCTGTTCTGGTGTCTGGACTCAAGACAGGGACTGCCCGCCCAACGTGGGCGTTGGGCATGAATGCATTCGACCGCGACCCAATTGGCCGCTATAAGGCCCCAATTTGCCACTCGCTGCCAAATCAGCGCGACGGGCACACTTTTCCAGGCCACTTCCAAATTCCACAAGGGCACAAAAAGCCGTCGGTTGGGCAATCGGATGACGTCGCGCCGTCGCATCCACCTATGAGTGTTCTTGTTGGGGGGGAGGATGCCGGGCGCACGTCGTGATGGCGACAAATTTGCCTCAGCCAGAATCACCGAGAACCACCAAACAGCCGGCTGTGGACATGCATGCCCTGCGTGTGATATTGACCTTGATAACTGCCCGCCTATTCGTGTATCGGAACTTGTGCTGCCCTAGATTCCCACAGGGTAACCGGGCAAGACGTCTGACCTCAGACAAATCAGGGCGAGCCAATTCAGTACACGATGGTGTGTGCTGCTCACTGCCAAGACTCGTGGCGGTGCGACTAATACAATTCGCCCACAGAGTGAATTTCGACGCCTGCTTGCAGAATGCGCACAGCATCTTGAAAACAAGCCACTGGAGATGGAGCTTCATTGGCTTGGGAGGTCATGTGAGAGACGGCAGCTCGCAGGACAGCATAATAATGAGTGCGTCCATTTGAAAACTCAACTGGCCGCGGCACCGGGGTCCCACGGTGGGATGCACTGGGACGGTTACTTACACTACCTACCTCTGCCTGCTTAGGTTAGGTAGCTAAGTAGGTAACTATTCAAGACTTCTACGTAGTACTTGGGTGTGAGAAATGAGTATGCTGCTTAGGTGCGCTGCTCTCGCCAAGAAACCGAAATCGAAACCACAACACACTCTCACATAATTCTAATTATTCTATGTCGACGCCCTCATTGAAGTTTCAACTACGCCACCATCAGAATCGCTGCGATCGAGATTATTAGTCGGCTGCATCAATTGGCGACGGCTATGGCCGATCGTCACGAGGGATTGGGGATAACTGACTCGCAAGGCGCCGTGGCTATAACATTATATACTCAATCACGTCCGCAAATGTAGTTGTTGGCGAGTTATTGGTTGCTCTCAACACAAGATTTGGCCAATGAAAGCTTTCTGCAGGATTTGTCGCCTGGTTGTCTTGTTCCACTAACTTCTAGGCCACATAAGTCCAACCCCCATTGCTCCTTTACCCTTCCGAGCCTTTGATCCACCCTCGCAGTGATGGTACATATGCAGCTGATGTGTGTACCCCTGACGATGGCTGTCGTGGACTGCTGAGAGTGCGTTGACGGAGTCTGGTGACCACCTGACCCTTTTAGTACTTGAACCAATTGGTTAAAGATCGTTCCAAACTCCTCTGGGTAGAACTCGTAAGCGTTGGGAATTCCTTTCATTTGTCTACTGTTCAGAATGTTCCGCATTGTCTGTATGTATTCCTGCATATGTTGTGGGCAAACATCTTTGCTCACTATGGTTTCCGGGATGTTCTGTAGCAAACCCAACAACTTGGTTTTCTGGTTAATTCCACTAAATTAATAATATGGAAACAAAGTGAGAGACATAATATCGCTTTTCTCGAAGCTGGCTTGACAAGCATCAAAATACTAAGTTGTCTTCTAAATACTGTACACGAGGATGTCCAGTGTAATAACACGCTGGCCACTTTGCCTTTGTGCGCATATACCCGAATTTAATCATGCGACTTACTTAATTCCAGACACTGTAAGAGCACACCATGAGTGATATGGTGTTTATGTAGTGATTAGTGAGCTGACCAGGGCTCAATAATAATACAAGCAGCACTCCTCTCTAAATTGGCGGTATGTCATACAACATAGTCTTGGCTTACATACAGGATCATTTCCGTATGGCAAAAATAGAATTCAATAGATTCTAACTATTGGTGCGTGCTGCATATGGAGCTAATGTCTACTATAAACCTGGATATTCCTACGTAGAAAACACTACCTCCGAACTTTAACCACGCACCTTTCCTATGCTCCCAGAAACTATTTGTGAAAGCTTCCGCCTAAATCACTAGGAGCACGGTTTATCGGTACATACATGCTTCTCCTTTGAGTAATGAGTTGGCAGAAATGGCACATACAATCCAGGGGCTGTAGCCTTCTTCTTGTAGATGCAATAGTCATAACCATAAACTTCCGTGGCGTTTCTTCACTTCATAAGTAGTCAAGTAATTAATTAGCAAAGAAAAGCAGAATTTATTTTGCATCACTTGTGCGGCTATGCCCAGGATTATTGCAGAAAATCTGGTGTAGTTAGCCATGTAATTATACCTGTACGGCCCGGTCCCTGAATCATAGACCCGCACACACTCGGTTACCTTGTCTGTCGCCGCTATTAATATTTCCACCTCGGAATGCACACCTTTACCTGGTCATTGCGGTGACATCCGCCGAGTCAAACTTCCGACAACTAAGGTGTAGGTCTATTTTCCTCTCAGACACACTACACTCATCCCAGCGTTGTTCAGTACGTGTTATTCTATGAGACTTGGCCACGATCCGTGTTGTATTCTGACGCTCCATAATTATATAATACGAGGCTGTAGATGATTAAATTAATTTATGATTTCGCCACACAAACCCCTGTTTTCGACGACTCGATTGATTGAAGATTGGAGAGTATTTGGATACAGTGTCAGGATCTCAAGTATGGGGGTATGCATAGACTCTTGCTGTTCCGCGAAGGTCTAAATACCTTCGTATGCTAGTCTCTGGCTATATACATACGTGTTCTTTGACCATGGGAGGCAGGTATCGTAACGTACAGTGCTGTCACCCGTCTACAGTTAGTTGGTTGATGCTGGAGCTCGTGTTGATTACTTGTCCTCGCTGAAGTGGAACCTATTTGATATTGACGCTTCTCTACAGGGACTCTTTCCCTCTCGAGGTGTCAGGAACCCTGTCCTTTAGATAGGTCATAGATGCTTGTTGTTGCGCGAAGGTCTCTAAAACTACCTCGTGGGCTAATTTGGCTATATACAGAAGCCTCTTTGTTGTGCAGTTTCAGGTGTTCCGTGTGACATGGAGTTTACGAATCATGCGATTTACCTCTTCGGTTACAGTCCTAACACGATTTGACGTAGCTAACGCACTGTGAGAATGCCATTCATTGCGGCCAAATCTGACCTGTTGAGTATTTCCCGTAAGAACGGGCCAGGTTGATCTCACCTATCTCCAACCGCAGCTTGATCATTCTGGCGCTGGAAATCGCCCTCTTAAAATTCTTTTCTATCCTCAACCTACCCGGAGGTGAGTATGAGCATATCTTATTCTACTCCATTACAACTCACACTATTCAGACTCGGTCCCGCCTTGAATAGTTGTGGAAAGGATCGCCTTAACTCATCCAAATGCTTGATTTGGTGCTTGGAAGCTTGTTCTACAGGAATGGGCATCCCCTCTTCAACCAGATGTGCACTGTTCCATCCCAGCTTTTCAGCCATGCTGCAGTTGTTGTAATTGTCGTCTGTTAATAATGTTAACATGATGGTCACCTACAACACCACTCTTGAGCTCACTTACCAACGAAGTAGCAGTCATCCATATCGTGGGCACCTGCCTCCATCATCGCTTTTGCGAACATTTCCTCCTGCGGCTTGCTCACAAACGGGAGCGTGGTATAATCACAGTAGGTAATACCTTCAAACATGTGGTCAATCCCCAGAATCTTCACCACTCGTCGAGCATGGTTGACATATGCATTTGTGAATAGCCATAGCTTGACCTTGCTCCGGTCTATGTCTTGAAGCAGACGAATAAGGTCGATTCGCGGATGGATGAGGTCATCCAGGGGCAGAGCATCATCGACTTCAGAGTTGAAGTGGAGGGGATCGACCTCGTGATGCCGCATTAGCCCGCCGATAGCCAGGCCGTATTTCTGGTAGTACTCGCTGTGAAGTGTAACCGCCTCTTCGGGCGAAAGGTTGAGGTGTCTTTCGAAGTAGTCATGGATCAAGTCGGCCATGCGATGATGCACTTTGGCACCTGGGTCGCTGTTAGCTCTGAAACACCCTGTCTCTGCTCAAGTAGGAAAACTAACTTGCGGGATAAAGGCAGTTATCGATATCGCTATAAATCTCGTCAGGGTGTGTAACAACCTAGCATACTAAGCTTTAATAGAGCGGCTTACAAGAAGAAAACCTTCTTCGGTGAAGCGGGATACTCTTCAGGCGCCATGGCTTCTAATCGACAAAGATGGGAATACGAAAAGAGCAACGAAGAAAAACGCACTCTGCGTTTCAGAGTCTGGGGAATACGTAGGTGTGTCGAACGCAGCGGGATAACTATACAGTCACTTATCAAACGCATAGACGGAATGGCGCCATAGGCAAGGTATTTATTACTTTCGTACCCGAAAGTATATCACAAGAATACTCCCTTTCGGCAGTTGACCTCCATCCTCGCTCGACGGCATATTGCTCATAAGCCACCGGTGTGACGAAATAACACTTGCTGTCTACAAAAACATAGCGGATAGCGTCAACACGGGAATAGAGCAAGCGGTGGGCTTCACCGGGTTAGCAGAGGCGCCGGAACCGTGTGGCGTCCCTCTCCGGCGGACCACTGCCAATCCCCTTGTTGCTCATTTGCCTTCCTTGCATATAGCGAGGAGACAGAAGCAATAGTCTATGCAGTGCGCACTGAGACTATGCATGCGGCGAAATCTCGATAGTTTCAGCTTAAGTCTTGTTCACATCCACGGCTTTTCTTGCAGATCAGAGACGGCTTTGTTTATGACGTGTTACTAGTCAAGGGCTCTAGACATCTCCTCACATGCTTGGAGTGTAAGTGATTGGGTCCCGGGCCGAGCCGCAAATACAAAGAGGGGATAGTTGCATGCAGCTAAGATGCCAAGCGGGCTACGAGATCTTCTTGACTATACTATATAGCCAGCCACGGAACAATAGTATCTTCAAATTCCGGTTCGCTAATCGACTATGTGGCAAATAAGTAGTTGAATTAAGTTATAGTAGCTTATAGGTACCTAGTAGCTGTCCGACTAAAGTACCCACCCTCGTGCTGGGGTTGATAGGCTGATGGGTGGTGAGGCAAGGTACACAAGATCTGCTGCAAGGTTCTTGTAGATCGAGCGTGCGGGGTCCACATATAACTAACCAGCCGAAGCTAGCTGATGGGACTCACCGACTTCATGGCACATACACCCGAGTTTCATGATAGCCAGGTCTATGAGAAGAGCAGACACGGGAATGAGTTGACATATGGAATCGTTTACAATTAATTTACTAGTGTGCAATAAATAAGTGAATAGCCAAATATACTAAGCCCGTTCAGATTAAGTACCCAAACCCTATTTGTTAATTCATGTTTCTTCGACGTCCACTTTGCGGTAAACGGCACGGTCAAAGGTTAGGTAGTAGGTGATACGACATGAGAGAGGCGAGGGGAAGGGGTTTTTTTTTTAACCACCCATACACCATGTTCTGTCATTGGCCAATGCGTACTGCTCAGCGAAATAATTAATTGGCGTGCAGATGACGTATATTCAGCCCGCCCCGTCAATGCTGTGCCTTACACCATCTAGACTAGGTACTCTGATCCCTGTCTGTCCCTCGCCTACATAGCGGCACACAAGATATCACCGGATGTTGGTCTTTGGAAAAATTTAGACTGCCATATAAAGCCTCCGGGTAACGTCGAGAGACATGGAGAGGTTCCGATAATCATTCACTCTCGAACCTTGCTTGCGTTGTTTAGTCACAGCTATACCTTAGTTGTATTCCATGGCTGTGCTTAGTTCCTTAGTTGCCCTCTCCTCTGACCATGGACCGGTCTCCGTGCTTTTCGCTGCAGCCCTCGTGGCTTGTACGCTACTTCTTCGGTTCATCATGTCATATACGCGGGCTCGCCTCCAGTTCCCTGGTCCGCCAGTGAAGAACATTTTAGCAGGTAACCTTGATCAGACAATGGCTGATGATGTACACGAAAAGGTTTTTACCCTTTAGCTCCAGGTGCTTCGGTATGTGTAGCTAAACTTTTGTACAGTGGATACAATGGAATCGAGAATATGGTCAGATCTTTCAAACCGTAAGTGCCCACCTATTTATCCCTCTGGGCCAGCATACTAACCTATATAAAGTGGAACGGTCTGTTCTCTCGCGTGATATACATTGGCGACCCGCGTATCATCGCTGAGGTTGCAACCTCGAACTGGCCCAAGTCTGCGGCCCAATACGACGGCTTCAGACCCCTTGATGGCGATGCCTTGTTTGTACAAACCAATCAAGACAGATGGCGCATGCAGAGCAAACGCCTGGCGCCAGCCTTCCAGCCCAGTGTTATTCAGTCACAATACCCTTGCCTCGCAAGACACATAGGGGTACGTTGAATACTACCGACCGTTCATCCTAGATTTCTTTCGCTGACTATCATGCGCTTTAGAATTATGTCCAGCAACTTGACAATGCAGCACAAACTAACAGCGTCATCGACCTCTCATCGCTGAACATCCTTCTATCGCTTGATTTCATTGGTGACATTGCATTTGGAACTAGCTTTAACGCGATTAATCAAGGGCCTGATTGTCGTATTGCACAGCTCCTTGAGATGATTCTTCCTGAACTGATGAAGTGTGGACTATTTCCTCTCAGAGGAAAAATTCCAATCTTTGAGAAGACGAGAATCATGAACCGCGCGATCACCGAACTACGAAATATGGCAAAGGATGCTGTCAAGGACGTTCGTGGAAAAGACCTGGCCGAGGACGGTTCGAAAACCAAGCCAGACAAGAAGATCTTCGAAATTTTAGCTTTGTGAGTAACTCTAAACCTGAAAATTCGAGATTGTCTATTAACGTATCACACAAGGCAGCGAGAGGCGGACGGAAACTACACATTCAATTCTCAGGAGCTCTGTGACAATTACGGTACGTTGGCAGTGTATCAATGAGTTACTAGATTGCAAGCTTCCGAACTGACAAAGTCCCATCGTCTAGTTGCATTCTTGGTAGCAGGAGGAGATCCCACTGCGCATACCATGTCGTTCTTGGTCTGGCAGATTGTGAGTTATATCCCGTGGCGAGAAGGACAGACATAGCGCCACCAGAAACTAACGTAACTCGTCATGCAGCTTCGCAACCCAGCCATTTTCGATCAATTGAGAGCCGAAATTGACGCCTCAATTCCCTACGATGCCGAAGTCGCAACTCTAGAACACGTCAAACTTCCCTACTTGAACATGGTCCTCAAGGAAACGCTCCGATTTAGCTCGCCAGGATTTGGGACCTTCCGAACCTGCGCCAAAGACACCACAGTAGCGGGAGTGACACTGCCGGCGAACACAACGCTTGCTTTGTGGAATCCCGCGGGTGAGTAGCCCGCATGCGCTCATGCACTTTCCCGCAATCAATGGCACCTTGCATGGATGAGCTAACATTCGGCCGTTGTAGTACACCGGGACCCTAGACTATGGGAGGACCCTGACAAGTTCGATCCCGAGCGATGGCGATCTGGACAACCAAAGCTGCGAGGATCATACTTCCCGTTCTCATACGGCCCACGAAGTTGCACTGGTGCGCCCTCCTTCACCCCTGCTTCGTAGACCGATTACTAATCTAGTCTTGGAATTGTTTAGGACAAGGTCTTGCAATGCTCGAAATGACACTTACCCTCGCTACGCTACTCCGACGCTACGACATAACCCCTGAGCCCGGCTTCGAGTTGGAATACCTTCCTAGTTTTACCCTGAAGCCGAAGAATGGATTTCCCATTCGCGTGACTCGCCGGAAGTGCTAAACGTGCTTTGAGCCGGGAATGTCCTGCATCACCATTTTTGTCTGTTATCACATCATGTCCTGTGATACTCACAGTTGACGCAACGCCACAGAATGCGTCGAACGGTCTAGTTATGCACAAGCAGAAAATGGACCAATCGGAAAATGGAAAGCCTAAGACGAATCTCAATGACAGGGGGCGAATGACTGGCCACCCCGGTCCGGCATCCACCCGCGAGACCGCTCATCTACCGATGTAGTACATGGCGCAATTCTCAGAAAAATTAGGAGACGGTCCAATGAGAGATCAATGAGAATTAAACGATATAGACTTAGGTACATACAATAGGAGGGGTAGAACTTGATCCAAGACAACGTGTGCTATTGCTTAACATTGTCTGCAGATATTATGTATTCCGATGATCAGGGTTTATTGCTTGCTTGCTCTTGCATGGGCCCCTGGAAGGCAATCTGAATGTACAGATTAGCGAAAGTCGTGGGGTTGCACCCAATAAACAGGTCGTATTCGGCTCAATCCGCCCCATCTATTCGATGATTCTAGATTGTTTTTGGCTAGATAATCTGGTAACAAGGTCCAGGGCTTCATTGAATCAAAGCAAGGGTGATCAATACCACACACTGCCAAGTTAACTAGGTAGTTGATACATAGTACTTTTCTTTTCCATAGTAATTAAGTAGTTGGTTGCATGGGTGCATCAACGTCAGTTCAGCATACGGCAAATGCCGTGCTTGGCATCCGCAGTGCTGCTAATCTCTCAACAGCCTCGGCTATTGATGGTTTAGTCCTGGGCAGTAAGTCAGGTTTCACATCAGTGTACCTAGGCATTGTGATAATTGAGTAATTTGAATGACAATCTGGGTCATAGATATCGATACCCTCCGTAGATCGGCAACGATCTAGAGATCAAGTATGGGACTAACAGTTGACGTTCAATTCTTTATATGCTCATCGGCGTGTTTACTTCGGGACTGTGGGGTTTCCAAGAAGGCAGAAGACAGCAATATGGCAGCCAGGTCTAATGCACTGCTCCCAGCGCCGTTCGAGGTTTCAGGATTGGGTTTACAAGGCTCGCTCTAAACATAGTCTTAGCAAGATGGGGATTGATAAGTACTAATTCCACGACTCTCTGTACATAGTAAACAGCCATTAGATTAATATATATTTATATACAAAGCTCGTAAGCCTCAACCCAGCTCTCGCCCCATTTCCAAAGCAATTTCCGTAGCACCATTGCCATATACCCCCCTCCATAAATGAACCCTTACCCTACCGGTTAACTTTTAAGCACTGCCTCATGGTCTATACTTCCTTATCCAATCTTACCAATTTACAACAACTTTCGTACACGATCCACGCACTTATCCCATCTTAGCATCTTCATGTAGCAGCATTCGATGATGGCGATAATGACCATACCACTTGCAACACCTATCCAGGCTCCGGGAAGCTCCAGCCTAGGGGGGCCGAGCTCCAACCATAAGGCCAGCGGCACAGCAGCGGTATAGTTCACCACAATCACTATGCAAGCGGCTGTGGACTGACGCCCGAGCCCACGAATCACGCCGTTCGTGAAGCAAATGAAGGCATCTATAATCTGGAACAGACTAACGACCACCATAGTGGAAGCGGCAAGAGCGTACACCTTCCGGGTAGAGTCTTCAAGGAAGAACCCAAGTATGTAGTTTTGTAATGAGTAGAGAGCGATGCAGTCTATGCAGCCGACGGTAGTAAACACAATGGCATATAAAGTCACCGCACGACGGGCTGTGCCCACTAGACCAGCGCCGATCAAGTGTCCAATGCGAGTACTTATACCAACGCTCATGGAAAAGGGAATGTGCCATGTTACCATGGAGATAGTGGCCAACACGGACTGTGCTGCCAAATGTCTCGTGCTAAGATGAGATGTGCTAAATGCAACAATCTGGAAAGAGCCCCATTCCGCTAAATTCACGGCGGAGCCTGCAAAGGAAAGTCTGACCATTGGTTTCCAATTGGTCCAGGCGGCTCTCGAAAACCCGCCCCAGCATTGATGCGACCATCGCCCAGTCGGCAGCATGATGTATAGTATGAGCAGGACGGGACGCAGAGTGTTGGTGAAAGCAGTGCCCAGGGCAGCGCCGACGAGTCCCATGTTTAGCTGGAAAGCGAAGAACCAGCTAGCAAAGGCGTTGATAGGGGTGCAGATCAGGAGGATGATCATGGCGACTTGAAAGTTTCCCTGGGCTTGAAGAAATCGTTTCAGGGCCTCGAACGATGCGTATCCCGGTATCCCAATGATGCTGACACGTAGGAATTTACCAGCCATCACAGCCAAATGCTCCTGCTTCAAGAACAGCATGAGTATCTTGGGTGATGCTGCCCAAATAGCGGCGATAGGGATGGAGACAATAGCCATCAGAATCAGCATGCGTTGCACGTGGAGACCAACGCCGATTGGGTTGTTCGAGCCGTATGCCTGGGAGCATAGCGTATCCAGAGCTGTCGCCATACCCTCGAAAATTGCAAAACCAGTAATGGCCATCGTCGTTATACCCACGCTAGCTGCGGCTAGATCATCGGCGCTGAGATGTCCGGCGACGAAGGTGACTATGACAGACCATGTATACTGGAGCAAGTAGGTGGCGACGAGGGGAATCGAGTATTTTAAGAGCAGCTTGAGTTCCGATACCCAGTTATAGTGAACATGCGAGTCGTCGTCGTGGGAGCCCGAACCATTTTTCGATGATTCGGCGAGGAGCGGCGTGGACTCTGTGGGTGCCTGATGCCTTCCTTCTTCTCGTGCCTCGGGGGATGCCTTGTGAAGATGCATGTTGTACTAGGTAGGTGCTCTTCTTACACCTGATGTTGGTGATAGGTGGTGACAATACACTCTCAAAGAATTATGGCTCGGTCTTCGAAGCTCATATATCTGCTTGTCCACAGCCAAGTAGTATGAAGAGTCTCAACCAAGACGACTGAAGTGAGGAATGCAGTGGTGAAATGTTCAGGGCCCTAATGGTGTGGGCGTCGCCTCTTTTAGATGGAATGCCCGTAGGTACGTAGCTCATCTCGCCACGAACTAGATAGGTAGACTAACATCGCCCACCCCGTCGATACCCTCGAAATTGTCTCAGACATACCACTTACATCAGTCCATGTACACTAACGGTACAGCAACACAATACTGCTCCTATCTTGTCATTCACCAGTTCGCCCCCATAGGCTACACCAATTTAACATGCGGATACCCGTCTTCGGGGTTTGCAATCGGTACCACCGTGCGATAGTTAGGATGCCTGGTCGTGTGCAGCACGGCTCCCTCATACCGTGATTGGTGGCGGCAGTCGTCTGCGGGCCTCGTCGATCCTCAATAGTCGCCCGCCCGCTCTCACTTTCCATTATGATACTGTAGACCCATTCAGCTGGGTAGCAGTGTAGCGAAAATTGATGGCACACTTACGGCATAGCCTAGTCTAGTCCATGGTCTCACACTGTCGATGGAGTGACTAGTCCCGTCCGAGTCGTTGGACAATGCAATGCACAAGAATACCACGAGATCAGCTTTGCATGGACCGCGGCATTCTTGGGGATCAACATTGGTAATCAATAACCGTGGCAACAAGTTGACTACCGCCATACAGTGCGTCGTGACTGTATTGCCGTGCAGTCTGGACCGGCCACTGCTTCATGCAGTACTCATCGGCCGCAGTATGGCCCCAGTTCTGGCGTGCTATGCAACCGCCGCGGCCAATTTCAGCTATTCTTCGCTGCAAGCTGCATCTAGGCCGTGGTGTGCTGCGCATACAACATGCGTGAACCTTATAACATCACAGACATATCCATCGGATGCCGACCTTGTGAAAAAGTAGAGGTGAAGAAAGGCTTGGCAAATAAATTGAATGGTGGCCGCGCCTCCTTCGTATCCAATTACGGCCAGCTGTGCCAGCACGAGCCACAGTACCTCGGGCCGTGGTCCATCAATGATAATGGGATAACGCGAGTGCGCGCTATCGGTTTTCAGCTCACTACATCTCGCTCAGCTCACAAGATAGGATGGCAGCCTGATAATCACTATAGGAGCAGCGGGGACGTGTTATGTAGGGAGTCAAGGATCTTTCACGGTGGCGTACTAGATCGAAGTCGCCGAATAGGGTCTACAGGGATTGCTATTGGATGGTAGCAATTGCTAGCCTTATTGGCTTATATGAAGACAATTCGTCCAAAGTCTAACACAGATAAGAAATATGAGACGGACTTATAGACTCTAGTGAAGCATAGCGAAGCAATTAGGGGGAAGCCCGAAGCAGAACCTACCAATGGCCGGGGCTAGACCGTGGACGAGCTTCGGAACGCTCTCGTTGATTCGACATTTCGCCCAATGATAGAATACTTGCGCACTTGGGATGGCCTGATGGGCTATCGCCTAAGCTAGATTATATGGTCAATCGTACCCTAGAATTGGGATGACGACAGCCATCTTACCCCGCGGGAGAGGCATCAAAGAAAATTTTTGGAAAAAGCAAAAGGGGAACTCGTGAGCGTAAGTGACCCGAGAAAGCTATATTCTGACATACATGTATTCTTACATACATGCCTATCTAGCCATCACGGATTTGTTTCCGATTAGCCTGATGCCTTAGACACTGATCGTTACTCTGTACTACGTACTGCACCAGATTCGCCATCTTAAGAGGCCTCACACCTTAGCGGCACGCGAAAGCTGTGGCTTTGCCGAACCGCCTTTCAAATTTGCTGGCTCGTGGCCGCACTCGTCATGATCGGCGGATCAACGTGCCTGCAACACGTAGGTGGTTGCTGCTCATTGACTAGGCAGCTCAGGCGGTAACATGGAGTGCTGAGCAAGAGGCAAGACGTCCATACTTATTCGAAAATGGGGCGCTTGGCCAGCGCACCTGGTTTCTTGAAGTAGTGTAACTAGTTCAGCTGTAGGTAGCCTTCCTATCGACAAAGGGCCAATGCAGATGATTGACTGCTAGGTAGTTGTAGAAAGAGGCTTGGCTTTTAAAAATGGTGGCTGGACGATTGGCATTCGATATAGATAGGGCCAGTCGGTTCAACCGGAGCCTTGTTTAATTACCTAATTGAAGGGTCTCTTGATGAACGCCAAAGCTTCATGCGTCAAATTCCCCAGATGAGTGGAACGGGCCATACCTGAAGCCTATATGGATATATGTAATTATGTTGTTATTGTCCCATACCCAATCAGCTTCTAGTTTGGTTGTCAAACGTTTCCTGTCTAGACTGATTTGGGATACAGTATAATTTCAAAGACACCAAACAGCAACAGCCCCACTGCCAATAGCTTGATCGCGTCATATTACAGCTTCAAGCTAGACACACTCCTGGAGCAGATCATTAGACCAGATCGGTATTAGTTGAAAGGGTATGATACCTATACCATATGACCACATTGATATCTACATCAATACCCCTCTGGTAAAGAGTGGGAGCGCATAGCAGGCCACCCCAGCGGCCAGTTGATTGCGCGTCAGCTTCACGTTGAAGGCTAGATGTGCTGCAATCCATCAGATCCAGGCACTGAGGGCTGCACAACTAGCGTAGACGATCATAGAAGAGGCGATTAATAATCACCCCGGATAGCGAGAACCTTGTATCCCCAAGTCAGAACTGCTTAGAGGAATGAGGGGCACCGATTGTCTTGGAGATGGAGATCACCACTCCTCAAAAAGATGACCGGCAATAGAGGTTTCCTCAGAGAACTCAAGTCGTGAAACTGTTGATCTCTCAGCTATCCTTACACTCCGATGCCTTGGTGATGCCACCCATCTACTTGTGTTCACACATAAAGAGGCTTACACCAATACCTGAGTTTAGATCCGAAACTCTCCGATATAGGCCGGAAAGCGACCTGTTGGTCACATCGCATATGCCAACTAAGCATATATACTGTTGAAGGATAGTTTGCTATGCTGACTTGCATGACGCACCTGTCGGAATTAGTTGCACACTGTTCTTTAACGAACTCAGAAGATTCCCTCCAGACCACATGCAGTGCAACCCGTTCCAGTTATTTCGTGATGTTACGTCCCGTTGCTTCCCTCCTTCCCCTCGCCCCATCCCCCCTTATTCCTTGACAAGACATCATAATTCCGAGGATAGTCTCCGTGTTGATTCCTTTTCTGGGATCTCCGCAAATATTCTGCGGTGGAGGATTTGATCTGGCCGGCTTCGGCCGGCACAGAGACCAGCCCAAGATCGGATGTAAGGCAAGCAGATATAAATTCATGACTACCTGACAACTACCTATGACTAGCTGGCAGGGACTGTTATATTTTTTATTATCATAACAACCGCCTTGAGGCACGCCTGTTGTAATGTGTTGGCATTTACAAGGTAGTTAGTTCTAAAGGTAGTACTAGGGTATTATCTTGGGGAATGTGCTCTAACATATTGTCGATTCGAAGTTTAATCGAGCTTTAGGCTACAGACGAGTCTCAACTGTGTCATTTTGCGTGAAATAAATAATTACATTGCAGGTCGAGCACTAGACGAGTAGTCCTATCAATTGGTTCGCCACATTAAACCACTTAGACTTCCTCTTGCTGACGTTACCAACTTGCACAAATTTTCCTAAGACCCCGTAGGAAACGGTCCAGGGCAACTATGTCTCTCACAAGTTGCAACATCCTATACCCTGGACAAATGCCTAGACTCGTTTCTAGAACGTAGGTACACCTACCAATCTTGTGATACTTCCGACAGATATCTTTTCAACTACCCACACCAAGTTCCCATTCTCAACAACACCTCTTTGGAAAAATTACAGTGTTGGAGTTAAGCGAAACATTCAGGTATATTTAGTTCAATCAATGAGAACTTTCTCCATCTTCTGCTCTTCGCCATCCGAAACTAAGGTGATATCAAACGAGGCACCCGAGACCATCACCTTGTATTCGTAGCTCCACTCACGATAGGAGATACCATTTCGGAATACTCTTTTGTAACGCTCCTTGGTCTTAGGGCTGTGAATGATAAGTTCCGCAATCTTGTGAATATTGCCTTGTTTTCTCGAAGGAGGATTCAAATCTGCGCAGGCCCAAATATTCTTGGGGAAGGCTTCCCATCCTTGGTCGTCGACCTTCCAGTGCCGGACATACTGATATGTTTTCATCTTCTCTAGCGATATGTCTTCTCCCTGTAGTGAAACATTTAGTACATTCTCGTCGGCCATAGAATAGTCTGGCGTACCCGTTTAACAATCCACTGCATCTGGTCAGTAGCTAGCCATTGTTGTGTAATATCGTCCCAACGTTTGTCTCGTTGGTCGTGGAATGCCTCAAAGAAAGGGACACTGAACGTCCAGCCGTAATTCTGCCGTGCGATTCGAGACTGCACTGGTAGTAGTCCATTGATACCAGTAGCTGAGCTTGATGTTGCACCGAAGAGAGCTGCACCACGACAGATCGCTGTCCACCTGGTAATTAAAATTTGTGAGCGGCAACTCTGTAAGAGGTCGTGTGAATGACAATACTTACGGTTTCTCTAAACGAGCTTGAAGGATCACGACTCGGTTGTCGACTTTTCCCTTCAGGTACTTGAACATATAAGGGGATCGTCCAAATCCACCTACGAGAATCACGAGCTAATAGTCTCCAGTTAGTCCAAATAAAAGTAGAATGGTAGGTATAAAGGAGCAGAAGATCAACACACCTTAGGTAGTCGCCATGTTTTGGCTTTGACAGCGCTTATCTGCTTTTGAACCAATGCACCGGTTTGCAAAAGAACTTTGTCGAAGATCAGTTGAAGTTGCTCACTTCGACATATGATTTGTTAGCTCCCATAATTCGAAACTTTCTGGGAATTGTCGTATCTTACGACGAGAATTGTACAGGGGCACTCTGTGCCCGGCTAGGAATTTCGACTGTGTAGTAGTCTGGCTCTCCATTGAAAGCTTTCTTGATTCCGTGTTCCCACTAATGGCAATAGTTAGTTGCTGAGCTTAATAAGTGATTCTAATAGAAATACTAGGCCGATATTGAGAGGCGGATAGGATTAACTATGATGAACGGTACGTACCTCATTATTCATCATTCTTCTGATATCGGACCCATTCATCTTGTTCCAGGACTCCTTTCCGACAGCACGTTTCAACAGCACTTCAAATTCTTTATCAAGAAAAGTACCGCCGCACAAGGCACCTATACCAAGGTATATGTTATTAGTTCGTCTAAGACATTTCAGTAAATAGTAGACGTTACCTTCACCTTCAACGCACTCGGACACGGAAAGTGGCTCTATCGTGTTTATCTTGTAGCTGATGATGTCCCTAGCACATGATGGAAATTAGTGTACGGGATATAGCATCCTTGCGAGATACTTACACAGTTCCGCCGCCGGCATCAACAACAACAAATGAGTCGCCAACTTGCAGGTCTGCGCGGTTTTCAAGCTCAGGCATGGTGGCGATGGCCGCAGCTTCAGGTTCAGAGATAAAGGAAAGAGTAGTCTTTCCTGCGTCACGGTGCTTCAAAATGCCAGCAAGTCCAGCGGCCTCACGCATGCGATCTCTAGCGTAATCCGTCCAAATCGCTGGGACTGTGAGAACGACATGGAATGGCATTCCTTTGATAAGGTCCTCTCCCTTCGCATTGGAAATCTGCTCTATGACACGATCCCATAGTACTTTTAGATACTCACCTACTAGCTGGATAGGAGTCTTTCGCAGTCTGAGAAGGGACTGTTTGGCGTCATGAAGATGCGATGAGGTCTTAAGGTGTTTCTTCAGATCTCCGTCATTGAGTAGAAGCAGCTTGAACCACTCAACTGTCTCAGCGCCAGCAGGGATTCTGAACCCCCACAAAAGTTCGCCATGTTCATCATAATGGATCTTTGAAGGCACTTTGTGGCTGTCTGAGTTGTTCCGGCGGTTGTCTTGAGAGGTTTGCCATAAGGTGACAACCTCAGGTTGTCCGGGTGGGGAACCAGTCTTGTAGATCAGCCAAGAAACACCCGAATATCTGACTTAGTGGTTAATAAGACCCTACAGAGTTCGACGACATTGCGCCAAAGTGCAGTGGAGGCGTTACAGCAAGAGGGCTCGATATAGCGACGGAGATAGGAGGATGGCACGCTTACGTTGTTCCGAAGTCAATTCCGACCACTAGGGTGGTCACGCCGTTGGGAGGCGACATTATAGCGTCTTTTGATTGTCTGGTGAGGGTTTCCAAGTGAGAAAGTGATCAGATTGACGAAAAGGAACTGCTGATGATGAGTGATGAGAATGGCAACTGAGGGTCTGGTGCAGTGGGAGGTGGAAGATCCCAAACCTGTTGCCGAAGTTGTTTCCTCAAGGAACAGTGGGTTGTAGGTAGGCAGATATGGAAGAGGGAAAAGGAAGGCAGTGAAGTTTGTAACAATAGGTACCTAGGTAGGTAAACAACTGGAACCAAAGAGGCACTGCAGCTACCTACAGGTAATTGCCCAGGTAACTTAAGATAGAGGAACACAGGTTATTTATCCAGGCCTAGAGGTATTACTTAGTAGGTCGCTTTTTTATATAAAAAATATAAATTTATAATTTAAAGCTGTTAATTAATTTAATATATTAAATTTATTATATTAATGTTTAATAAAACTTTTAATTTTAATTTATTTATTAAATAAGTTATATTTTTGTTTATTTATTTTAATAACTAATGCTTTTATATTTATCGAGGTACTGAAATAAACACCTGCACTTAAGTAGCAGGTACTTACCTACCTAGGTACCTTGGTAGTTGTAAGTTAGGACATCAATAGGCGTACCTGCCACAAGTTAAATAAAGACAATTGTAAAATAAGTTCTCCGTACCTAGTGGCAGTCTTTCCCAAGTAATTTCTAGGTGTGCGCTTACTTGGCGCCTTGCGACTGGGAGACTACTTGTGCACTCATCTTGTATTCTCTCCACCACACTTGTTAAACCACTCAAGTTCTTGCCTGCTTTCCTAAATACGTCGCAGAACAATAACCTAATTCTAATACTTGTTTAGCGCTTGGAAATATTTAAGTTGATAATAGGTGCCTAGGTAAGTTTCGACTAGGTAATATTCTGTTTACGAGTTATTTCTCCTTCCTTCTACTAAAAAATCACCCTTCGGGTTTCAGCCTAGAGACTTGATCGAGCAGAAACCTTGAAAGACCTAACTGTGTGTGCTATATAGGTAAGCACAATGTCAGGTCACTACAACCCGACAAGTGGCCCCGCAACCGGTGGCGATTCGTCTGCCAGACCTCTTTACAACAATCAATCGAGGGCTATCGGCGTTGTCTCGATTCATCAGCATCCCGGCCCTAGCCACGGGGAGCAGTCTGGCGCCACTCAGCACATGGAACAACCTCCTCTAACTCATAACCAGCATCTGGAGATGCTGCTTCAAAGACAATACCGATTCATTCAAGACCATCTCCGGCGGTGGTTTTGGCCTCCGCAAGCGCCTGGGGTCAATTCAAATGTACAACCAGTTAGCATTGACTCAAATGCTCAGGTAATTGTGCCTAGGGACTTCGTTGCACAAGCTCATCGGAGTGGGTTGGAGCTTCGCGATCTCAAGAAAGCCCTAGATGAGAAGGCTGCAGAATGTGACAGAATCAGGGAGCACTGGCAAGCCGCCATCGGAGAACTTAGTGATCTCAAATCATCGAAGCAGATATTCATGGTTGATGATGCCGAGATGGTATCAAAATGGAACCAGCTCCAATACGGCATCAAGAATCTTGCTAGGACATATTTGCATGACCCCATCAGCCCGAAACGACTGGCCCAGAAACAAAGAGCATTGCTGAAATCAGTCAGTCCCCTGTACCAAGAATATCTCAGCGCCAAAGGACAAGTGCATCTACTTTTTCAGTCCTTATTGTGGATGCAAATCACAGAGAGTATCCTCCTGAAACCAACCAATGTCTGGGGAGATAACCTTTCTGTGGCTTTTGACATACTACTGAAAGTTGGCCAAAGTAAGTTTCGCATCGCAACACTGTTTGTACTCATATTAATAAACATCGTAACAGAGTCAAAAGAGGATTATCACAGCTGGCGCGCGCAGACAGGAGGAATTATACAGGACGCAAGAGGCACAGACAACCAAACGGAACGGCAACTCAAGAGCATGATCTACTCGACCATCGCACCATTCATCCTGAAGGAAACATTGTCCGACGAGAGACACGGGACGATTATTCATCGCTCTATAGAACGCATCGTTGACAAAGCTATCGACATCGCTGTAATCTTCAACCAATCGCGATGCGTTTACCGCCTTCGGAGAGTGATTCATAGAGAGCGCTTCAGTCCTAGAACCATGGAGTTTGATGAAGAGTGCAATGCACCTCAGGTCGACTTGATGATTTCTCCTGGACTGCTCAAATATGGAAACTCCAAAGGCGAGGATTACGACCAACGGCTTGTTCTTGCCAAGAGTCACGTCTGCATCTTGAAGCAGGACGCTGAAGAGGAAACAGAGGAAACAGAGAGCGACACTGATGAAAGTGATGGTGAAGGAAACAAGGAAGGAAAGGAGGATGAAGATGAGAGCCTCATTGAGCTCTAGGGTGTTGGTGCGGTAGATGTTGCTACCGGCCGTGGAGGAACATTGTGTGAAGTCAGAATTCAAGGGCAGATCCGATCTTGTGTATGGAACGGCGAGAAAATGGAGCAGAGATCTGTCAGTATGCTATCTACTTGGTGGATGGCGATCCTTTCGCTGTCTATTGGCTTTCGACCAAGGGTCTTCGATTTCCCGCATTTCGTCCTACTGCGATAGATGCTAGTTTAGGTATCTGATGTAACGGATTTAACATCCGCACAAAAGTAACGAATAATTTCATAAGTTGTCAATGGATTCTATTGGTGCGGAAAAGAAGATGGAAATGCTGACTCAGTTAAATCCGTGAGGAATGATGGTCTCGGCTGTAACGGTGCAACTGTTCTGCTGGAAGGATCCATCATATGAACAATATAATATTGTAATATTATTTCCAGGGTACACCTGCAAGCTATTGGATTAGCCCGGTGTTGTCGCTACGGAGTTCCAGCTCCATTATCAGAGTTCAAATACTGTGTGCTTGCACACCTGGGTATCCCGCAATGTCTTCCCTAAATAGCTAAAAAGAAAACTCTTGATCGCAGAGTGTAGTTTTTCCTAATACTCTACACCGGCTAGCAATCCTGGCTTGTCACTTGGAGGTCTATTCAAGTTTGATCTACCTGGCTTATAAGGAAATTATAGCCTCAATAGGCACGCCCTGGATGACATCAAGCTAATACATCAAGTTACTAGGTTTACATAGTACGTCCACCATGCTCAAGTAGCCGTCTTGGAGGTGCTTATCTAAGAGGTAAAACATACTGGATGGGAAATAGGCTATAACCGGGAACTTGGCTGGTCAACTGGTGAAGATCCTCAACTTACAGTCAGCTCCCCCAGTGGCAACCACACAGCGAATCTGCACATCTCCAGGCTTCCCTCCTGCTGTTCTATCTGTCGTCTTAATGTTTACTTCCCCATCCTGCAACCGCTCGGGGATAACACCGCTGGCGACGGTGTTTATGTGCTCCAAATTATGTACGATACTTGGTGCCCACTGTAGTGAGGTAATGAAGCGCTCATGCGGCTCCCCGATAACCTTGACGCATCGCCCGTCCTGACTGAAGTCCCAGCACCTCAATGATTTATCATCAGACACTGATAAGAGATATCTCCCGCCGGGATGAAAGACGAGCGCGCGTATCCAGTTCTCATGGCCAACTAAGGTTAACAGGCAGGTGCCACGTGCATCCCACAGGCGGATTGTCTTGTCTCGGGAACCGGTAGCCATATACTCGGCTGAGCTGCTGGTCGGTGGTGGCTTTTTCAGCCCTGCCATTAATGCTATGTGCTTATATGCCGTAGGAGGAGCAATTGCGCAGCACTCAATATAGTGTTCATGGCCGAGCATGGTTAGTTTGCTTTCGGTTTGGGTAGAAGATGAAATGTCCCATAGCCGCGCTGTCATGTCGTCCCCAGCAGATAATAGATAACGACCGTCAAAAGAGGGAGATACATCTCGGACCCAGCCGGCATGCCCCTTAAGGGTTCTTATACAAAACCCTGTATTGACGTCCCATATTCTTAAAGTTTGATCCCTACTCGCGCTAACCAACAAATTTGTCGAGCCAGGTATAAATCGCAAGGCGCTTACGCTGTGATCGTGACCTGGTAGTGTCCGAATGTTTTTATAGTCATCAGTTGGATCCCATAGCTTGATAGTTAGATCCGAACTGCAGGACGCCAAAAGCGTATTGCCTCTCGGGCCATATTGAACATCTAAAACTGCTCTAGTATGCCCTTTGATGGTCCTTTCAAGCTCGCCAGTATCCCAGTCCCATATCTTAATCGTAGAATCATCGGAGCCAGTCGCGAGTAGTGAGAAGACTGGATGGAAAGCGATGCAGTTAATGGTGCTTCGATGAGACTCGAGGGTATATCGGGGAGGTGATTTAGGCAGCCATGATGACGGGTCTTTATTACGCATTGACAGGGAGGCGGGTGTTGCGTTATTGAGCTCAGACTGTAGGGCGGCGTTTCGCGACTCGAGATCCATTATCTGTGATGAGATGCCTGTTAGATATCGAGCGAGTATCGACGGGAATTCGCACGTGCCTTTCTCTGTAATCGCACAACACTCGTCCATTTTTTCTCCAGTAGCCCCTTGTATTTGTCGGCGGTAGCAGCGTCGAACTCATTCTCCTTGAGGTTTAGTTCTGCCCTTAGAGAAGTTGCCGTGGCTGTCAGCCTATTTGCGGTTAGGTATGCGATTATTGACTTGTGTCTAATGAAAGAAATATTAGCGCCGCAGACGAGAATAGGGTAGAGGACCAAGGGCAAGAAGCACATACAGCTCCTCGGCTTGACGACTTGTCAAAAGACTCATGGTACCTAAAGTGGTATTTTAGTGACGTGCTGCAGTAGGAAGAAGAAAGGAATCAAGACCGCCTAACGTGAGCGTTTACCACCTACAGGTGTGAAGGATGGTAATGGGTTAGCGCCGCGCCAATAGATCATTTAATCTTATAGCTACCTATTTAATTTATATAAAGGGATGTACTTTTTTTGCTAAAACTTAAGCATATGGACCTTTATTTTAACCCCTTAAATCTAACACTGTCTTTCCTCCACTCTGTATCCGTGACTAACAAGCTGCAACAATCTTGGCGACATTTTTAATGATGTAATAGATCGCTTGGCAGATCCCCGGAAGTAAGCGGTTGACGGGCGGGCCGTTTCTTCCCGTTGTTGACATAGTAGATCTAATAGATTTCCTCAATTGACTCGTGCTTGAATGTAGCCGTAAGTACTAGGGCTTGATACCTGGTCGCCGACTGTATTCGGGCCAAAAGCTGTATATCATATATCACAAGCGAATTAAAAGGAGCGTCATCTGTTCATCAATGTGCATTATCATTGCTGATTTATTACATTGTCATCTCATAATATCATGTACTTCTTTCAACATCCTCTTTTCTTCCGTCTATTTACCGCCCGCGGGTCCGCCAACCCAACTGGGGTTCAGTCGAAGAACCACCTCGCGTTCCCTGTAATGGCCATCAGCAAGTTTATTGAACCAAGTAGCCATGCGCAGAGCGGCCTTGGCCACCTGGAGCTCAACAATGGGGTAAGCGCCCTCAGCATAGCCGCTGGAAGCCACATCGGTGTTGTTGAAGATCTGGGAGTAAACGTAGTCACAGGTCCAAGCGTTGGTGTCGCGAGCCCACACCAAGGCGCATCCGGTAGGTCTGCCGGGGTCGCTGCATGACAACCAGTCGGCGGTTGGCTCGAAGAAGTTGTCCTGTTTGATGCGCGAAACAATGTTCTTGAAGAAGGGCTGCAACGTGTCGTTCTTGAATGAGCTCACTCCCGCGAGCTGGTAAATTATTGCGCCGTCCCAGATCTAATAAGCCGAATGGCCTTGAGTGTCAGCTTTGCGACTCTACGATTCGTTGCGCAGGGTGGTGGAGGGGGAACACAAACCGCGTGCAAATTCGTGGTAGCACCGGCAAAGGTGACAGGGAAGAAGTTTCCACCAGCCGCGATGCCGCTAACATGTAACGGCTGGGCCACATCGCCGTGGAAGTGCGCGACGAACTTGACGGCTTTGTCGCAGGTCGGATTCTCGCCATGACGGATCTTGCCAGCCTTGGCATCTCGGATGCAGCCTTTCAGAATCTGGGTCTGGTTGGTGAGAGCACTGACAATACTGCCCGTCAAAGAGGTGTCCCGGTTAGGATACACTGAACGGGTTGTTAGCCGGTTTCTAATTCCAACGAAACCTGCGCTTAGGGGACGCGAGAGGACGAGAGGTTTCTCCAACATCAAACAAGCTAGAGCATAATAACTATGCTTTCGTAGTTGATCCTAGCGGGGGAAACAGCACTTCGCTCAACTCACCATTGCAAGTGGCCGGTGGGTTGTCGGCAGGGTCGATATAATGCCAGGTGTCTGTGTATGCGCCCTCGGGTGTCTTGCGGTAGCCGTCGGCCCAGCCGCCGATACGACCGAGGCTGCCCTGGTATTCGGGTTCCAGCAGCTGCTTGATAATGATGCGCGCGAGGGGCGTCAGGAATTCTTCAGCGGCATAGGCGATTTGTTGGTGCACTGTTTTGATGATCCAGAGTTAGCGGGGGACTGGCCGCGGCGTCATCGAGCTCGTAAGGACTGGGTTGATCGGTATGCATTCCTTACCATCGGTGTTCCACGCAAGAGCCGGCGCGGCAAAGATGCCCGCAACGGCTGCAATCTGAAAGGCGCGCATTGCGAATCCAATTGTATTCAATCGTACCGTGGCGACCTAGACTGGCAGACACCCAAACAGGACCTTGATCGTAGGTGACAAGGAGGAAAGAGGGACAAAAGTCGACAACGGCAGCCGGCATCGTGTTATATGCGGCTCAGGGTTTGTTTGCGGCCCACCAACGACAAGTCTTATTGTGGTGCGAGATCCGAGGATCTCTATCTAGACTGTCTTGGCAGAGGCAAAGAACCGCATCGGCCGGCATCTTATCGAATCTAGCAGCGGCGAGCCTGAGAATCTGGAGCGAGCGTTGTCCTGAAAAAGAAGTTCAGCGAGGTGCCGGCCGTCACCGAGATGGGTATAAGATTAGCTGGCCCTTGACCTGACTAATCCGGTTAGGGTACCTAGGTAATTTCTGTCCGTACCTAGCTGAACCTCCCAGCTACAACCCTGCAACCCCCACCTGCCAGCGGTCCCAAAACCTCGGGTCATGCCGAGACGCGAGCTTTGCCTTGTCACGTGCCGTCTTACTTGTTATAGCCAGATTGAGATGAGATGCATTCTTATGAGGTCCGCTACACATCTGTTCATCGCTGGGGTCAAATTCGAAAGGTATCAAATTCGCTGAGAATTACACGCGTCTACTAGGTAATATGTCACATTGATAAAATATCGTATCCACTCATCTACTGTACTCCGGCAGCCCCTTTAACTAAATCCTCGATCCTTGTGCTCTTGTTTAACAGTTGAAGCATCGTCATCTCAAGGCCGAATGTCTTGATCAGCCAGTTCCTTAATTCGCCCGCCACCAGACTGTCCACACCATATCGCGAAACCGGCTTATCAGAGTCAACATCATCAGCTGCTATGCCCAGGAGCTCGGCGAGGCGCGCGGCGACGGCCTCTCGTGCGATGGCTAGCTTCTCCGCGGGTGACGAGGCATTTTGCAACTGTGTAGCCACTGAGGAGGCACCTCCTGATGTCCCGCTACCGGCAGACGCGAGCGCCCGCGCCCGGTCTGAAATAGCTTGTCTGACTGCCCCAAATCGGGCATTGTTATACCAAACAAGATCGTTGATGCGACCACTCTCTAGATACGAAAGGAAACGAGTTGGCTCCAGACCAGTGACCATTTGTGCCGGACAGCTGGGGTCAAGCATGGAGGTAGATGACTCTTCCCTCTGTGGCGAGCATAGCGCACCCTCAAGGAGCTGTAGGAACTCTGTCTCCGACACGCCATAGGTGGCATTGCGTTGAAGCATCTGCTGGAATCCGACAGAAGCGCTGACGGAGCCCACTTCGAGAATCAACCCAAGGCCGAGAACCGTGCTGGGCAGACCTTGCGAGAGACGGAACCTTCCGAACGCGTCCTGGAAGGCGTTCGCAGCTGTGTACGCACCCTGACTAGGTGTTCCTACGGTTCCGACAATCGAGGATGTCATCAAGAAGAAGTCGAGGGATATATTTTTGGTTGCATGATGCAGATTAACCGACCCCTGAACCTTGGGTGCAAGCACGTTCTGGATCTGTGACCAAGTAGCATTATTGAAGAAAGCATCCTAGAGTCCTGTTAGCACTTTGCGGTTCGATTCTGTTTAAGCATTGAGACTTACTCCCTCTACCATTGCCGCGTGGAGCACTCCCTTTACTTGCCGAGTCGCAGAGATTTTCTCAACAACGGAAATAACGGCCGTCTTATCGGCTACGTCGCATCGGATTACTTCTGGGTTAGCGCCGGCTGCGACTAATTCCTCCACAATGACGGCGGTTTCGGGCTTGTCGGCGCCAGATCGGGATAAGAAAACCAGATGGCGAGCTCCCCGCTCGACCATCCAGGCGGCCAAGCTGCGCCCAAGACCACCCAAACAACCAACTAGCAGATATGCGGCACTTGGATCAAATGTGGCCCGAGTTACGGGTCGCGAAATCTTCATCAAGTCAGCCTAAGTTTTCAATCCGCGTCCAAGATTACGGTAGGGCTTTGAACTACTCACCCTCAAGGCCGCTTCTGGGTCGTGGAAAGTGATGACGAACTTTCCGGTATGTAGACCCTTGGAAAAGGTGCTCATAGCGGATTCAAGCCGAGAGATGTCGAAAGTGGTTAGATGTTTAATGGGACCAATTACGCCTTGGCCGATCAACTCCATCATATCTGCCATCAACCTATTTTCTTAGTCAGCCCAGTTCTTAACTTTACACTCGGAGTTAAAGAAGTAACACTTACTTGGAAATAAGGCTAGGCTTCTGGCGATAGATCAGACCCATGTCGAATGACGAGAAAGTGGCGTTCCTCTTGAACACTTCGAGCCCCAGCCTGCCGCCTCCAAGAACATCTGTTCTGCCGACATCAATGAAGCGGCCCAATGGCGCGATGCATCGCCATGTCTCATGCATCGAATCACCACCTGTACTGCTAAGAATCACATCAAGACCTTGCTGCCTAGTGGCTTTCAGGATGTCATCGACCGCGCTCAGCTTCCGAGAGTTAAAGATATGATCGGGGGGGATGCCGAACTCCTCAGTGAGCACTTTTTGCTTCTCATCAGTACCTACTGTTGCATACACCTCGGCGCCTAAATGCTTGGCTATCTGGATAGCGGCCATGCCGAGACCACCCGTGGCAGATTGAATCAGAATAGACTCGCCCTTTTGCAAGCGAGCGAGATGCTCAAGAGCATATATCGCTGTGAGGTAGACGACTGGCATTGAGGCGGCGCCGTCTGTCGAAATCCCATCTGGGATTTTCGATATCACGGACGCTGGTGACCTCAGATAGTTACCCATATTTCCCGGAATTATACCAAAGACACGGTCGCCCGGCTTTAGCGACGTTACAGCGGCTCCTATTCGTGTAACCACGCCGGCAGCCTCAGTACTTAATTTGTCCAGATCAAATCTGGCTGTAGCGACAGCGAGATCCTTTATTATCAACGATTAGTGAGAGCACTGGAGGCTAAGAACGCGACAAATCTTACCTTCATGTTAAGCCCGATAGCCTCGGTCTTGATTTCAACCCAGTCGAGATCTAACGGCTTGCTGAAGTCCAAGTCGCTAGTGAAGTATAGCGATGAAAGCACACCAGGTTGTCGATATCGTGCCATTATGGGGCCCTGAGTCCCAACGGGGCGTTCTTGGACATCGTCTTCGAATTCATTGCGCAAGGAGAATTGTTTGTTGAGCGACACTGCCGGAACCAAACGTTCGACGTGGAAAACACCCCCACGAAGCACACATTCAAGATCCACGGGCAGGGAAGGCGTAGGCTCTTGCAATTCGTTCAATTTATGAACGAGAAGTTCGGCAGCCCGCTCTTGTGGGGTGAAGTCACTATAATCCAACTCAACGAACGCGTACTTTGATAATACGTTTTCCGTGGCAATCGATCTTAGGAAGCCCTTCATGATTGACGATTCACCTGGGATACTCAAGTCGGCTGCAACCCACACCATGGCCGACACATTAGATACAATGACCTGCAATGCCTTGAAATAAGACTCGTCGCGGCAGGTGAACAAGGTACCGTTGAGATCCACGAAGCTAACGACTGAAGCACTCTTTGGGATTTCGTGGCCGGAGAATAGCTCAATCGGAATAGCATTCAGACCTTGCTCCCCGAGGACGTTCATAACAACCTCGGCCAGAAGAGGAAGTGACTCGCGATAAACTAAGTAAACTTCCGCTTGCTTCTGTGTGTCTGGTTTAATTGCAGCCGTCTTCGAGAGCATGACAGTCGACATTTGATGCTCTCCCTGATACTGTTATCGCAGTCAGTAAATGGGCCAGCCGAGAGAAGTAATAGTTCACTTACATCTTTGAGAGAAAGATCGACCCCTGAGAAGCCGTACTGTTGCAAGAGAGTATTCCACTCGTCTTCCATGAGACTCATTCTCTCTTGGACCCACTTGCCGGTCAATGTGCGGGAAATAACCTCATAAGTAACCGTTGAGCGAGTTGTTTCTAACAGTACAAGCGATCCCGAGGGCTTAAGCAGGGAGTGTATATGTTTCAAGCCTGTTTCGAGGTTATCGGTTTGGCTCACAGCATTCGAGGCGATAATCAAGTCGAAGGAATGAGCTTCGAACCCTTGCGTAATAGGGTCCTGAAGGACGTCAAGTGTCTGGAACACCAATCCATCATCGTCGCTGAATCGAGACTGTGCCTCCGTAACACACCAGCCTGCGGAGTCTGTAAATACATACTCTTCGAACCTCTTCAGCGCTGAGCCGGATGCCAATGTTTCGAGAACAGGTGAGGTTGCTCCAGCCGAGCCTGCACCAACCTCTAAGATCCGCATTCGGGGATTCTTATGAGCCAGCAGATCCACAATGTTTTGAAGCTGTGAGTACGCCCCGTTGACTAGTATGCCCGAAGCAGATAATTCTGCTAGAAGATTACTCTCCATAAGCACTTTGATGCTGTTCGTCTCCCCTCTGAGCACATCGTCTAGGCTGTCGTGCAGCACCTTTAGAGATTTAGCTTCTGGGATTTCTTTCAGCTCTAACGCTAACTTATCAATCGTGGCTAATGTCTCTTCTTTGCTGGTGCTCACAGCACGTTTATGTTCAGGAGAGCTTGTCCACGACTTCACCCATTTAGCGAAAACATCATGGTTTGCGGCTTTTTCGTGGATTGTGTCCTCCTGTAACGTCTCCGCGATGCTCGCAAGGACATTAGTAGAAAGTGCCTCTAGCGCAGCAACAGTTGATGATGCAATTTCCTTGGGCGGGAACATGGCCCGCGTAATAGCTGGCGTCAATGTGTCAATATCGACTCTTGCAACTGGCCGCCAGTATGGTTCACGTGCGGCATTTGAAATGCCTGCGTCCAAAGTTCCCTCGTAGGAGACACATTTCAGCTCTCCGATGTCTAGAAGCGGAGCGCCAGATGGGGTGAAGAGCTGAGCTCGCGCGTACATGCTTCGAAGACCGAGTATTTTTCCGCTCGCCACCCCTAGGCCCTGCTGGTTGTCGGATTCGGGAACCCAGATTGAAACATCGTCCGCGAATATCGGGACGAATGCCTTCTCCAAGTTCTCGACTTGCCCCGCGTGGACAGATATCAAAGCCAGCTGGATCATCGTGTCAAGAGTCGCAGGGTGTATCGTGTATTTGGATTCATTGGCAAAGCCGGCGGTGGGTTTGAGCGCAACGTCGGCAGCCGCAATGTTGGAGCCACGGTATGCCCTCAGATTCGACAGACCTTGGAAGGCCGGGCCATAGCCGAGACCCGCTGCGTGGAACCTCTTATGCCAACGTGAGATATCGAGCGACCGCGAACGAGGGTCGGTTTGCATTCTTTCGTGCTCGTCAATTGACGTCTCCGTCGTCACCGCTGATATGGTGCCCGTGCAATGCTGGGTCCAAACATCGGTATTCGGCACCATCGAGCCAATGCTAAACTGATACCACTGCGAATTGGCATTCGTAGTTGTCAGCGCCGACCTTTCCATGTCCAGCACCGTTTCAACACCTAACTCAGTATCCTCTATACGAAGCGCGGAGTTAATTGCGACCTGGCGAAGCTTGAACGACTTTATAGGAGCGGCGTCCTCCGCCTCATGATGCATTTGACTAACGGCCTCAATGGCCATAGTGAGGTACGCCGCACCGGGGAGCACAGCATGGGGAAGAAGCTTGTGGTCCTCGAGCCAAGGGAGGTCTTTCAAGCGAAGCACATTTCTCCATTGCCCGTGCGTCCTTGAGCCCGCAGATACTCTGGCTCCCAGAACATCGTGGCGTAAGTGCTTCCTAGTGCGGTACTCCTTATTGAAGCGATTCTCGTAGTACACCGGCGTTTCCGGATACGAGTAGTTGTATTGGGGTAGATCAATGCAGGGGAAGCCATGCGAGAGAACTAATTCACCATATTCTACCTTCTCAGTTGCGTTCACAGCCACAAGGTCGATGGGAGCGTTGTTGATGAAGAGGTTTCCAGCGAGTGTCAGCATGCTGGTTACATCATGTTCGCCACGTCGGAGAGATCCCAGACAGTTCGGGAGTTTAATCCCGTTCTTTTCCAGGCTGGCGCGGATTTGCTTCAACGGGCCGCCCAGGGCCGGGTGTGGACCAATTTCGATCATGAGATCGATCCGTTCTTCTCTTGCAAGCTTCTCGACCGCAGGCGAGAATAGCACGGCAGATTCGAGGTTGCGTCGCCAGTAAGCTGGAGGAACCGTGGACTCTTCCTTCATTGTCACCGACGACACCCACTTCAGGGTTGGGTTCGACGGCTCATTGTCTGTGTACGACGATTTGACTTCGCCGAGGCCCTCGTTGGCTAGCTCCTCATATGCTTCACCAAGCGCAGCCATATGGTGAGAGTGATAGGCGTTTCCGCCGGTTTTCAGCACACGAGCGAAGACACCCTTTTCATTCATCGTCTTGCTCAACCTCTCAATTGCCTCAGTCTCTCCAGACAGCGTGACGCTGTCTGGGGAGTTGATAGCGGCGATCTTGACTTCCGTTTCCATGCCGTCCAGGTACGACCTTGCTTCGTCTGGGCCGAGACCAACAGCCATCATGAGGCCTCGTCGTTTGTTGGTTGTCACGACTTGGCCGCGGAAGTACGCAAGGACAATAGCTTCGCTCGCCTTCAGACGCCCTGCTGCATACGCCGCTGCGATTTCACCTATGGGAACAGTTAGTTAAGCGACGGACCTCATGATAATATCAGAGAAGTTTCAGCCTTACCAGAGGAATGCCCAACAGTGGCTGCTGGCTCGATACCCCACTGTTTTAATAGAGCCAGCAACGCTATTTGCAAAGCTGTGCAGATGGTCTGTGAGAACGCCGGATCATTGATCTGGCTGGTCGCTGCCGGCTCGAGAAGGGCTTCTTCGATTGTCCAGGTAGGTTTCCGCTGCAAGCTACTAAGAACCTTGTCTAGATACTGGATCGTGTCCCTGAAAACGGAATATTCACTCAGCAGTTGTACACCCACTGTTCCGAAATGCGTTAGCCACAAAATTCAAGTACACATTGCCTATCAAAACGGAAGAGTCCTGATAGTTACAAGTGCAGGACTTCAACTTACTTCGTGGCCACTGAGCCCCCTGTCCCGTAAATACGAAGCCAATTCGCTGAGCCGCGGAGCTCGGCGCCTTTCCCGTGGTGACCAAATCTGAATCAAGTTCATCGGTGAGCATGTCAGACTGGGCGATGGCAAAGGCGCGGCGAGAAAATGTCGATTTCCGACACCCGAGTGTGTAAAGTAGACCACCAGCGTCATACTTCTTCAGCAACTTGGGAAGCTCAGAGAGCTTGGACTTCAGAGCACGCTCGTCGTGGCCGGATACGGGCAGCAGGATCCATCGCCGGGCTCCTGCTCCTTCTATCTGACTCATCTTTGCTGGTTGACACCATGTGGGCAGCAAGGAGCTCGGAGGGGTGATGTGGCCATTGCCGTTCGAATCACCGTTGCCATTCGAATCACCATTGCCGTTATGGTAACCGTTGCCGTTCTCAAGGTTGTTATCTTTGGTGTGACCATTGCCATTTTCATGCCCGTTTGTAGCTGACAAAACTTGTGGAACGCTTTCATATGTGGTGGGAAGACCTTGTAACTTATATCCAGGAAGAACTACGCTTGGGTGGTCAAGAATGCAATGAGCATTAGCACCACCGTAGCCGAAACTGCTCTATGCGTTAGCATTGGACGCCGGTATCGTCATTAGCAGCCATAAGACCGAAATAGCGTTTGGGGCTATGGATTGAATACTCACCTATTGATACTAACTCGTCGAAGCCGGTTGGCCGGCCATGGAGTCATCTCAGTAACTACCTTGACCTTGGCAGTGTCAAAGTCAATTGAAGGATTAAACTTCTTAATACGGATAGTAGGAGGGATCTGCTCATGTTCCATTGCTAGGATCGCCTTCATGATCTGTGACATAGCACTAGCAGCTTCGCTATGTCCGAGATTTGGCTTGATCTATAGCGGCGAGTCGGTGAGTCCCAGTTCGACGGATAAATAATCAAGAAGCAGATGTTAACAACTTACTGATCCAATCAACAATGGGTCCTCCCCACGTCCAGAAGAAAACACCCTTCCAACGGCCGAGACCTCAATCGGGTCACCAACTGGCGTTCCCGTTCCGTGGCACTCGGCATATCCAGTTAAATCCGGATTTAGGCCGCCAGCAGCCTTGTAAGCCTGTCTCATGACAGCCTCCTGCCCATCAGGACTGGGATGTGAAATGCCACCCGTTCTGCCATTAGCATTGAAGGACGTACCACGCACGACAGCGCGAATCGGGTCTCCTTGAGAAACAGCATCCGAGAGCTTCTTTAGATAGAGAGCACCGAAGCCCTCTGCCCGGCCGTACCCATCTGCAGCAGAGTCGAAGGTGTGACAGCGAGAAGTGGGAGAGACAGCTCCGAGCTTTGTTGTAAATATCTGGTTATCCGGGCCAAGGATGACGTTTGCTCCGGCAACGATGGCTGCATCGCAGTCGCCGTTGCGAATAGACGTCACGGCCAAATGCAAAGCGTACATTGACGCGGAGCACGCAGTATCAACCACCAAGCTATACCTAGTGTCAGTATGATCAAGACGCTATCGTAAGGGATCTTGCAACAAGTCAAGCAAACTAACCTAGGTCCTTGGAGGTTGAAAGCATAGTTAATACGATTACTCAAAATCGTTGGGCCACCCCCTGTAACGACGTAGGGTAGTGTATGATCCGGGTCCCGATACTGCATAATCTGGTGTTCGTTGTTGAAATTTCCCACGAAAACGCCCGTCCTCGAGCCGAAGAATTTCTCGAGGGGCTCTCCGGCGCTCTCGACAGCTTCATAAGTGACCTCCAGCAGCTTCCGCTGGCTGGGGTCCAGGGCCATCGCCTCCGTAGCCGTGATGCCAAAAAAGCTATGATCGAAATCCCGAGTATTCTCCTTAAGCAAGTAGCCACCCCTAGTATACATGCTTCCAGGCCGTTGGCCATCCGGGTGGTACCAGCCGTCGACATTGATGCGGTCCTCAGCAAACTCGGACCAACCGTCCCGTCCCTCTTTCAGTAAATCCCATAACTGTGAGGGATTTCGAACTCCGCCTGGCCAGCGGCAGCCTACCATGCCACCGTCAGTATACATATCATATCAAGGCAGGACTCAGCAGGAATCATACCCATGCCTACAATGGCAATTGGTTCTGGGCATTGAGAAAGGGGAGGGTCAGTCGCAATATGTGATGTTTGGGCCATCTTGCCAGGATGAGCTGTGTAGATGAATCAAAGAGATGATAGTGTATATGATAGTTTCTGTTGAAGAGCAAGAGGTGGGTTAGGCAACGGCAAGACGGCTGACTCAAGTATGATAGACTATAGCACTATAGCGAGACTTGGGGGCCATTTATAAACACTTCCATTATCTCTGACGTACTGCTCAAGCGCCAGATATTCTTACCCTTGCTACTATGCCACGTACCTTCCTAAGTAGCTTTCGGCTACCGAGCTACTATACGTCAAGAATGGGTTTCTCCTATTGCTTGGTTTAGATACAGTATGCTTATCGCATAAAGTAGACCGCATGAGTTGATTCACATGCCAATCTAGCCGCGAATGTGAATTCGGTAGTAATCCCATTCGAGTAGCTGAGTATAATCTCGTATACATAAATCAAATAGCTAAATTCATTATCAATCATAGTTTTATTAATTCATACATAATTATTTATATGAATATACAACTTTACCAGTTCACCATTTTCATATTACGTACTGACTTGTTCCTGTTAGAGATACTGAAAGCGACACAACGATATCAAGCCATGCCGTATCGTGATGGCACCCCTGAGATTACTTCTCATGAACTAGTTCAAATCTCAGTAGATAAACTGTATACTTACATGACTATTCCTTTCACCATACCTGCCTTAGCCGGTCATGAAGCAGAACTAAACTAGACGCCCCATAGCCCCGGCGGTGGGTTTCCACATAGGCACATGATTACGATTATAGATTGTTCCCTTCCAATACACTGTCCATACGTCCTTACCGTAAACATCTTGATAACAAAGTCGTAGCCATCGGATTACGCTTTTTGGTAGACGGCGTATGTAGAAGCATGCTTACCCGCAATGTGCATGTAGGTGTGACAAAGCATCAGGCATCTATGTTGCCAGGGTTTGACAAAGTCAAGGGCAGGGGTTGTTTTGATGTAGGTACGCTCCGGGGAAATTCTCTCTGCATCCTGTAATCTGTATACAGTAGAGTTCGCCAAGCGGACGAAAGGAAGATCGCCGCAAGCACGGCCCTCTTCGTCCGTCAACTACTGCTAATGGTAGACCCAGTGGGACTGCATATACGTAAGCTGCCTCAAACACAGTTACCCTATCTTGATATTTTTGTAAGCATGCAGGACTCTAATCTACGCGTAGGGGTGTGTTTAGCAATATCATGTAACATGGATAGGATCCATACCCTAGTCAAACTACGGAGCCCTCGATGTCGGTGGTATCAACGTCGTTGCCGAGAAGCCGATTCCAGATTGATGGGTTTCCTTCCGGTGTGGAGAGTGATGGAGATTGTGAGATCAGGCATCCATTGCCGAGCGATACGCAGAGGACCGGAATCCGGTGTAGAAGTGGATTAACCGATTTCGGCCGTGACAGGAATCTTTACTATGCAGAATCTATCTATCACTATCTGTCCCTATCTGAAAGAATACTCACGATACCTTCTCTACCGTTTCAGCAGACAGGGAATCAGCATTGATTACCATAGATACAAAAAATTACTAGGTCTTGAGCTTAATAAGGCCGTTTAATGAAATATTAGTGCTTTAGATTATCGATAATGGGGTGGTTACGACCAAAATCGCTAGTAATGTAGCAGTTATATGGCTAAATTGGTGCAATGTAATCTATATGCGGAAAACTACTATGCTCGATTTTTAACTAGATACATGAGAGAGTATCTTCTCAGAGACCGACGTTGAGAGATTGATGGCCACTGAAATCCCGGTACCGCCATTTGCTTTGCGTTATGCTATCACTGCTTAAGCTGCACTTCTATCAATCCCATGATTCCCTTACCGTGAACTTTGATGACCTGGCAGAAAGTTAGCTAAGAAACTGGGTTGCTCTAGGCAAGATAACATACCTCAAATCGGGGATCAGCTTCCTTCAGCAACGTCTCAAATTCAAGGAGCGTTCGCTGCTTTGCTGCGTATCCGTTCAGCATGTGGATATCAATCTGTCTCAGATGATACTCTTCCACTTTCTGCTCTACGTTTGCTTGAGGTAAAATCATGTCATTGATGAGCAAACTAGTGTCCGGGGCACATTTCTCCATGGCCGGAACAAAAGACTTGAAGATCTTGACGCAGACGTCATCCGGGTAGTTGTGGATGACCTGACGCAGAAAGAATAGTCCGGCGTCAGTAATTGGCTGTGGCTCGTAGAAGCTGTACTGCATGAACGATACGCGGTCCTTGACAAGAGGGTAGTCCGCTCGTTTGGGACCCTGTTCAAGCATGATGGTATTGACATCTTGAACGAGAAAACTGAGATTGGGGAATTCCTGATGAAACTTCGTCAGTATCAGTTCTTTTGGCTGTATGTGCGATGGCTCCTACAGTTGCCAGGTAAATGGAAATATGACCACTTCCTCCACCCACGTCAACAACTTTCTTGTTGCCAATTTGAGCCCAGGGGAATCGGTCACGGAGCTCAGTAGTGTCTCTGTTCACTGATTTAAGTTAGCATGGGTACCCCTGATGAAGGGATTGCGATGAAGCATACTTTGCACGAGACCAGCCATTGCGGAGGCGAAACGTGCGCCACGTTCTGGGTTCTCCGCATACCATTTGTAGGGAGAAGTGCCAAATCTGAGGTTGAATGCACTGTCTTCGGCATTTGAAGTAAATGGTGATTTTTGAATTTGCGAGGCAGTCAGGGAAGATGCCTCGAACATTTCATCGGCCCTAGCATTTAGTCAGTTTCTAAGACGTCTAAGCACATATATGCGATAAATAGCTTACTCGAAAGCAAAACAAGCCTCAATATCTCTGTTTCGCGCAATATAGGCAGACATGGCAGTGTGCTCAAACGTGTCGTCATCCAATTCTTGGAAGCAACGCTGGGTAGTAAGAAATTTCATGATGCGACGTGTACGGTCTTCATCCATTCCGGCCTTTGCAGCAAGATCCCTAGTTGAGATAGGCCTGTCAAGAGGCACTAGGGTGAAATACTTGAAGCGCAGGGCAACCTGCCATGCGGAGAGATCATGGTGGCAACAGCAGAAAGTTCGAATCCACTGCAGAGGACCGTTGGCGAGAAGTGTTAGATCCTGGGCAGCCTGGGTGAGGTCGGTGCGGATGGCATCATATTCGTGATTCTCAGGGTGAGGGGGAGAAGTTGATGAGAAATTGGGCTCATCATAGCCATTCTTCTCGAGGTAACCGACGAGCTTCTCAGCCTGCCTGAGTGCTTCACGAGCTTTCTCGAGAATCAAGGACTACCAAAATTAGGACTGTCAGCGCTGGGGAGATGGCTGAAAGTTGCTCGATGCCCTTACCTGACGCTTTGTAACAGCCATGGTAGGTCAATGTGATAGTATTCAATGTCTTCTGTGTGTTTATGCGTGAAGGTTGCAGAAGAAACGAAAAAACAGCAGTTTGGTCGACTATTAGATTTTAGGCGATGGATGGTGCCTTATTCATTTGGTTTATGGCCGGACAAGAAAAGCGTCGGGCAACCACCTCGACGGTTCCTCCATCATCTATCCTTCGCCCTTCGCCCTTCGCCCTTCATCCTTCACACCTCGTCCCTCGCATGCCGAATCCACGAGATAATGCGGGCGTCCGCCCATGACACCGATGTCGTTGATGTTGAAGCAGTCCAAAGCAAAGCAATGACAAATGGCACTACACTTGAGGCAGAGCGCGCCCACATGCCGCATCCAGGAGACAAGGGACACCCTATACGAACATCACAGCGTCAGTTATCAAGCCCCTAGACAACTTCTGATTGTTCAAGTGGTACCGCGTCATGTACATCATAACTGCAGTTGACTAGTCAACTTCTCCCGACCCCCGCCGGCTCCAGTGGAACCCGGCATCATTCACGCAGTTTAGACTAGCGTACAAGAAACGGTCAAGCTGTTCTTAGTTTCTGAAGCTGATCAAGACGGGGGAGCGAGCCCTCGCCCACTGCAACACTAAGCTGCAGGAGATTAGCTGCGTCGGCCTGATGACGTAGTATCCGGCGTGCATTGGACGATGCCGAGGCTATGGCGCTCATTAGAACGGAACAACACTCGTATGGAGTTCGTGGGCCCGGGACATTGCAGAGAGCAATACCGAGAACTAGCGTTGATTCCAACGACAACACAGTTCGAGACACTTGCAGTTACACTTGTTACGGGGCACAAATATCACGATCCACTCGTTTATCTTGGGCCAAATTGGCCCACCCCCCCTGAAAGAACCCGCCTTGTCATGTACCCGCGCGCTAGGCAAGGCTTTCGGTACCTGCGATACGGGGCTTCTCCGTGCAAGCATACTTACTAAGAACGAGATATGCCAAGAGTACCCGATAAGGGCGGTTCTTACCGAGCACCAATCACAGGAGTGTGAAACAACAATTGTGTTCGGTGAGCGTGTGCCAAGAATACCTCAGCAATGGTAACAAATGCAACGTGCAGATGGCCCGTGCAGCTTAGTGCGCAGCCGTGCTTTATTTTAGCAACTACCTCGCAAGGAACTGCCGCCATGGTGCGATGGAGCGTAAGTAAGAAAAGGGTAATTGATTGGCTAAAAGATATGTAGAAGAGATGGAGGGCTAGGCCCATACAGGTCCATCAGAATTCCTTTTGTACTCCGTACGAGCCGTAGCTTCCCATACAGTTAAGGTACACCTTCCCACTAAGTACAGTAGACACGGATGTATACTTACACGTGTACGCGAGTATCCATCCAACTAGCTAAAGGCTGCGGAGCCGGCAGAAGCGCATATCCAAAAGCTTATATCAACCTTGCGGGGAGAGGTCCGCTGAGCCGGGTGGCTGAAACGGCCCACACAGTATGTACATGGGTACACCGGTGAAGATAGGGGCACCCCACGGATGTACACGAAGTACCCTGGTCGACTGCTTTAGACTACCCACTAGGTAAGTAAGTAGGTATACAGTTGCGAAGCGCCTCTACTGGCATGATGAACATAGGCATCTAAGAGCAAAAGGTGATAGGTGACGTCGGCAAAATAGGTTATTCTAACGTGCTGTCTCACAACCGATGCTGATTCATAATCGGTTTACCTAAAATGTCTTCGCCAATCCAAATATTCTTGTCAGATGCTGGTTGATGGAACTAGAGCTGTTGCCAATTATAATATACCAATCCAACAGCATTGAGACTGCAAATTACCCACGTAGTTGTTGTAATCAACTCTCACCATACCTTACATCTCACCAGATAGTATTGCTCATACTATCACGACCAACAAGAATTCACTGTCAAACATAATCATGCTTGCTGTTATTCTTGAAGCGCTGCATTATAAGCTGGGGGATAATGAGCACTGGTTCGCGGCCTCTGTGGCGGCTGTGACGGTCTATTTCCTCTACGTCCAGATCTTCGATTCCAATGCCAAAAGCCACTATCCCTTCGTAGGCGTTGACATCAAACTTCCCCTTTTTCAAGGGATACGCCAGCGACTACAGTGGTTCAAGAAGGGTCCAGAGCTCATCCACAACTCCTTCAAGAGCTTCCCCAACAAGATCTTCACTCTCCCGTCACTTGATCGGACCTCCATCGTCCTACCCCCTCGCTTCTTGGGCGAGATCAGAGACCTTCCTGGAACTATCGGCAGCAACTCTCATGCAACCTCAGATGTAAGCATTCATCCTCTACATTTCTTGGTTGAGAGACGGAATGATTGCCCGAGTTTCTAACATCAAATTAGTTTTTCATTGGAAATTGGACAACTTTGGATTACGACATCTTCGGCCATGCCACCATCGATGCTATCAAAACACAGTATATTGCTAAGATTGGCCAACAGATCGGGCCCGCTTCGGACGAGGCAGCTTATGCATTCAATAAGCATTTCGGTAGATACCAAGGTACGTTACGCTTTCTCGTAGATCTTACATCTACAATGATGAAATATGCAATGGGCTTACCCGTCTAAATTAATTCAAGACTGGACTCCCATCGCGGCCCAGCCTAAAATCCTGGAGCTTGTGTCGCAGATGGTAGCTCGCACCATAGTGGGACCCGATATCTGCCGCGATCCCGAATGGGTCCCAGCTGTCATCGGCTATGCTCAGAACGTGTTCGCGGGTGCTGTCACTTTCAAGCTCATGCCCGATATTGCACGGCCTCTGATTGCACTATTCACGCCGTATCTGTGGCGTATTCGTAGATGTCGCAGTACTATCAGGAGACTTGTCCGCCCCGTCATTGAACAGCGGATGGCCTGGCGCAAGAGTGAGCCAGAGTCCTGGGAGGCGCACATCAAGTCCAACGATGTGACGACTCTAGAGTGGCTGATAGAGACGTCCAAGCCTGAAGAAGCGACTGTCCCTATGATGGCGCATCGTCTCACGGGCGTCTCCTTTGGCGCGGCTCATACGACCTCGAACACCATCACCAACGCCCTTCTAGACCTGGCTAATGACTTTGATCGTTGGGCACCACCGCTGCGGGAAGAGATCGAGGCTACCCTCGGCAAAAACCCGGAGAACATCACTAACGCAGACCTATCCAAGATGTGGAAGCTCGACAGTTTCTTGAAAGAGTCGCAGAGATTCCATCCCCCGTCAAAGTGTACGTAATCCTTGTCCGCTACGTTTCAGTGCAGGCCCACATTGACAAAACCAAAACACAGTGTCAGTAAACCGCAAGATGATGAAAGACCACACGCTCTCCTCGGGCGACGTTCTTCCCAAGAACGCCCACATCTCCTTTGCCGGCGTCCCCATGTCTATGACGGAAGAGTTCGTTGGGGCGCAGCCAGAGGAGTTTGACGGCTTTCGTTTCGAGCGCCTCCGCCTCAACCCGCAGACGGACCACAACGGCCTGCAATTCACGTCCTCGTATGCAGGCAGCCTGCACTTCGGGCACGGGAGATACATGTGCCCCGGCAGGTTCATGGGCAGTCTGATTAGCAAGCTGCTTCTGATCAAGCTTCTCCTGCGCTACGACCTGAAACTGAAGGAGGGGGGCAGACCCGGGAACATCATGTTCTTCGACATGGATATCCCAGATCCCAAGTATGAGATCCTGTTCCGTGACCGGAAGGCTTAGATACTGGTACCTAGGTCTCAACAATGTATACGTAGGCTTAGTAATTACACCCTTCAAATACAGAACCGTCAGACCATGACAGATCCATTATCCTATATCCCCAAGTCCGCTCTTACAGTGCGGCATGGATTGGCAACCATTGTATTTGTGAATGCCAAGGGGTTTGCGAATTGCGTGCTATATCAGTATGATAGCCATGACCACGACGGTCCTAATATTGCAGTGTGGTTCATTTGTTTACCTAATCTTTAGGGGTTGTTTAGGTATGTTGCCAAGCGATTCAGCCGCAGCTTCGGTACTCCGTACCATGGTTAGTCCTGGTGCTTTGATGGACTTATCAACGGTGCCCCACTACTAATCCTGGACTGCTTAGATAAGGCCCCTGCCAACTGCCGTCGTCAATCCCAACCTATATCAACGCTTGCGCATCTATTATACTAGAGGATCTACATATAGAAACCCAGAGACGGGACGAAGGGTTGATCCTCTAGTCTAGGTAGTAGGGCATCAGGTACAGCACTTCTCAGTACCCTGGTTAATTTAGTAAGCAACACAAGACCCCAGGCACAAGCTCGTTCGTAAGCATTCCTACCCAAGTATGTAAAGAAAAGTCGGTCAAAAAACCGAGGCATGCTGGGTAACTATGCATAGGCATTGCAGGAGGCTAGTTGAATAGGAATGACTGGATGGAGCTTTACAGTGTGATTACAAAACTATACACGATAAAAGACGTCCATTCATGTTTCACATAGAAAAATAGAAGGTAATTATACGTGCGTTGTAGCATTCAGCATGCTCGATTTGTGAATAAGGTGAAAAGACCTAAATACTTATATACCTAAGTAATATACATGAACTAAATGGGGTGTCCGTGCCAACTACTCCTATATCTACCTAATTAGATATAGTATATTCGATAACTCCTATGTAGCTCAAGTCACGTTCAAGAATCAGATGATCAACAGTTCCCAGTAATATCACATGCAATCTTCTCCGCCAAAGTATCTAAACATACGTCAGCTAAAATGTCGCCGTGAAATGCATATCAAGGGGGGGTTTTGTTTAACTTACACACCGTGCCCATGGGGTGGCCTGGCGGCAGCAGCGGGAAAGCGGCAGCATCCACGACCCGGAGGCCCGAGACACCGTACACCCTAGCCTTGGAGTCGACAACGGCCATGGGGTCGCTCTGCTTCCCCATCGCGCAGGTGCAGGACGCGTGGAAGATGGTCTGGAAGCTCTCCTTGATGTGGCGCTCGATCTGCGCGTCCGTCTCCACCTGCGGGCCGGGGAACGCCTCTATGTCCTCGGCCAAGAAAGGCTTTACCGCGTCCGTCTGGAAGAACTCGCGCACGCGCTTGAACCCGGCGATCGCGACTTCGACATCCGCCCGGTCAGAAAAGTAGTTGGGATCGATGACGGGCTGCACCGCGTTGTCGGCCGAGGTGATGGTGACGTTGCCCCGCGAGCGCGGGATCCCCAGCGCCACGCCCATGGTCACGTACTGGTAGCCGTCCCCGGGGTCGCTGCCGCCGGACTTGTTCTGGTAGCCCAGGTAGCCGTTGATGGCGAGGTACTCCACCTCTGGCCAGTCGGCGGGGAACTTCTCTAGGGTCTGGCGCGTTGTGTTGGACAGCGTGCTTCGGATCGGCTCGGGGAATTTCTCCCAGCCGAGAACGTCATTGGAAGGGTTCGTCAGCGGGCCTGTGGCGTTCTCTCCGAACTGACGACTGGCTTCGGCGAAGAAGGCGGGGCTTGTGAGAGACGACCCAGTCAACCCCTTCACTCGGTACGACGGGCCGAAGTAAAGGTGGTCTTGCATATTTTGGCCAACGCCCGGTCGGTCAGCGACGATGGGAATATTCAGATTCGTCAGGGTTGCTGCTGGCCCCACGCCAGAGACCATCAGAAGCTGTGGTGAGGCAAAGGTACCAGCTGAGACGATGACCTCCTTAGCGGCACTGAGGGTGTAGCGTGCGCCCTGGGTGTCAACTTCGATTCCTGTGGCCTTCTTGTTCTCGTCGAAAATGATCTTCTTGGCCGTGGTCAATGGATACACCGTGTAGTTGGGGTAGTCCAAAGCCTTGCGTAAGAAAGAAGTCTCGGACGACTCTCTGTACTGAGTCTTGCCATCAATGGTGGACATGACATAAGATTGACCGAGGAGTTCACCGCTCGTGAAGCCGTTAATCTGTGGAATGCCCAACGCCTCGAGACCCTTGGTGGCCCATGATCCGAACTGATAGGCGTAGTTTGGGTAAGCCACCGACAGCGGGCCGCTACAGTCACCCATAAGAGAACTATCGTAAAGTGGGGTTGAGTTGACGTAGCGAAGGCTCTCGTCGGGTGGTGTGAAGCAGATAGACTTTGTGAAATATGGCAGAAGGTTCCCGAAAGTGTAGCTCTCGTCTCCAACCTGATCTGCCCACATCTGGTACGAGTCGTTTGTGCCCCGTTGGTAGATCATGTAGTTCCTCGCCGAGCAACCGCCAAGAACTTTACCACGTGCGTAATGCAGTGCAACATTGTACGCGTTCTGCCATACTGGTTAGACGGATGATTTGCAGAAGGGTAGCTAGCTTGGCTCTCCATACCTTTTGGGGGGCCGTTATGTAACCCCAGTCGATGAGGGGTTGCCAATCATCATGAGCTTTTGAGATAAAAATGTTGTCAGCCCCAGGTATCTGGGTCAGGTTGCCGTTGCTAATCTCATAAAATGTGCCAGCCTCAACCACAGCAACACTGCCAGTTTGTTGTTCCGCCAAACGAGTAGCAATGGTCAGGCCAGCATTTCCACCACCGACGACAATGTAGTCATAGGTGGCCGTTCTTCCGGGAATCCCAAACGAGTTCCCTAGAGGTCGGAGTGCCGCGGTTAGCGTTGCGAACCCGGCAAAAACAACACCAATTGTCAGAGTGGGAGACATTATGGAAAGGGTGATGGTTTCACTGCATCCGATTGTTTCCCTATCAGTCATTACTGACCTCTTTATATCATATTCTGTAGTTCAGGTAATCTCGGAATCCGGGTCGAGGCCAGTACGGCTGAGAAGCTCAACAGCTGAGCGGTGAGCCGTTAACGATTAGCGTCGATCGAATCCCAGGGCTGTAAGTATGGTATAACTAGCTATCAGCTGAAGGGTAAGCCTACACAGGGGTTCGGGCCACAGCCCTTCTTATTGATAGTAGACACTGTATAGGTGGTATACCCTACCGATCAAAAGTCGGTAGCGTCCACCCTTAGCCAGTATATCCGGACACGAGAAGCAGACAAGGCCTCCGTACAAATAAACTCGTTCCTCCGCCTCCTCCGCCTCCTCCGCCTCCTCCGGGATTTCAGAGGTAAACTCAATGCTCGCCCCATATTCTACTAAATCGAGCACAAGCTTTGTAGCGAACCCCCGGGTAGCTGGCTTTAGCTTAGCCAAAGGGCTGGCAAGAAAATCTTGATTAGATAGCTAACTTGTCATTTTGTGAGTAGACAAGGTTTGGTTGACTCCCTAGTAAGCCCCCGGTTAGACCCTTGTCTTTGTATAGCACTGACCTTTGAAATCCCGGAGGTGTAGATAACCCGGGAGCCGTGAGTAATAGGATACTCACAACTACCGGTATATTGCCGTATATACGTATGCGTTAGGATTTGGAATAACTGGTCCACTAATCATCACCAGTCCGGGGGTTGGAGGGGTTAGTCTCACGTACGGCCGCAAGCTGCTTGGGGTTGTCTTGTGGAACAAGTTAAGCTTTGAGAGACAGGATCGCCGATCTCAGAATAGCCCTATATTCTCCAAAGAGCAGGTGATAAGAAAGGGTGGTGGTGGTGGTAGAGTTACACTTCCTTTCTTTTGGGATAATTATGTCATTAATTACCTCGTGGAGCCCCAACCTTAGTACAGTAGCATTTTGGGCTCGGGGCCGGGCGGGAAGACGACCGGGAACGCGACCGGGAACGCGACCTGGCTAGTCCCGTTGGAGTGCATGCAAATTTGCCAAACTTGCTCCCGGCTCCACAACTTGTTTTCAGCCGCCGACGATATACCTACTCTATGTGGCTTATTTCCTAGCGAGGCGGATGATGCATCAATTTGTCAGAAATAGTCGAAAAAGCCTCATGCATATTCGGTTGAGGCCCTGTGCCTATCCGTGATCACTTACGTATACCGGTACTTCCGTACAGCATGACGCGGGAGGGCGTTGGGTATCCTTGCGGCATATCATCATGCAACACCGCCCAGCTGCATATGAGGGGTGGAGATAATTGTTGTGGCTTGGGTCACTTACTTAGGTTACTTACCTCTATACTTACCCACTTGCATGTTACATCATACACTAGGTATATGCTGTACTGCAGCGGGGTTGGAGGAGGGACTAACAGAGTAGCGCTAAGCGGCGATGCGGGGAGACTTCGTATGGGGGATGCTAGAGTCGCTGTATATCATAATACAGGCAAAGATACGAGATGCTCCAATACTATACATGCATGATATGATGTCCGTGTCCGTGTCCGAGAAGAGGAGCGAAGAGGAGCGAAGAGGAGCGAAGAGGAGAGAACAGGAAATTGCAACAACAAAATGCTGGCTGTGGGTCTTGGTAGGATCGCACCAGAATCACACTGCAACCTCGGCTTTGGAGCCGAGCGCGCTTTGCAGTTCGTCTATTCTCGCTCTTTTAATGTTTATTTCGGCGATGTTTTCGGTGATAAGGTACCAAGTAAGTTGGTTCTATTCCGGCCCCTCTTTCATGCCCTCTTACAGTACACAAATACTCATTTACAAACAACCACCTGACTTCCTTCAATCTTCCGAGAGCTCTCAGCAGAACTCCGCATCTAGTCAGCTCGCCAACTTTCACGCTCATACTATACCCTCTTAAGAAAAAAACACCATGTCGGCCCCAGTCTGGCTCATCACTGGCGCTTCTAATGGTCTCGGCCTCATCTTGACCCTGCATGTCCTTCGCGCCGGACACCGTGTTGTTGCCTCGGTGCGCAGCAAGGCGAAGTCCGCCGATGCTGTCAAGCAAATCGAGGAGGCCGGCGGTTCTGTGATTGAGATGGACATGACCGAGTCCCAAGAGAGCATCGCCAACAAGGTGAAGGCCATCGGCCGCATCGACTATCTCATCAACAATGCCGGCTACTCCATTCTAGCCGCTTGCGAGGTGATTTCGTACGTAAACTGCACACATGTATTTCTTATGTTGTTCTGTTGTCAGGCCGGGGCATGGCTCGCTCGATAACTGAATGACGCGTGAGGTCTTAGCTGACATGTGATATAGTGAGAAGGAAGCAACCCTTCAACTGAACACCAACTTCTTCGGCCCGCTGTACACTATGCAGGCCGCGCTCCCGGCCATGCGGGCTCAGGGTTCCGGTACCATTGTCAACGTCAGCAGCGTTGCTGCCCAGGACCCCTTACCCGCGTGTTCTTTGTACAGCGCCTCCAAGGCCGCCCTCGAGGCCGCATCCGAGTCGCTCGCGTTAGAAGTGGCACCTCATGGCATCAATGTGCTGATTGTTGAGCCGGGTAACTTCCGCACTAACTTTGTCAGCGCTGTAAGTCCTCCTTGATTTATGAAGCGTCAACCCCTACGTGCAAACAATCTTCATTTGCGGCCTCCCAAGCGTAATCCCCTTGATAATATGACACTCCGAGATATTATTTACCTGCGGTGGATATGCTAACCACCGACATGATAGTTGGCCGATGCCAGTCCGAAACCCGACAGTATTCCAGAATTTTACGATAACCCGGTTGGCCAGATAGTCCGAAAGTTCCTTACTGTACACGGAAAACAAATCGGCAACCCCGAGGCAGGTGTCTCACGCATCTTCGAGGCGGTCACTGGTAAAGAGGGCCCAGCGGGCCATCTATCGGGCAAGGTCAGAAGACTGATTCTCGGAAGTGACGCGTGGGGAAGAATGAAGCGGAAGAGCGAGAAGCACACCAATGAAGTGAATTTGCAGGAGGCAACTGCGAAGAGCACGGATTTCGTCGAATAAATGGGAATACAGAACAAGAAGCTCATAGGGACTTAGGGACAGTTTAAATACAGTGTATTGTCTACCCAGATACTTAGATAAAGCTGTATCTATGCGAATAAAGTGGACAGTATTTATTGAAAAGAGAATAACTTATCGGCAGCGATATCCTCTGTTGCTGCTAGGTCTCCAAAAACTTGTAGCAAAACAGGAGAAATCGGCATAGACAGATTCGCGGCTTGATACAAAAATTTAAATTATGCGCTATTATACTACTGCGTTAGTATTGCAGGGACCTAGATGGCCACGCAGGTATTTCTTCGACTTTTCTTTCATGTAATTATATATATTACGATGTTTTGTACCTTTGTAGTTTTTTTCTCAACCTCCATCCTCTCCATTCGTACGAAATTGAATAACGCGTTCCCCTTGACTTAATGCTTAATTCTTTCATATTTGACTCGAGAAATAGTAGGCTAGCAATGTTTTTAAGTTTTCTTCGCAGTCGGACCCAGCTAGGTAGTCTACTTCACTACCTAGGTGCCTAACGTGGCGAGCTTACAGGGTAAAGACAAACTTCTCCCCACTGACCTTGCCGGTTTTCATTTCTTCTAGCCCTTTCAGCACCCCTTCCAAACCGCTGCCCGTCTTGTTCAGAACCGCGGGGAGTGGCTTGATACTGCCATCTTCCAACAGGGGCTGACTCAATTCCATGAATGACCGGTAGAACTCCATCTCTGCCTGATCCGGTTCTATGGGTGTCTCGCCAAGCCAACAATACCATTCACCCATCGTGTCGTAGCCGCGAATGAATTCTTGGCCATGGACTTTGGGGTTAGTCTGTTTAAGAAGCTCCAGGTCCGACGGCATAATAGTACCGTAAGTGCCTTCCTCCACATCAGACATGGCTGCGGCACAGATGCCGGCACCATCGCCAGTGCAGTCCCAGGAGTACTTGAGACTGTTGTTGGTTAGCTTTCGGATATCGGCGGCGCAAGTTGGCGACTTGTAGTCGAACGCCGCGTCGGCTCCCAAGGACTTCACTAAGTCGAAGTTGTGAGGTGAGCAGGTCGTGATCACAGTCAGCCCGGAGCTCTTCGCGAACTGGATTCCTGCCATGCCCGTCGCGGTGCTGCCGCCGTAGATAAGGAGCGGGAAAGGCTCCTTGGCTGGTCTCGAAGGTAACGGTAGTTTGAGGCGACCGTACATCCCTTGACCCTAGCTCAGGTGTCAGGAGATGCGTGCCCGTGTCTGTACCCTAGGATCAGGGATTTTGCCTTACCACAGTCATGATTGCGACGCCCAAAGTCGCAGCTTGTTCGAAGCTCATGTTGTCCGGTATCTTCCTCTGTACAACTGCCTTGGCAATGGCGTACTCGGCAAAGGCACCAGACTCATGGTTAGCGCGGTTCCTACCAATATGCTTGTCAGACCATCATCTAGTCGCCGCCACATCGCTAACTTCTCGTTGCACTTACGAGCCGTGGATCCAGCCGGTAATACGATCCCCCTTTTTGAAGTTGGTAACTCCATCCCCAACCTCCTCGACGATTCCAGCGTAGTCACATCCCACCCGGCACCCGATATCAGCCAATCCCCACTCGACATGTTTCCAATCCGTAGGGTTGAGGGCTACAGCTTGGACCTTGACAAGGACCCAGCCGGCACGGACAATAGGCCTGAGTACCTCACGAACCGCAATCTCTTTCAGCTTGACCACGACCACAGCTTTCGTGGTACCTGGCGCCATGTCTTCGCAATATATGTTTTGGCTTACTTAAATAGCACAGAAAAACAGCCTCCACAACTCAGTCGTGACGAAGAGAGTTAATCGAGAATTTAGAGACCCGTTGAGAAGAATGTGATAAGTATTCCGCCTGGGAAATTCTTCGAACGCGAGCAATAAAATCAAGCCGGTTAGCAAAATAGGCGATATCTAGTGACGCGACTAGTATCACGATGCAAAGAGTGCCGCGCGAATATAATCAGCTGTCGTTGTTCGACGCCATGATCACGTACACGTCATCTGACATATTGATCTAAGGCATGACGGAACTCCGTGTCGATTCCCTGTTGAAAATCCTTGTGCTAATGCCCAGGTATGCTTAAATGTTATAAATCCACACCTTCGGGAGGGTGTATGCATAACGTTTGACCGAAGGTGAATTGCGGGAGCGCGATCTATGCAGAATTACTCTATCTGGAATATCTAAAGAATTGAGATTGAGACAAATGCAGATGAATCCAGACGGGTCCGACAATTCCGTATGCCCGCGACCCGAGATAGGATATCTCATGCATACCACTCACTAGTCTGTTGTCCTTGAAGATAACAAAATGAGCAAAGACATACTGATTTGCTAAATGAATAAGTCATAGCTAGTGTGGGCTATAATTTCAGTACCTAAACAAGTATAATAATAAAACTGTATTGTTGAAATACTGCTTTGCTGAGAGAATTGGCAGAGCCGTAGTTTTGGTTTTCATCATGTAGTACATCTATTATTTTTTGATTTACTGATAAGTGAAGCTGTTGAGACGCTGTGTTCCACAGCCCGAGTAGTTGCTCTCCTTGCTTTCCCTTCTTCTTTGTGTACCTTGTGCTACACCTAGCAGTATGAGCAGTATGCTCTCAGGCAGCCATGAAGGTAAGGTAAGATAAGCAACTATGCAATGCTTTCCGAAGATCCCCTAAAACAGGTGTCATCTCGCGCAGCGAACGTCCTAGAGCCTAATGCATGTGAGGTGATCGCTGCCGCCCCATGCAACTCGAATATCTGGTTAAGATCTGTGAGTGGTGTAACACCAAACACCGAGAACCCGCATGCCATGAGACGAGAAGCACCTAGCACAGTGCGCAGCATACATCGGTACATATTTAGGTACCTGCATGGTGCGACCCGCAAGGTGCCGAGGGCGGGTTCGTGGAGCATTCCCGCGACTACCTAGTCGAGTGCCAGCATACGGAGTACTAGTGGACACTATGCGCAGTGGGCCACAGTGATGCGGGTTGCCTATTCTGGACTTGAACCCTGCTACGTAGCGCATTAGTACACTATGCATGCTGTGGTGCTTGTTAATCACATGTAATTCGTGAAGACAATATAGTAACTTTGCCTCGCGATAGTAGAGTCTCGAAGCTAGACCATAGGGTCGATTTTGTTGGAACGACAAGGTAGCTTGGCTGGCTTGGGCCCTTGTTCAGGGGTTCAAGTGCGGAATTCGGGCCATGATAAGAACATGGAATGCTCACAGCCACTCCATTTCATGTGAAAGAAAGCAATTGATTAGGCGGCATAAAGTTTTATTTCGAGTTAGCTAATCATTGCAAACAGAAGTGGGAACTGATCAACAATACTGTCAGTTGGGGTAATGGGTTAACCCGTCGGCCGGGGGTGAAGAGATCATCTGATAATACCTAGCTGGCAAAGCGGTCAACCTGCAAGGGAGGTTACTCCGCACACAAGGTCAGCTCATCTCCTCGGTAAGACGTAATTGAACCCATGTTCATTGTGACAAACCTGGAATATATTTCTTCCGAAGCTTCATCCCGTTGAGAATCGTCCAATAGCCAGACACCACCTCCTGTCCACACCTAACCTACTTTCATAGCTTCCGCGTTCTTTAATATCTACACCCCGCGAGGAGGTTCTACTTAGACGATCAGTTAGTGCGTGCGTGCGTGAGTGAGTGAGTGAGTGAGTGCAACACGTAACCTGGAGCTCCAGCGTACCATCACCTCAATATGGCACTCGATAGGGAAATCATCATCATCGGGGCCGGTATGTCCGGCCTCGGCCTAGCTGTTCAGTTGGTGCGACAGTACGGACACCGGGACTTTGAACTGATTGAGAAGACAAGCCATATCGGTGGCACGTGGTGGGCGAATTCGTATCCCGGATGCGGTGTAGATGTAAAGTTCTTCTCAAAAGATCAAAACCTTGGAGAATGGTTCTAACTGGTTTGCAGGTGGCTGCGCATTATTACCAGTATTCGTTTTGCTTGAACCCCAATTGGACTCGCAAGTATCCGCTGCAGCCCGAGATTCTTGAGTATTACAAGAATGTTGCAGACAAATACGATATCGAGAAGCACATTAGATACGAATCCATTGTGACGTCCGCCTATTGGGACGAGTCTTCTGCGACGTGGCTCGTCTCCGTCAAGAATTTGAAGACCTCGGAGACTTATGAGCATCGGTGTAAGATTCTTATCTCCGCCGTCGGACTTCTCTCACAGCCCAATGAATGTGACATTCCTGGGGTGTCGTCCTTTCAGGGCCGGATTTTTCATACGGCGGAATGGGACCACTCGTTCAATTGGAAGGGCAAAGATATGGTTGTAATCGGTTCGTAGTCTTCTTGACCATGAACCTTTGTCTGACGAACTAACACTAGCATAAGGTAACGGATGTAGCGCGACTCAAGTCGTCCCGGTTGTAAGCGAAGGCGACGGGGCCGTAAAGAAAGTCACCCAGTTCGCTCGCCAGGCGCAGTGGATATTCGAGCGTCCAAATCCCGAGTACTCGAGCCTCTTCAAGTGGACTATGAAATGGGTCCCATTGGCTATGCGCAGTTACCGGCTTATGCATAATTATTACGCTGAGTGGGACTTCAAAAGCTTTCCGACAGAGAGTGGCGCACCTATTAGGAAAATGTACGAGGACTACCAAGGGGGTTATATCCGGAGAACGTCCCCTGCGAAGTACCATGAGTTCCTTCTCCCCAAGACAGAGGTCGGTTGCAAACGTCGTGTCATGGACACAGATTACCTAGAGTGTCTACATCGTGACAATGTTGAGCTAGTGTACAAGGACCCCATTGAGGAGATTGTTGAAGATGGAGTCCGTACGGAGTCGGGCAGATTTGTGAAAGCAGATGCGATCGTCCTCGCGAATGGATTTCAGGTTCAAAAGCCTTTATTGACTATCGACTTACGCGGAGAAGGTGGTGTTACTGTTGGAGACCACGTAAGTGAGACCCTCGCGATCAGGCGGGAATATTGCTAACAAGCCGGCCATCAGTGGGACAAATTCAGTGAAGGGACAGCCTCAGCTTACTTCGGCACCTGCCTTTCTGAGTTCCCCAATTTCTTCATGATAATGGGGCCGAACACTGCTAGCGGGCATGGCTCCGTGACATACACCACCGAGTGTCAGATTGAGTTTACTCTCCGTGTCATCAAGCCTATATTGAATGCGCTCAAGGCCCAACGGTCGGTTCTGCCAGTTATTGGGCAGAAAACTGACATCGTGAAGGTGAAGCCTGATGCTGAGCAAGCTGACATTGACATGGTCCAAGACAGGCTAAAGGGTCTAGTCTGGTCGTCCGGGTGTACCTCTTGGGCATTAGATCCCCAGACAGGACGAAACACGACGATGTACCCTGACTTTCAATATAAATACTGGCTCAGGAGCATGTTTGTTTCCTGGCGCGACTTTGACTTTTCAACATCGAAGCCGACTGCCACTGCCTTGGCAGGGAAGTCACCCGGAGTCGGCAGTTGGCTTACTGTTTCAACGGGTGTTGCTGTTGCGGCCTACTTTATGTACCAGATGTTCCCCTTGAATAGGTTACGTTGAGGCGGAGATGCAGGGGCTCAGAGAGACTGTCGGCGATTCTTACTCCTTGTATAAATGGCTACTCAAGCTTGTTTAATTAACTACCTACTCAGGCTACTTATAATGGCTTCCTAGGAATCCTGGCCGGCCTAAACACTATGGCTAGATTGATAAATCCCATCCCTTATAATTTATAGGCAGTGCAAAAATCTCCCTTGGCCACACTATTGGCTTGTCATTGTGATCATTAGTCTCTCACGCAACGTGGCTTCCACTACTGATGGCTGCACTAGTCGTAAGCGCTAATAGAATACTGGTGTGAGCATGATAATAGTTTCGAGTCTGAGGAGAGATCTCAAGTCGAGCACTGCACAAGTGTGTACCTCTACACCTTCATTGGATTGCCTATCGCTGAACAACTCTTGTTGTATTTTAATTAATTAATATATTAGCCTAAGTTCATTTTGAGGCAATATATTCTCATCCTCTCGAAATAGTATCGTAAGCTTGTCAGATCTAACAACTCGGCTCATACGAGTCCATAAAAATCGGGTAGTTTTAAACTCTGTGACGTATTACCGCTACACCAGTGCTCCTTAGACTATTATTCTACTTCTGTTACAGTTGTTTTTTTAAGGTTGTTGAGTACATGGCATATAGTGCTTGCGAGTGATTGTCGGTAGCCGCGCACTTGTCTCTGTCTCCATACACTCTCCAACTACCTACAGCCGCGCACTTGCCTCCATACATTATCCAACTACACCGCGCACCACCCCACCAACATCAGCTTCCTTCTAGTCACCTCTTGCATCCCTCCTACACGTTGGTGCAGCTGTACATGTAGGTGTAACAGGAAGTGCGCGTTGCTAATCAGCTTTCGGAATGGTACAGGCAATGTCGTCCTTACCTTGGCCGTTGGCCCATGCGTTGATTTATGGGTGCTAGAACATATGCACAGGCATAGTGCTGTTTATTCTGACGAGAAGGGTGTATTCTTTTTCGTAACCGCGTATTTCGGCCTTTATCGCGGCAATAGTCCTGATCTTGTCCTTCTTGCTCCAGTTGGGTAGTTTGCAAGTACTTACTTATCTCCGCATGCGGGCGATTTACTTCTACTGGGCCTCGACTAGCTTCTTCGAGTTATTGTTCTCTTGGTAGTAACAGATGATCTCCTCGATCCGGGCATTACCATTACAGCCGGCGTATGTCTTGCTCTGAAGAGCCTTGGTGTTGGCGGATGTAACCATTGTATGCGGGAACTATAGTGGTGAGTTAGTACAACTTTAAGTGAATTAAAGGCAGCGAACATACTTCCGCATGCAAAGTGCACAGGCTACTAGACCAGAGCTAACAAGTAGATATCGAATTAAGGGCGTGCGTAATTGATGGTTGCGGTGTAGATATGACTTCCTGGATAGAATAACGGAGTAGTTAGAAGGATGTTGTTTAATAATAGACGCACTCCTTAACGAGCCTTCTACAATATAAACACTTCTTAACAATATAAACGATCGGGATTAATTCTCATAAAGCGAATATAATGTCAGTATAACCTAAGTGGCCGTTTATAACTTAAATGCCATATAGAATAATTTATTATCTCACGAATCCACTTAGGTTTATGAGGACCTACCTAGGTAGGATAATCATAAAACCCCAAATAACCATAGTGGCGCATTCGTGTACCCTCCATTGAGATTCCAGAAGTCATAGTGGCATAGCAAGCTGTCAGTCACTAATACCCACAATACATAAGTACTTACACAGGATGTGCAAGATATCTTACTAGACTCTATTACCCCGTGTGGGAAGCAGTACCCCTTGGTGTATACTCATTTATACTTGTTCCGGCTGTCCGATAAATACAACTCCATGATGAAATAACATCAGATATGAGTTTCCTGTTTCCTGTTTCCTGCGTCAATGGTATTCACACCAGCGGCAAATCTAGTCTGTCAATAATATCCACAGGCGGTATGAGGGGCGCGATGGATGGATGGCAATTGGTAAAATACATAGAGGGCTTGACAAGAGTGTGGCTGCAGATATGATTGAGTACACAATTCCCGAGGATAACCCTCCTCTTCGGTAAGCATGGACTAGTAAATACATAAGAGAAAAAAAAGCAGTAGTAAAGGGGTAGAAGATAGCCTGTTTCCCTTGTATAAAATATTCAAAAAGTGTCGGCCCAGCCCCATCAGTCTGACATTGTATGATATGGGGGAACCTGGTCGCTACCTTGGTAGGACCCTGACCTTCTGAAGTCTGAAGTAATTTTGGGTATTTTCCTTTTATCCCGACCCTAGGTAGAGCGGCCGGGGTGATACAGTGCAGTAGTTTACCTTGGCTGCTCCCTGGGATTAGCATATATACCCAAGATAGGAGCGTCTACAAGATACGACAGCTTCCTTTAGAGTACACTAGAAGCTTACATAAGAGTAAGAATAAAAGGCAAACTTTAGGAGCACTTTTCTTAATATGAAAGACTTTAGTTTCAAGAGGCTACGGCTCTCGAGGGAAATGATGGTATAATTACTATTTCCTAGTAGTAGGAGTGCTGACGTAATTGCTGCGAGTGCTATCTAAATACTCTAGAACGTTTGTGTCATAAGACTACTATGTTACAATATGCACAGAGACGTCCAGATCTTCGAGGTCGATCGAATCAGCAGGACGTTTCTAGTTACGATACCCAAACGTTGATGATAGTGTGGATGTCCAGAAATGCGTAAGCAAGTTATCACAAGATACTTCAAACTATACAATAAAGAGACTTTCGTATATAACCCATATTAGCCCACAATGGTGATCTAGACACCTTCACAAAACAACAAGTGTTTGAGACCTATCTTAAATACAGGGCTCTTGACAATGTGCGATATCTTGTCAAAGTCTATCGTGGAAACATCACGGTAGGGTTATCATCTTGCAGTTTTCTCAGCACTTAAATGTTACTACGACGCTGTCTCTTCAGTCGCGACTCCCAAGCGTGTAGCCCGCGTATTCCTGCTGCAATTTTTACTGTTGCGGCGAATTCGCTACGACCCTGTGAAATCAAGTTCAGTGGCACACGAGGCTGTACATGACGAATAATGCGCCAGGCGCTAGGATGAAGCGGGTGGTAACATCTCAGATATCGTTAAGGGTTATCATAAGGGATCAAGTCTAGACGCGAGGGGGGAAATCGAGAGGCTAAATAGTCTTGTGGCATGTCGTTACTCTTGCAACACAACACGTTAAGCGCCCTAATAGGGCTAACTTGACGTGGTGCAGACGGTTAACCTCCGTTTCATATGTAGCGTTATGAGCCATCATAACTCAATTTAGCTAAACTGAAGCCTTGAAAGTTGTGCTTCGTCCTCGGGTCGGGGCGACGGTTCCCAAAATATCGCAAAAGGTCTTTGCAAGTTCTGCTCTATATAGTCAGCGACTCTTGTTTAAATCCGGACATTGCCGAGCAGTAAGAGACTCAGCCGACGGCTCCGGAGTCCGATTATCATTCAGACAATTTGGGTTTGTGAAAGACGATCTTGTTTGCGGCGGTGCTTGACGCCGATCTTGTGGCGCGGGATGTCCGGTAAAAGCCGGCTGACGGGACCCTGTAACAGCAACTGATGCCACTGTTGTGGCTATGAAGATCCTTTTGGGATCGGAGAGCAAGACATGGTGTCAGAGATAGAAGCGAGATGGGACGAATGGCAGGTACTGGAGATAGACCCGGGAGAAGAGGCAGATTCGGATCCCGGAGCCATCGAGAGTGAAAGCGCAGACGATGGGCATCACTAAAGAAAATGTAACTAAGAAATGGGGGTTAGAGAGTACTTGGAGATTCATTCGCTGCGCAGGGTGACTGAGAAATATTGTCAAGGGCGTATTATAATGCCGTCAGGTGAAATTTCCCCGAAGTAGCAGGCCGTACGGAGTAATCATGTGCACATCATCTTTCTCTCGGGGAAAGACTACCAGGTTGTTTGGTGTAGTTTCGTTTCGAGCTTCAATATATAAGTAAGCTTCACGCTGCAGTGTATATTGCCTTGACCTAGTCAATAACACGCGTGATTTTTCACACCGGGAATAACTAACAGTCGGCCCATGTTATCTAAGTCGCCGCTGTAGACTAATTTCTCTCCGAGCTTCATAGCTTTGGAAGAGGGTAATGCTGTTCATTGATTCGCTGATGAATTATCAACGTGAAATGACTTCAACGAGAATTCGGATGATCGGTAACACCTTCAGGACTTGATCTCGGACCGATTTGTCAGTATTAAACGGGCGTCGCAATTACATGGCACACAGTAAACCAAATAGGCAAGAGAGTGAGTGCTCTAGGATTCTAGCGAACCATTTATCAAACCTCATCACGCCGATTGCGATGCGCGCATCTCCTTTTTGTTTCCACCTATTATTATAATGAACGCGGTCGTCGTCTACACAACAACCTAACCTGGGAGGAATAAGCAAGTAAGGGGTTGAAACGGGTTTCAAACCCTTGTCAACGGCTGTTCTAACCTAGCGTCGGCGGCTTGATCCATTGGATGTGTAGGGGCTAGTGCTCTGGAAGCCCCGCTGCAGGGTCCTTTTATCGTCAGCTTTTGCCGCTTCGAGAACGAATAGACTGACATTACGACTGCATAGAAGCTTACGTCGTAAGTACGTTCGCCCTATATTGATATCTACCCCCTTATATCTGCGCAATTATTCAACGAGAGCCCCGAACTAGAAATTTGGTTGACAGTTCACGTTCAATAAAAGTCATAGCGGTTATGTTGCGTATACACTGCTACGTGAGAGACTCTGGATGACTTAGGTCTTAGTTTCGAACGCGATACATCTACGCTGACATGAAGAGAGTGATGACGAAGCTACCCCAGTTTCTGTAATTCTGTAACAGCACAGCGCGTTTCAACTTCACTTGAGACACCATGGTTGTTTTCGCATATTCCTCCCCACCCCGGTCACTTCGATCACCCCGGATTCCCCTTTGATCTCTGCTTGGCTAGGCTTGGAAAAAGCTTATCGTTCGTTGACGGCCCTATATTGGGAAAGTGGATCGACGGTCTACCAACGGTAGTCAGTCCCGGGTTGTGCACCACCCTTCTTATACTCACGTTTGAGGATTTCGTGGGTCATCACACAGTTGAAGAAATGATGCGACAGGGGGAACGGGGCGTGGCTAAGTCGGGAAGGACTGTGATTTGCTTTGGAGAACTAGACCTCGGCCCCCAGCTCTCCAGGCCGCTGGCGTTGGTATATTATCCAGACTTCTTCTCGACTTGTCATCTGTCACAAACTTCCTCTTGGCAAGCCCTCTTTTGTTTCTTTCCCTTCGTACTACCAGGCTGGCCGTTTCTTCACTCCATTTTCGTCTTCCCTTGCATTACCGCTGCCAAAACTTCATTTCTTGTAAATTGTTTGAATACCTTATACCAGCGAGCATCAGACGGACTTGGATTCCTTTTTTCATTTTTCTTCGTTTCTTCACTACCTGGTGTGGTTATCTTTTAAGAAATTCCTGCAATATCAGCCATCATGCGTTCCCTATCAAGTATCCTGTTCCTCGTGTACGGGCTCATGGCCCTTGTGGCCGCCTCGCCCACCAATATGATCCAGAAGCGAGGCGTCTACAAAGTCGATCGAGTGCGGAACCCTAACCCGACCCCTAGAAATGGGCCTCGGTCTCTTCTCAAAACACTCCGAAAATATCGTATGCCCGTACCAGCGTCGCTTCTCAACGCTGTTGCGCAGCAGGAAGAGCTCATCTCGAAGAGGGAGCCCAGGAGACAGAAGGGAATGGGCAATGGGGCAATTGGGGCTGTCACTGCTGCGGCCAACGGCCGCAAAGGTAAAGGTCGTGGCCGAAAGGGTCAAGGTAACGCTGGCGCTGGCGGCGACGTGGCTCCGGCAAAGGGTGTCTTAGCAAACACCAATGGCACAGGTCTCGTAGAGAACGTACCTGAAGCTAACGACGTCGAATACCTGTCGCCGGTTAACATTGGCGGTCAAGTCGTGAATCTCGATTTCGATACCGGCTCGTCCGATCTCTGGGTCTTCAACACGCAGTTGAGCTCTGCAGCTACGCAGGGTCACGCGCTGTACGACCCCTCGAGCTCTGCCACATTCAAGCTTATGCAGAATGCTCAGTTTGAAATTCAGTACGGTGACGGCTCAGGTGCTGAGGGTATCGTCGGTACGGATGTTGTTAACATCGGAGGTGCTGAAGTACAGGCCCAGGCGATTGAGCTGGCAACCGCTGTGACGCAATCCTTCGTCGACGATACTGCCACAGACGGACTACTGGGTCTTGCCTTTAGCACAATCAACACTGTACAGCCACAGCCGCAAAAGACTTTCTTCGACAACATCATGAAATCGTTGGCGGAGCCCTTGTTCACGGCAGATCTTCGCGCGGGTGCCAATGGTGCCTACGAATTCGGCCACATCGACACAACTAAATTCACGGGCGATATGACCTTCATCGACGTCAACAACACTCAGGGATTCTGGCAGTTCACCAGTGACCAATTCGCGGTCGATGGCGGAAAGGCACAGACCTCCGTCGCTGGTAACCAGGCTATCGCCGACACCGGCACCACCCTGCTGCTTGCTGACCCTGCCGTCGCCACCGCCTACTATGCGCAAGTCCAGGGCGCGGTGAACGACCAGCAACAGGGTGGCTTCACGATTCCATGCAATGCTAAGCTGCCTGATTTGCAGCTCGCCATAGGCGATGCTATGGCTACTGTCAAGGGTGCGGACCTCAGCTTCGCACCGGTAGACCAGACTGGCACCAGTAAGTTAACTCTATGCTTCCGTCCCAGCTTTCCGTTACCCTAGTTCTCGTTCCTTCCTGATAAACGACATGAGCTAACCCCATACCTCACAGCATGCTTTGGTGGCCTTCAGGCCGGTGAATCTGGTGGCTTGCAAGTCTACGGCGACATCTTCTTCAAGAGCAACTTTGTTGTTTTTAACGGAGGTAACAACACGCTTGGCTTCGCACAGCACGTTTGATGTGTATATACTGGGAACCTCGTTTCCCCCTTGTAAATTTGGCAGACATAGGATGATGTCACAATAGACAATAAGCATTAGGATGGCCCATGGAAGCATATTCACTTTTTCGTATTCAGACAGACTCACTGGACATTTCAATCACGATATTTATCAAAGACTTCTATCCCTTGCTTCAGCCTCATTCGGACACATTGTGATCGCAACGATAGCATTCCAGAACTGATCATAGTACCGTGATTGACTAGCCAAAATTAGTAGCAATTAGAATGCCCTAGGAGCGCCTGCGCAATACATCCCTCACGCTAGAATGTACGGAAAGGCGACTAGGAGTGGGGAGGTTTACATGGAGAACTGATAAGCAAGAGTATATCAGTAGTAAATTTGCTGGCCCAAGGCACATTCCGATATACATCAACAAAAGGGGAACATACAACAAGATAAGCAAATAGTCACTTGTTATTGGTGGATTGAGTTCAGGCTTCTGTTCCAAGCGGTGCTGCGTCGAGGGTAGATATTCTCATTGACAAACCGATAACCGGGTGTTCAAAGGGCCTTGGCTGCTTCATGGGATTGTGGACAGTGTATTGAAGGAGTCGGATCGTGGAAGGGGACGCATGCGGGTTGATCTTGCAATGGAAGTAACATTCGATGTTTTTCAGTCCGTAAGCGCGGTTTTGGACAACCTCGGCGGGCGGGTATGCGTCATTCTATGGACCGGAAGCCGGGTTGGGATAGGTTCGCGACGCCGAGTTCAGAGGTCGGAGGGATGGCGGGGTCGAGCGACAATGAATGGTTACAGTAGGAGTGGCTATTATGGCGCTTACAACCGTGGAGGACTGAACCAAGAATGGGACTTTTTTGCTTCATTCCATTTCACGAACTTATAAAGCAGCTTTCACATCTGACCGAATTCTAGCTTCGAAGCAATGTAGCGATATGTACCATTCAGAAGTAGGTACGGCCGTGGGCAATATATACCAGAAGAGTAAAATATGTACATGAAGTAGATCTCACCAAGCAATCCTTAGTGACCAAAACGATAGTAAACAGGGCATCCTTAACAAAAAGCGAGTGTAAAGCTTTCCTCAAATCTCATACCTGTGCGCCTCACTGATGCAACCAGCCTACCGCAGAGCCCAACTCCTTGCCATGCGAGTGCTGATAAAGCCCTTGTTCGAAAGCAGTCTCCAGGACGGAGCTCCCGTCCCCAATCCAGATGGCCACCGTCAGGGCCTAGTTTGGGTCGAGAACCGGTGACGGGACTTAGGACAGGTTCTTCTTGATGTTGTCGTACATGGAGTTGGGGTACGAGAGCAAGTTCTGGGCCTTGTCGAGCGAGCCGGAGCCGCCCTGGGCGGTGTATGCAGCGCCGATCAGACTGCCGGTGCCGGTGCGGTCGCCGGAGGCCTCCCAGAACATGGAGCCGGCCAGGCCCTTGCTCTGGATGTACGTGGCCTTGCGCTTGATCATGTCGACGTTGTCGTAGGAGACCAGCTCCTTGGTGGCGCTGTCGTACGAGTAGGATGCGCCGGCTACGGAGTCGTAGACCTCGGTGCCGGAGCGCGGGAGCACCTTGTAGTCCCAGATGCCGTTCTCCCAAGAGCCTGAGCCGACACCGCTGAAGGGCTGGCCGAGGCCGCTAGTGCTCTCGAAGGCACGACCGTAGAGAGGCAGGCCAAGGGTGATCTTGTTGGCGGGGACGCCAGCAGCGATATAGGCCTTGATGGCGGCATCGGTAGAGAATGGGGTGTCCTTGGGGTTGGCAGGGTCGGAGTAGAGGTTAGCCTGGTGGCCGGCGGTGGTGTCCCAGGAACCGGCGTAGTCGTAGGACAGCATGTTGAATTGATCAACGCCAGCGGCATTCATGGCGCTCAGCTTCATCTTGTTGTAGTTGTCCGGGCCAGCAGGGAGGGCCACGCTAAGGAGAAAACGGTAGTTACTTGCGTATTGTGACGAATAACTGTCAAGCTCCTTGCGAATGGCAGTCAGGAGCGAAACCATGTTGTTAGCCTCGGTATCGCTTGCAGGCCACTCCCAGTCGATGTCTATTCCATCGAAGCCCCAGTCCTTTATAAGTGTGACCGCGCTCTTGGCAAATGTTGATCGCGTCGCATCTGTGCTAGCAGCAGCGGCGAAGCCAGGGGAGTAAGTCCAGCCACCTATACTGAGGAGCACCTTGAGTTGACGGTTGGCTTTCTTCAGTTGGTAGAGCTGCTTAACGCAGCCGTAAGCGTTGGTGCCAACGTCGTTCCAAGCTACGAACTTTGGTTAGCTAATTACATTCGCTTAGATAGCAACTCCGTAGCTTTCACGGAATGGCTTGCTAAGTTGCTAGCCTGGAGAACTTACAATCACCGTCGTAGTGCTTGTCGAGGTCAGCGTAGCTATCTGATGTATAGCTATCCACTCGATTAGCACGCCCATATGTACCGTTGATGAGAGGACTTACACAGTTCCGTCGCTCCTAAAGTTGGCGAATGCGTATAGCACCTGGTTGAGCTGCGACACCGGTAGTTGAGCTGGCTGATAGTTCCTGCCATATATACCCCTTGGAGCACTTTAGTGTGAAGACCAAACACGTGTGAATGCTGCCATATTTACCAATTCGTGAAGTACACGAGGTTCTTGAAGCTCGCAGCTCGTTCAACGACCTCAGAGATAGGACTGGCGGCAGCCAGCGATGCTGAAAGCAGCAGGGTAGCAATATTCTTGAACGAGACCATTTTGGCTGGGCTCTCGAAGGACGAGGTGATCTGGAGACGAAGCGTTGATGAAGGTGGCTTGATCTTGTCAGAAAGGAAGGGGATCGGCAAACTTATAGATATATATACTTATGCGTGACTCCTATCTCCATTCTACTGAGAAGGGCAGCGGGCTATTCACGTGGGCTGAGGAGACAGTGAGACAAGCATGTTCGGCCAGAGAATGTGAATATTGGGTTTCAGTATCGGTAATGGCAACACCAAACCTGGCTCATGGCTCAATAGCTCCATCCACTGACTGTCTGGACCCAAGGTGGCAACGTTGCCAGCATCCATGCCAGCTCCCCTACGCGCGAAGCGCGTAGGTTTGTGAATAGGGTACGTTCACCCTCCAATCTGGCGCGGACCTCGGTTCTCCATGTGCATTGGTTACCTAGAGCTGCGGTGGTAAATGAACTTCATTGTCAATCAAGCACGATCGTGACAAACTCGTGAGAATCGTTGGCACTCGTGCTCCTTCTAGTCCACAGATGGAAGGTGGACATTATCAATGTGTCTTGCATGCGCAGACATGGACGCTCGGCAGATGGAGCAGCCTGGCTTTTGCTCAGGGGAAGCTCACGAGCATCACCAATCAGGGCTCAGGCCTTCCAACAGTGCTATGTCGCATGCTTTGCTCACGCGAAGGCGCCCTACACATAGTAGGTGGGCGATGGCTTACGACAAGGTTGCATCAAACCCTCATCTCCGACCCTCACACCACACCATCATTTGATAGTTTGGGGTCCCGCGCCAGCTGTCATCTTGCATTATCATATGGGAAATCAGGATAACCTTTAAACTTCCCGGATCTGCACATTTTCGGCATTTAAGTTTCAAGGTTGCTCGCTGCCGTATTTAGTCGTGATGAATGGTGTTCATAAAGATGGCACTCCCCAAGATTCATCAGTTAGAAGTCACCGCCTTACTGTAAGGTCACGAAGATCAGATGATTAACACTGAACCTGAAGTCTGCATTAGTGTAGGTACTGTACAAGAAGCTACCTAGTTACTCCTTCAACGTGCTCCACACCAGAAAGCAAGCCGGGTCTTTGCCAATCCCCGCATCCGGAGTGTCAGGCTCAGTGGCTGTTTCTAGTCCACACCATACCCGGTTTGATAAGGTATTTCCTCATTAGGGCTATCTCCCGACTCGGCCAATAAGCTGCCGGCTAGGCAAGATGAAATAGTTGCGCTAAAGGAAGGTCACGCCTATGATTTCGAGGAACGCCTGGGCCTAGATAGTCTATTGACACAAGAGAGCCGCTTGGGAAGTACTCCAGTTACCGCATCGTGGTCAACTCCTGGTTGCATCAAATATCTTGGGCTGTTTGCAACGTTACTGAATCTGATGTGATGAAGCCCGCCGCAAGCCAAGACTCAGAGGAACTTGCTTGTCACAGTTCTGCCATAGATAGCGAAAGAATCATCGTGAGAGGCGTTGTTCAACGGCCAAAATGATAGCACTAGCCTCACAAATAGATGAGTGCTATTTCGGGTTGACTTGGATTCTTATGGATCCGCAACGGCGCGACGTAGCATCAGCGTGTATTTGACAGCCCAGCGGATAGATGGTCCCTCGCCATAGTGACCTCAAAATCCACCAGTCAGCTCGTACAAGAGGCCACATGGCGTTGTATACCAGAAGATATCCTAGTAGAAAACCTTCAGAGGCATATAGTCATTTCCACAGCCATTGTGCTCTAGCTCTACAAAAGGAAGTCGGGCTGGAGATCGATCTGACAATGACCATAGAGCCGGGAGGAGCTCGGTAGTGTGCCGGATGAGCGACGGGATGGAGGCAAAGCCCCACGCTCTAGACCACTGATAAGCCGGGAGATAGCATAGCACATTAAAATGAGCCCTCACGTCGCCTCGATTGTTGAACGCCAATGTCTTAGATGCCGAAGATAACAGGTGCGACGGCTTGGACGGGCAGTATGACGAACAGAGAATGATACCCTGTATTACTAGTTAACCGCGGTTCAATGATCGAATCAGTCAGAGCCGAGCTCGCCAGAATTAATTTGAGACACCTTATAGGGTGAAGCTAATTTGAGGCTCTGGGGAACATTTACAGATCGGCCACACATATCGCGTTCCAGACCGCGGGTTCTCTCGGCCCCCTTATTAGGATCGCACACAGGTGTAGACGGCCCTATGCGGCAGGGGTGCGTGCACACTTCGCTGTATATAACCCTCCCTTGTCGGAAATGACAGTGACAGGTATCTACACCAACAAGCGAGGGTCGAGTTGGCGCCAAAATCGGATGGTGTTGAAGAACAATAATATTATAGGAGGAAAAGGCTGCGCTCACGATAGAGATCGACAATCTTATTACCATTTGAGGCAGGTCGAGGTCCCGTGAGCTCAGGCCACGTGCCACTAGACTGGTACCTGTCACTCCAATCTTGCCAATCTTGACGATACTCAATCGGCAATCGTCCCTTTGTATCTTTTTGAGACCAAGGTATCCACAAACGACGTTTCTTAGCGCCATGAGGCCCTGGGATTCAATTGCAGTACCTACAGTACCTACTTATCATGGCCCTTGGGTAGTAACTGCACAGCAAGTCTTACCCGACCCATACACTATTGTAGGTTCGATGTCTAGCCCAATACCTACGTTACAGTCCAGACATACATATGTTTCTACTGTACTGTCTACATCGTTGAAACTATGAGCCCAGTCTTGGCTCTGCGGGTGAACCGATTCCCATTGATTTCATCTCCGAACTTCACTTATATTCGCCTGTCTGTCGATGTCTGCAATACCACCGCATCATCATTTCGTTCGCTTCATCCATAGGCAATGACAAAGTATTGAGCCTTAGGTATTTTGGGGAACCTTATTTGACACTTCCTTGCCTGCAGGTTTTGTCAATGGCTATTTTAGGCCGCACCTCTGTATGAGTAGGGTACTCTTCCCATCCTCTTTTCCCATTGAAACACTATCCTCTTGAGTGTGATAATTAGCCGAGTCTGTACCAGGGCGAATATCAGTATCAAACGTTGCTCGACCATACTTTTCACAATTCAAATCAGCCATGGGGTCAACCCAGAGTCAAGATAATCAATCGACCACAAAGATCTGAGATTGCCAACCTCACTTAGGCATAAATCCAAGCCCGCATATTCTGCTCATCTTTCTTCTCTATACGGCATTGCTCACTTTACAATCCTGCTGTAATTATTAACTATGCTCAGCTTAGGTGACTAGAGCAGCTAGTTGGAGACTTTCTTATCTCCGAATAATCATTGCTTGTGGCGATAGTGACCGAGGAAGGAAACGGCAACGATTTTGTTACTCATGCTCACGACACATTCGCATGAGATACTTATCTGCAGCTAGCTCATAGCCTTTCCGAAGAGAAGCATCTAAATGTGAAGCATCGGCCCAGATTCAGAGACGTTTCACAACCATTAGTAGAAGCACACTTCACCACACTGTTGGGACACAGCTGCTCATGGAACAGCTGTAAGTGAAGACTCGACACGGACGTCCTCAACAAACACAGAAGGGCTGAGAAATTGAAGGGTCTTCGGCGGTTGCCCGCAGCATACGGGCATGCGACTTTCCCTGCGTACTCATATTGATCGGAGAGCGGTGCCTTCGACAAGATTTATCCCGTTCACTCATCATCTCAGAACATACATGAGAGAAAACTCGGTTGTTCCTTTATTGAAGGCGGGTGCACTTATGAAATTGATTTTGAGGAGCCGTGAATAGTGAGCCATGCAACTTATTGCTTATTGTTATAGGAACACGACGTTAGGTATAAGTTTGTTAGCAACCAGGCTGCCGGCGCCGTCTTTCGGCCCGCTCCGCTTCTAGTGGAATGATATCTCGCATAATAGATCAACACTCCGCGTGTCGCTGATCTGTGCCTAAACGGTCTGGTGAGTGTTATGGTGAGTTAGCGCCTGACGGGATCACCCTGGATCGTGCTCCTCCACCCAAGACATGGTGAGTAGGGCCAGTTCAATCAATTAGTTTACTACTGTGGTCATTTCGAAACATAATCGTAAGGTAATCATTGCGCATTGTATATACCTACCAATCTAGCCTTGACCAGTATTTTGTCATTTGCACTGCAACTATACCTATAAACACTAATGATGAGGGAAAGCATAAAAAGAAAAGAAAAATCACAGAAATTCTATGTGCGAATATGAGTATGGGCCGCTGTCAGATAAAAAATTGAAGACGACAACTCTGGCGATCGGAGGTTCATTTCTCCACGCGTTTCGCCCCGCCATCGATCATGGACCACTGGCATATAGACTTGCACACCTTGGGCATTCGAGAGTGAATATCCCCAATATCATGCCACTTCTAATACAGTTGAACTTGGCCGGACAGTTACTCTGGAAATTGATTTTAGGTTGAATGAATGGCATTCCGGAGTCCGGGGGAAGCTGACGCAAGCGATGCGTCGCGGGGTAAAAGCCGGCCCAAAGGGTGTAGTAGAGTAGCTGTAGAATAAGACGATGTTATGAATGCCGGCCGGAAAGAACCAATAATGCGCGCGAGGCCTGGCCTATGTGAAACTCGTCTGCTCTCTTTCCGCCACGTACTTTAGCCATGTTTAGTTCGGAGATGCCTAAGCAGCCTTGGTGGGCAAGCTTGGAACCTGAGCGGATACGAACGTGGACGTAGTAAATGCAATACAATTTCACCTCGATTGTAGACGGAGGAGATGATGCAGGTCAAAGGTGACCACGTCGAGGAGCCGAGATCTTGCTAACCATTGATTCGCTCATGCCTCGACTACTAAATCGAGCGCGCGGCAGCACTCTACATACCACTAATACGGAGGAACGTGGTGCGCTCACATGGCTAAGATTACGATGATTGAACGTATTGGACAAGGCCTACATTGAAAGGGTTTTTATTAGAACACACGATGATTAATACAATCGCATGGTAGATGGGGCACAAAAGGGAATTCCCAATCAAGAATGGCGATTTCAAAACATTCGACCAAGATGTTGTTGAATTCAAGGGGTCGGTGCAACATCAACGCGGCCATGGACGGACGGACAAGGCGAATCCTCCCCAACCTCGTGAATTTCCTCCTTGGCTACCTGCTTTAGGTAGCCCCAGACGGAGCTGCGATACTGGATAATATACTATCCCGACTTGATTTGATCCAATTTTATGCAATTTCTGCTGATCGGCAGAATGACCTAAAGCTTAGACTGCGGGAGGACTTGTAAGATTGCGTTATTGAAGCAGCTACCACTTACCGCCCGGTACAGCACAGCCCCTACAGCACAATGTTATAGCGACCGATACCGATAATGGGCGGCTAAGCCGCCGCCTATTGCCTAGAGCCTTAGGTAGAGCCTAGAGCCTAGAGCATTAGAGTGGGAGGGGCCCCGAACCGGGAACTGGAGCTGGAGCTGGAGCTGGAACGATGGAAGCGAGAGCGCGCGCGCGACAAAACCACACAACACAACAGGCACCTCCTCTCTTCCCGCCGCGTGTTCTTCTCTCTCTTCTTCCCAACTATCTTCTCTCTACTAGCAAGTCTTTTCATCTCGTTAGACTCATCACGCATCGAATCTCGTATAGATTTCATTTTCCAGGTTTTGCGCCCTTGCAGATCACCGAGTCCGAGTCAGTTCCCAGAGACGGACAACACAACCTCATTGTAAGCCATTCTGTCGCGTGCAACTTGGTGTCGCATTCCGTTTGGCGTCTGCATCGCGCGTCGCACAACATAACACGACTGCCCATTCTCCAGACTACATTGTATTCTAACCGTTGATGCAGCTTCCGCCACCCAATCCTCTCAAACCGTGCCCAAGATGCCTCGCGAAGGTACTCGGTCGGCAACTGGCAACTCGCGCCCGCGCGTCTTCCAGACCGTCGACACTGCTCCGGCCATCAAGCGCACAACCAAGCCCAAGGCTAAGAAGCCTGTTGCCGAGCCTGGTGTGAAGCCTGTAAAGCCGACTGGCGTTACAAAGAAGAAGAGAGGCCCCAAGAAGGACGGCGCCGTTGAGAAGGTAGGTTCGATATTGCAATGTTATCTCCCGCGTGCGTGTTTGGCCAACCAGCTTTACACTGAGTTTTGGAGGTCCGCGAGAAGCACGTTGGTGTTTCCCACTTTCACTTCTGTTGTCTGTCGCGTCGCGTCGCGTCCCAACGTCGCCTTACCACAGCCGCAACATATTACTCTCAGCTTGATATTCTGCATCTTCCGTCACAGCTTTTTCGTTATCACATCTACATCATGTGCAGTCCCCGCTAATGCATGTCTCAGGTCAAAACTGCCGCTAAGAAGACAGAGGCTAAGGCAAAGAAGGTAGCGAAGCCGCTCCATCCCTATATGGTCCCTCTATTCTAATGCTGACAACCCAATCAGGTCACCCCAAAGCCGAAGGCTGTTGCGGCCAAGTAGATGCTCATTTAGTAATTCTCGGTTGTTTTCACGGCCACTCTTTCAGGAGATGGGTTTTACTACAAGAAAATTCTTAATCACATCCGGCGGTCTCATCTTGGGGGATGGTGGCGGTTTGTTTGGTCTGTTCACAAAGCATGGTCTCATTTGAATTTTTCCTGTTTACCAGCCCAGGCGTCTGTCTGTTCACAAGATGCCAGCCACAAAAATATGTTATTTTCGAACGGGTGTCGTACTTTTAGGCGTTGGGGAAGTTGGGTTTACGGCGACGGGCAGGTGGGGAAATCGTATGATGTTTGTTATGAGGTCACTTTGTGTTCTTTATATGTTCTGAAAAACGATTCCCGGCCTCGACTATTAAGGACTAATATTTGTTGCTGCTCCCATTTCCCATGACAATCTCTGTTGACTCTATTCTGCATGAGTCAGATCCGGGCAGTTGTCGAATCCATGTGCTTTATCGGTGCACTCTGCTCTCCCCATGCATTGATTACGTATTACAGCAGTGAACTTTTCATCCCAGGAGACTGTTGCAGGAGCCAGGGTCAACGGTCAACGCCCGATTGCCCATGAGGGCACATAGGCCGTTGCTGGCAGAGTTCTTCAAGCTTTCAACCAGAGCCAGCTGGCACTAAGTTAAGAACTAGAGCAAGGACCATGAGCTGCGCCCAGGAAATCTCTGAAGCTACAAAGCACTCAAGAGTTGTAAAGATCGGTAGTCGACTGACGGCCTCACAGCTTCCAGGGAGGAGCGGCAGCAGCAAAAAAGGGATGCAAAACAACTTGAAATGAAGAGTGTCCTCTACATTTAGGGGTGTCATAGTCGGGAAAGAAGCAATTAACGATTCAATTAGGCTCAGTGCACCGAAAGCCTCCCTCAAATGGAGCTTTGCTACCACCAAGAACCACTACCAGTTATTCTCATCCCCATTGACTTATCAAGATATTCATCACACACAGTACGTCGTAGAAAGGCCATCATAAATCCGTCTGGACAGGTAAGCCGCTAGAGTCTTTTATTCCCCCTTTTGGCATGTCTTAGGTATATAAATTGCCTCAACGGGCATATTCTGCTCTTGCTACTCCTGCAAGCTCCCGAAACCCCGAGTAGTTCTTACTATAAGTGGAAATTATTGACCCCAGTGTCATATATAAGACCGCCAAAGGACTATACACTACGCTGTAGCATCAAATTCAGATTTGCTCACATCTTGTAAACTACCTTCAAAATACCATGATGGCCTCCAGTAATAATTCTTCGAACGAGGACGCTCCCCCAACACACGACCTTCTAATAACAAGTCATCCGAACTTGATCCCTATTCTTATTAAGGACTCTCCTAGCGGGGGTTCCTTCGGCGAATTAAGATGTGTAGTCAAGTTTTAACTTCATGATGGGGGTATCTTCGTGTGTTTACCACTCATGCCCAGAGTGAGGACCTCCCTACGTGTCATAGCGTTGAATAGCGGAATGACGCTCGCGAATAACAGACAGACTGAAATCAGACAACACTGAAGAAGGAAAGTCAATCCTTCTGTTGGGAGGGAACTTCTCAGTGTTCACGTACCCCTTTTGTGTGAGCAGGAAATCAAACTCGTGGGTGACTCTAGGGACAATACCTTTATTGAGGACAAAATGACTGTTTGGCCCTTTCAGCATGTGCATAAAAGGGGCTTAATTCGCCTGTTCATCTTCCCTCTTTTCAAGCCTCAGTAGCAGCCGCAAAGAGCCTTTAAACAACTAAACAACCCGTTTTCAAGCCTCCGAAACAAAGACTTTCACACCACACAGCTTTAATCAGGATTATCACTTAGAAGCAACCATGATGCTAGCCGAGTTTTTTCTTTTGGAGAATCTGGCCTGGGAATTCGCTGAACGTCGGCTTTCTAGGAAGTATATTCAGCAATACAAGCCTTTTCCGCTTCCATCTGCAGATGCACGCCTTTTCAATACCTCCGATGTAAGCATCGTTGTTCCGACGGTCGACTTTAACCTAGAGACTTTCTCGACAGCCATTCTCTCATGGCTTGCTAACCGACCTCTCGAGATCATCATAGTCACGATAAGCAGCCAATTCCTAGAGACGCGTGCTTTTATTGCTCCGTACATCATTGAGGCGGCCAACGCAGGCATAGACATCACGGTATTGCATGTCTCTCGCCCTAACAAACGGGAGCAACTGGTAGAAGGTATTAGAGAAAGCAGAGGAAAAATCATAGCATTCGCGGATGACGACGTGTTATGGAAAGATCAAACCCTACTACACCTCCTCGCACCATTTCAGGAATCCGATATCGGGGTCACAGGCGGCCCAATAGAGTCCTTTCTACCCGACAACAGACAAGACGCCGCGGTTATTACACCGTGGGAAGTAGCAGCGCTCCGCAACCGTTCTAAACGGCGGGGCGGGAACAAGGCCTTTTACGCTGCCGACGGCTCGACGAATTTCACGATATCGGGAGCGACCATGTTGCTCCGAGCTGCGGTCGTCAAAGATCCCGAATTTCAGAAAGCATTCGTCGGTGAAACTTTCGCAGGCATACGCCAGAACACAGGTGACGATGCTTTTGTTACGCGATGGGTTTTATTCCAGCACCTCAAAAAGGACCGTCCAAGTAATCAGAAATGGAGACTCGGGATGCAGCTCATGCCAGAGGCAACGGTTTCAACGACGCTAATGACAGACAGTCGATTTGTTGACCAGATGAAGAGGTGGTTGAGAACTGGCCTCCGCTTTCGCCTGATCTGCTTGTTCCGCGATCCTGGTCTTAGGAATTTCCGGCGTACGACGCCCTATATGTGCCGCAAAATGGTCGAGGGCTTGTATAGCCCCCTCGTCAACATACTCTGGTATGTCTCCTTCTTTATAACACTCCGCCGAACCCCGCTCCTAGCCATACTAATTGCTCTTTACTACTTGTACGGTTTAGTCAGTGGCATCCGGGCTTTCGCTCAAGAATTTCCTTACTGTCGAGAAAAGATTTGGGCGGCAATTATTGCGGATAAGATCTCACTAGTCTCGGATTTTTACAGCTGGGCCACGCTCGCTTCCGAGAGCTGGGCATCGCGCCAAGGTGTTGACGATGCGGCTTCAAGGCCCAAGAGACAATTGGACTTAGATGAGTAAGTATTCTAAAGTATGATGATAGCTAATTCGAAAATCTAGTTCTAGGTGTCCAATTCACATAGCGATTTATTTGACCACTGCCAAAGTTAGCTAATTCTCTTCTATTGTATCTTACCAGACAAGGCCACCTATCCTACTCCATATCCCCCTCTCTTCATTTGCAGGTGGCAAGTACGCAATTAGATCAAGACATAGCAATGGTAGTTATAATCATAATGTCTTCAAATAAAAAAAGAAGTAAAATATACTAAGGTATCACTCAAAGTTCATATCATACAGAACATTACGTAGTAGTTAACACAACGATTGTACGGCAATGCGCAGATACGCGAGGCCGCTCTCCTTTGTCAGTTTTCCTTGCGTATAAATAGCATTGACACTCGACTTAGAGTTTATGTCGATTCTCCCTGTGTCTCGGAAGCGCATAGATCGAGCAGTAGCGCCAATCCGATCATTAGCGCAAAGACTTCTGACGCTTCAGATCGATGACGTCGCGGCGCGACATTTTATCATCATCCATCATCGACTTGCGCCATGAAATGCGCGAGCGTATAAAGTCGTAAAATAGCTATATATAGGGTGGATGCGAGATCGGTCAGCTGAATCATAGTTTGTTCTCGCACATGAGAAATATGTGACAATTAATCTACGTTGCATCCGCATTGCTGGGTCCCGAGTGAATGGCCAGCGAGAATTATACCCGCGACATCGAACACGAGAGCGCGAACACAATGCCTCAGAACGGAAACAAATTCCCTGGCGGGCGCAAGCGCGTGCTCGTCGTTGGCGCCGGCGCAGCCGGCATGTCAACAGCTTACCACCTGTCGCAGCACCCGGAGAAGTTCGACGTGACACTCATCGACGCGGTAGACTACTGCGGTGGCCAAGCGTTCTCGATCCCGCTCGATAAGTCACAATATGGCGCCTCGTGGTGCAACCAAGGCGTGCAAGGAGGATCATACATCTTCCATCACACGCTGACTATGTTCGCGCGACAAGGGTACCACGCGGATCCCGTAAAGCTACAAGTGTCCTTCGGGAAAGACGACACCTTCTGGACCAACATGTTCCCTACAGAACTTCTGGCGCGGCACCAGAAAGAGGTCGCGCGTTTGACGACCTTGCTGAAGCTCATGCGTTGGTTCGAGGTCTTCTTCGCCCTTCTACCCCTTCGTCTAGTGTTCAAGCTATTTTTGTTCACCGACGAGTTCACCGACACCGTCGCTCTCCCAATGACCGCGCTTTTCCTGGGCACCGGGAACGCCACCCCCGAGGTCCCTGCTATCATGTTCGAGCGGCTTTGCACGTCTCCGACGTATGGCATGTGGTACAAGACGGACAGGAACACGGTCGTCAGCAACCAGCCGCCCATGGTCGTATTCCCTAATCTGTCCGAGTTCTACAGGACATGGAAGAAGGATCTCGTTTCAAGAGACGTGTCAGTTCGCCTCTCGACTGAGTTGACGGAGGTTGTTCGACGAGGTAAGCGCGGTGTTGTGGTCAGACTCAAACCGCGTAGTCCTGTGCCGGATGGCCATAACCCGAACGACGCAGACCTAGATGCGCCAGTCAGCGAAGAGAATTTTGACGAGATTGTTCTATGCTGCCTTGCGGATAAGGCGAAGGAGGTGCTAGGACGCACCGCCTCGTGGCGAGAGAAGCGGGTTCTGGGCTCTGCCAAGTTCAGCGACGACATCACCATCACGCATAACGACGCGGAGTACATGAAGAAGCACTACGAGAACTTCTACCGGGAAGATTTAGCAGTGGCGAGGACGAACGGGGTCGACCAGACCTCGCGGCTCAATTACGCGGCGGAAAACTTCCGTCCGATGTATTATATCAAGATGTACCCGGAAGACAAGTCGAAGCTGGAGATGTGCTTCGACACGACGAATTACCAAGGCCAGTTCCCGGCCAACGTGCCTTTTGAGCGGCACGTCTTCCAAACTATCTACCTGAACAAGGACCGGGATAGGCATTTGTGGTCCGACGGCGAGATTCGCAGGGACCGCATAATTCGCCAGGACTGGTGGCACCAGCTCTGTCACAGCTATACGCACTACTTGTTCGTGGTTCCGTGGATGGTATTTCTGCAAGCGCGCAATCACACGCGCTTTGCGGCCTCTTGGACCCTCGTCAACGCGCACGAAGTCGCCATCATGTCCGGGATTGCAGCCGCCGTTGATCTTGGTGCCGAGTATCCCGAGGACTTAGAGCATGATCGTTTTTCTTTTCTTTGCTTCCGGTTGTATTACCTTCTTGTCTACGGGAAGTGGTACCGTCGTAATTACACCGCGAGGAGCAAGAAATCTGATCCGACATCTCAATCTGCTAGAGATGGTAATAGCTGGGCCACTGGGCTGGATGGTAGCGTGTATAAGGGCCCTGGAGTATCAACGGTCGAGCGGCAAACTTGGCGGGAGGAAGTGAAGAAAGGCACAAGCACGGAAAACATTGCTAAGGGGAACGCACCCGGTAGAAGCCAGCCGTAAGGGGGGAACAGGAGCTTCCAATGGCAACTAGAGTTGAGATGGCGAATTCTCGGATTCTTCCATGTGCTCCGCGACTCCTTGCTGAACAACATGTACATCATTACTTACGGACACTTGTTGCGGTGCGGGATCTCAGAAACCTGTCCCATTCGTGAACTGTAAGCGTTTATTTGGCGAGGCCGAAATCCTACCGCCAATGCCACGACATTTGGGTCCAGATGACTCATTCCTCTGCACGTATCGTCATAGTAATAGTAACCTACCCAGGTACATAAATGACGTTTCTCTTCCTCTACCGAGGCCGCCTTTAAATACCGAAACCGTCCCCTGATGACAGTGATGTCCTAGGGAAATGCGAGACTGTTCTTTTACTGCGTTGCTTAAATGGCCTTTTGTATCGATATACAAACGGTCCAAACATGGATTGTTATGCATGTTAGCGGCATTGCGGCTTGTCCGTCTGGCGTATCCGTAGGATTTCCAACACGCTTAGCTGTTGGTTGGTAGCGGCGACACCGCCTTTCAAGTCTACGACTTCTTAACGAGACGCCAAGTCTGATCTTAACCGTGGCTGTTGGTAAGACGTAACATTAGATCGGTTCAGCACATAATTTTCCGATAGCTTAACCAGACGTATCGTGAAGTTTTGGCCATCTCCACAAAAATACAAGTGGCGTGTCAAGTGCCGTAAAGACAGACAGACAAACAGGTGGCCCGGAAACCCCAGACCAACTAGAATTACTGTGAGCCAGTTGCTGACAGCTTGGACGCGTAACTGATGAATCATGTTTTGGCAATTCGTCTAAACGGCAATCCTACTTTTCAACGGGTCACGGCGTAAATGCTAAATGAGGCATCACAGCCATGACCGTACGTTCATGCCACCTGAAATGGGAATAGGGGAACGGGAGACAACGCTCGAAAAGGAAATACCTTGGGTACATTCCAATACCATAAGGGGGGTATAGGTAGGAGGGTTTGAAGGATTTCATTCATTGGCAACAAATTGGTCGGAAGAGGGCAGGATCACGTGTTTTGGCCCGAATACGGCCCGTTGTTAGGCGAGTGTTTTCATTTCTTGGAATTGCCTTGATTCATCTCAGAGAACACGGTCGATAAAATGCAGACAATGTAGTAAGCAGTGCCCAAATCGAATGGGCATCAGTCAGGCACAGACAACGTCATCTCATGATTACAGACTGTAGTTAGCGTACACTAAAAAGCAACTACTACTGGACCGCTTTTTCCGTGGCTAGAACAGGGAACTTCGGGTGCGAAACCATTGGGATTGTGAAGAGAAGTTTGGTTCTGGGCTCATAGCTTCGTAAGCTGAGCATTTATCTAAACGAGTGTACGAATCTAGCTTTGTACTTAGTGACAGCCAGGTTTCAGGGTCTAATCTGGGGTAGGGCTGAAAATAGATTGGTAATTTCCACCGTAAGCGGCAATTCCTGTCACCCGTTCCCAGCTGACGTCTTTGGCCGAATCTCATCTCGTTTGTAAAATCAGCGTTGCTATTTATCCTGACACACTACTAATACGCTGAACTCGCTCTTCGTCATCGCACAGCCAAGGCAGTTGCGTAGTGCCGCCGAACCCGAAAGCGAACATCCCACAAAAGGATCAAACTGTTGCTTCTTTCGGGTTATGTTGCATCGCATGCTATTGCGGCCCAACAGGCCAATGATTTATACTGATCTTCCCGGGCACCCGGTACGCGCTATACTAGTTTCGTGGCGATGTCGCACAGAACCACGCCACAAGTCTTCCTCAGTCTGGCTGTCGGTAATCACTAGACTACTAGGTAGTTCACTATCAAGTCGATATCAAATGACTAAAACGTAAGCTTCTTGTTAACTATTAACCCCAATAGGCTATAGCACATCATACAACCACTGTTAGTAATGCGTGCTCTGCGCCAACATTAGCCTTGCAGGACGCTCTGATCCTTTGCACCTTAGCCTCTTCCCATGCTTCATGACTGACTACCTAACCTAGATACACACCATACAATTAGGTATCAATCTAGTGGCTTGGAGCTCGTCCGAAACGATGTTCATCCTCCCTCTCCATTCAGTACATACTTGGTACACTAGACATTGTCGGAAGTCCATCCCTCACAATCATCCCTTCCAACCGCCGTACCGGGCTCTTAGCCCAGAACCTGCCCGAACCCGCCTTGCGCCTCCGAATCAAGACATCGCATTCCATACATTCCACATAATCTGACCACTCTCGTCCGACTCAATCTGGGCTCTACACGAGTTTCGCGGGAAGACGCTAGCTCCCGGCGGGGATTTGTTTCTGTTTTTGTTTTTTCTGGAAGGCTCCTCCGAACATGTTCCATCTTCCAACCTCTAGGCCCGGCCTATGAGGACGCCACGATCGCCCGTTTCGAAACAAGAGGGATCATCCTTCGCATGTTTCGAGAAACACACTATACCGACGTGCTTTAGTCACACGGTCAGCGCGCATTGAATGGTCCACCAACGATTTCGAATGCATTTATCAGATCGCCGAAGGCTAGGACCGCGACTGGTAGTCCTCTGTGTGTCATGGCATGAATGTGAGCCCCTCTTGGCCGACAGGGCGATTGATAAGATACCGCAGCTGAACCGCGGGCTGAAACCCTCAGACCGAGGAGGCGTCGTATACTCTCATTTCGCCCGAGAACCGAGCTCTGTACAACAGAAGATCCCGGCGCAGGTAGGGTAACCTGGCAGGTAAAACGAAACACTTGCCCGACATAAAGTAACCCTATATCCATGTAATACCGTAGGCGTTCCTCGCCCATTCTCGAACGAGGACAATTTCCAAAAGACCTCGCCGTGTGCTACGTGGGTCCGAGGGAGAGATAAAAAAGGTAAATAATACATATATCACGTTGGTGGGATTTTCCACATCACCATAAGGCTTCCTGTCCGCGCCACATAGTGTACCTTAACTGGAGCCGAACCGATGGATCGGCTTGGGCTCTCTTCATGCAACCATTTGACATATTGATAGATAGAAGGAAGACGCCGATATCAAACAGCTATTCCGTCAGCAGCCCCACGGGACTTAGCTTAGACTAACGAGCAGTTGAGTCGGAGTCCGTGGGCACCGTTAGTCCCGCCCGTCACGAGGCCGCTGAACAACCCATCAACAATCGTACAATGGTGTACGTAGTAGTATAATAATAGTACGCGCCCAAAACACCTGAGGAAGAAGGCCGAGGAAGGCCGAGAACGGCACCGTACCGTAAACATGAACCCCGAAAAAGAAAAACACAGCAATCTCGTCTGATTCAGTCGCCGTGGTACCTTGTACGTCTAGGTAAATAGAGCGTAAACAGGAAAGGATTGGCAGAGTCGCAACCGGCATTGGATTAGGTCTTACGAAGGCGCATATTGCCTAGATTCTGGGGTGCAGCGCAGGCTCAGCGCGCCCAACATAACATAACATGGCGTAAATTGGGAATTGGACTGACTCCCGTGCCTATTCCTGGTAGCGCAGGCACAACAAAATCTGACAGGACAATTTCATATCTGCTTACGAAAACTCCCCACCCGCGATCCGTTCAATGCCCGTTCGCCTAGTTGATGAGTATAGGGTGTCTGAAATGCGTCTGTCAGCCCGTAAGCCCTGGTGCATATCCAATGTCTTGGCGCGTGGTAGTTTCCTTTGATTTTATTAGTTGGGCTCCCAGCTAGGCAGACGGAAAGGGAGTAATAAGTTTAAGCTTACAGACATACAAGCTAAATGGTACAGCTCACTAGTTAGATAGGAAGAGAATTGCAAGTAGATAGGATCCAGCTCATTTGATTTTTGATGCATGCATCATTATGTTTGGTCCTATCTTATTCCAAAATATCACCATCATGCCGACCCCATCCTTCCTTTGAATTATTCCTTGAAGCAATTCCTAATACAGAGCCAATTTCACGCTATGCAATTCTTCCGACCTGACATCCCCTGTCTCCGAAGAACACCACATTAATGTTTCTCTCAGGTATCATCATGTATAACTCCTGTATAGCAATCGAAGGCGGGAAAAGTAAAGGGGGGGATCTACCCCCGCATCTTAATTGCCCCTCCGCGAAAAATCAAGTGATCTTCCATTTCCGCAATCTTTGAAAAAAAAAAAACATACTTTTAGATCGAAAAGACACTCTTGCCTTGATCTGTTTGCCCGACACCGTAAACCAAACTCCATGCTAATGATGCTGAACAATTCCGATAAAAGACGCCGATGTATGCCGCTGAACAATGCTGAAAGGTCGTCTCGTCTCGCGTGTATCCGGCCCAATGCTCCTGGAGACAAAGGAAAAGAAGCGATAGATTTATGCCTGGGCACCAAACATGCGGTGCCACATTCCACGACCAGTCCGGGCCCGCTTTGTGTTCGCACTGCCGTCCTGCAGCTCGCGAAGCTCATCGGCGCTGATCTCGTAGGGTAGTAGTTGTTTGCTGCGGTAGGCGCTCTTGTGCGCTGCGACCATAGCTGGCTGAGGCATGTCGAGGACAATCTCGATGGGTGACTCGTATAAGGAACCATCCATGTAAGCAACGTAAGGGTCTGTCTCGGGGTCCGAAAGAGGCGTTGAGGACCGCGAGTGCTGGCGAGAAGACAGAGATGAGGCGTAGGAGCTGCCCGAGCTGCTAGCAGACGAGCTGTAGCTGTAGGCCAACTCAGGAGGTGGTGTGGACTCGGACTCGTGCACCAACCTGATGGTCGACTCATTGGGCGACCGGGATCGTGAGCTGCCACGAGATGTGGGAGGCGTGGGGACTTGAGCTTCTGCCCAAGCTCGAGCTGCTGCTTCCGCTTGCCTTTGTTTCTTGCGCTGCATGCGTCGGACAAACTTGGCCTCGATGTCGTCGCGGATCGGGGCTAGAAACAGATCAAGTTCGCGGTAGAGATCCTCCTCAGTAATTCGGAGATCCCAATCCAAAAGAAATAGCAACTGCTTCTCCATCAAGTTCACTTCTGTCCGACTAAATCCAAAGCTATAACCATCGCAATGAATGTTGCTGTAGTTGGCCCAGTGCTTGTTCTTGGGGGAACTGTCGTTTAGGTACTTGGCGGAAAGAATTAGTGCAGCTAGAAAGATGCGGTGGGTCGTGCATCGTAGGCCCTTGGCCATGGGCTGGAGCCGGGACTTTAGTTTGGTCAGGTAGACCAGAGTCGACATCAGGGTAGGGACCTGCACATTCGACGACACAACCAATTGTGTAATGAACTCCTCTAATGTCGGTAGGCCACTGTCATCACAGCGAACAGCCTTTGGTGAAGGTGTCCTGGGTGGGGTGGGATATCGTGACTCGTACTGAGGCGGTGGTGGCATCATATTCGGGTCGCATTGGATAACCTTTGATGCGGCATCTGCGAGATGATAGATCATTGCATGGCTAACCGGCGAGTGAACGAACTGCTCAAGTGCGGCGGCATTGAGCTCATCCATGCCTAATATCGAACTCGAAGACATATTGCCGGATATGTGTAAGTGAGTGAGTTGATGTGTGTTTGTGTGACGAGACTATCCGAGTATCTCGAGCTGACCACAATAGTGTCGTTGATGAATAATATCCCCGAGTGAGAGTCTGGGGTAGATGTTGGTGGTGGTGGTGGTGGGCAGGAGAGCCGGTATATATTAAACACTCAGGGTGTGTAAGGGAGAGTAAGTGAGTGAGTGAGTGTATAAGTGATATGGCATGCAAAGCGTAATAAGCAAAAAGGTGTATCACGAGGCAAACTATCTGATATGAGAATCAAATAGTGACCTGGCGGGCGCAGTACAAGGGAGTACCGGCGATATGTATACTAAACAGGGCCCAGACGGGGTGCGTAAGTACGTGACGTGATGTAGTCGAGGCTGAGCCAGCTCCTTGGGCGCGTTCGCTTTTGGGCAGCTGGGCCGGGGGCGGGTGTGGATACCAAAGAGAGGGCTGGTGGGACTAGGGGGTTCGTGATCGACGCGGGCGCTGGGTCCGATGGCTGACACGAAGTGCCTGGGCTGGGCTGGAATCGACGGCGTGTGGTGGGCTTTGTCAGGGGGCTAGGATCTGCTGGGATCTGCTGGGTGTCTTATCCTGAGGTGGCTAATGGCCGTCCTAAAACGACGGTCAGCGGGCGACTAGTGTGGGTGTGGTAACGTCTCATGTACCTCGGTACCTTCCAAGAGAGTGGAATGCAAGGAATGCAGGGTTTCGGGCTTGGCTGCCGTACTTGCTCGTCCTTGACACCTGTCACGGGAAGGCAGAAGAATGCACGCTCCGTGAAGTACAACTCGGAAACTCGGAGTTGTAGGCTCTTCCGTAACGAAAAGGATGGCGATGACAGTTATGTCTCTCGCTCTCCCCGCAGAAAAGAGTAGATGAATCTGGTCTGGCTATTGAGATGGCCAAAATAGCACAGAGCCTAGGTCTTGGTAGATGCTTTTTAATTCGCTTTTCACACTCAGCACTCGGGAGGTGGCTTGGTCGGCAAAACGCGGATGCCTGTTTTTGACGATGTAGACTCGATGCGGACCGTAATGAGGATGTTTGTGGCGCTGACGTGGTCAATAAAGCCAGAAACAATGCCAAATGTTATACGTTGTAATGTGCGATAGGTAGCCGTCAGTCAGCTGGGTCAGCCTTTGCACTCCAGATGTTACCCTCGTGCGCCTAGTGGGATGGTGGTGTGGGCGACAACTGCCAAAGAAGTTCCCGTGCCTGCGGAAAGCCTCGAGTTTGCTGGATTCGTGGATCGGAGGAGGGCCGATGAGTCCGTAAAAGGAAAGTATTGTTAAGATAGACCGAACGAGAGTATATAACTCTATAGTAAGTTTCAAATAACACGAGGGAGCGTGGGGATCACAGGATTTGGCGAGATGATGCTGGGAAGCTGCGTCACACTCTTGCTAAGCAGTGAGTTGCTTCAATCAAATTGTTCCAAGTTGCCGAGGCGAGTTGTGTGACCTGTGTGACTGAATAGTGTTTTGCGTCGTGTGTTGCGTTGCTGAATTAGTGACCCAAAAACCTGCTGGGATGCACGGCCTAATATAGGATAATCTCAGGTCCTGAAAAGGCGGTGCGGTGCGGTGAATGGAACGTGATAACGATTGAAATTGACAGTATTCCTCGAGAAGGGAGCTTGACGAGATATGTGCAAGTATTAAGTGCTGAATAGCTTGGTTGGGGGTCTGTTGCAGTATTGCAGGAGTATTGGACGAATTCCAGACTAGCCAGAGTCTAGTGAATAACTAAAAGCAGAATGAATAATGAAAATCGTTTCGTATCGTGAACCTCGTATTACTCGTGGAATCTTGCTGCGGGGTCCAGTCGTATCGCTAATCGGACAGGAATCTATATGCTCTTCCCTTCAGCGAGAGGATATGTTCTCATTCCAAACTGGAAGGTGGTTTAAGGTGGTTTGACGCGACGAGGGAGGATGGTAGATGGATAGGGAGCTGGGAATCTAGGCGGGAGTCTATTGCCCTGGATTCCATATATCTATTATACCTGCGAATCTCTGGGCGACTATCTCGGCGTGAATCGCCAGAGTATTCGATCCCTGTGGGTTGTTGACAATTGGGCTAGGTTAGAGAACATCGCATTCGACGCTTGCACACCGCGGCAGCTCAAACCAAACCATGGCCGGCTATTGATTGCAGCGAGCCCCAAAATAGAAGGGTCTCTGGGGAACGAGTGGACGTGAATGGCTGCGACCTCTCTCTTGGTCCATGCCCAGTTTACACACGCGCATACGCACCTGTAAGGACGACAAACGCCAGCAAGTCATTGGTGCAAGTGGTCCAGAGCCTTCATGAGATGAAACAAGCGACGAGGGGTCGAGGCTAGTACTGGTCAGGGCTAGAGCCAAGCTACAGCGCTTCAGTACCTTACTCTGTACAGTGGGTCCCCCAGCTGGACTGCTGGACGCGAGTCGCCCAAGTCATCTACCGCCCACTGTTAGCGAGCCAGTGAGCTACTTAGTTACTGCTGTAGCTCGTCGAGTCCAATAGATTCCAGTTGATCGAGCCGCTGCCCACTGCGAGAAACCTATTACCGCATAATCTGTGAAGATTCGTTTCGGCCCTAACGAAGCCAAGGAAAAATAAGGGGCTCTGATTGGTTTGCCCCGGATTCCTTAGGTCCAATTATTCTGTTAGTCAGCAGATTTTTGGTAGTTAGCAGGCTCTGACCAATTAGGGCTCTGAATTCTTTCTTGGCTGCATTAGGGCCGAAACGAATTTTAACAGATTATGCGGTATCCCCTTAGAGACCCATTCGGCTGCAACATCCTTGAATACACCGAGGACCAGGATATAGGCCAATTAAATCATCTGTTTAGTAGATACATAACTTTACACCTAATTTGGCCCGTGCTAGAGGTACTAGAACGAACTAATGATACTAACCAGTTTTGCAGTAAAAGCGTGGAGAGATATCCTTTTATCGTGTCACTTCTGTTAGCAGGGGTAGTGTGGGTCAAATCGGTGTCCTTTTGGTGTTGCAGCCGAATGGGTCTCTAAGGGGATAGCAGCTGTATACTCAGCGTTCCGTAAATGCTGAAGTTAGCTGATAGCTCTGGATCTGGTGGCTGGCTTCACATGACAACTGCCCAATCAGCGTCTGCCAGCACCAAATGACTGCAAAAACAACGCAGCAACCGGCCTCGATCCTAGCGATCGGATTGCATCGCACCGCCGGCCGCATCTATCGCGACCCAGTGCTTGCGCACGGTTCTGTATATTTATTTATCCACAAAGTGAATCTAGAAAATGGGAGTAATTGCAACAGTGGCCACCAGTCCGGCCCTGTACTTAGTTGAAAATAAACATCCTCGTTGATTCGTCACGGCAACACTAGCAGGTAGTAACTACATAGATGCAGTGTTGCCTTAGAGTTCCGACTTATCGACAAGCTCTTCGCCGAACAATATTGCATGACTTGCTGTGATATTTGAATATTTATTTAGGTTTACTCTGTACAATACAACCCTATCTTCGGGCAGGAGGAAGATAGGTACTGATGAAAGAGTCATAGTATAAGCTACCGGGGTCCTGAGTGAGGTTACATTGTCTGGGTCCTTCGGTCTGTATTATTCAAACTCATTTCAGACTACCTAGGATCGTCGTCCGATAATCGAGCATCATTGAAACAAAACGTTCGCTTGTCGGTGTCCCCCATAGTGGCCGTCAAGCGTCCGTCGCACGCCTGCTTGAAACAACAAGATCGTTAGCATAGCACTCATAATACGAATAAATGGGGGCATCAAAGGAGATGCTGATAGTCTTTTCAGAGATACCTTTCATACATGTGACTATATCTAGACATAATACTACAGTACACCAATATTGCCACGATCTCCTATACGACATGTTTCGTCTGAAAGCTGAAGTCATCTGACCTCGTTTAAAGCCGTGTTCGCTTGCTCACCTGAATCTGTTCAAACCCGCGGCATCCTCACGTCCCCGAACGGCATCGCCCCTTGGCAGCTTCAGTTCAATACCATATTCCTTCGTCCGCTCTCCGGTCACTACTCAAATCTCACACACACCGTAGATTCAAGGGGCTGATAGAGGCCGGCATGAAAGCAATATTACCGTAAGTAGTCTGGAGGCGGGGAAGTGCCAACATCTATCTACCTTGACTACCTCTGGACATTGGAATCGACAGTCAGCGTACCTACTGCCTAATCTAGCGATGAGATCTCAGAGCAAGCGTTTCAGAATTTCGCCGATGATTCAGTTCTATTATCTCCTGCCTATCTTCATTACCTCCCGTACGACTTACTCGTGCCCAATAAGGATTGGCAACAGTAATTTGCATAGTCGCAAATCTTTTGACTAGTGACTATCGGATGATTGGAATGCAGGCCATCGCCACTTGGTGGGACTGCATCGTGCGATGCGGATGCGATGGTTATGCAATGGGCTTGGTACCTAAGCCCCATACCTACTAGATAAGTAATCGTTTGATTTGTGGGGGGAGCTTGCGTACACGTATACTATGTTAAACCTCAACCTCTTCACAGCCACCTGTCATCGTTTTAGGCATAACAAAACGACGCAAGGACGAGTTGCGGGGGTGGACGGCAGTTCATAATACTGATGCCTACTACTTAGGTAGGGAGCGTTGTTTACGCGACTCCTCGTGGCTGGCTTCTTGGCTTAACCCCATTCAATGGTCTTGGCCAGGGGAGGTTGGGGAGGCTGCACCCTAAACAAATAATCGAATTAGTATCTAACAATTCTCAACAAAAACAGGCGTCTACCAGTAGGGAAGGAGGTTATTCCTTGCGCCGCCACTTAACACGTGGAATATAGGTGCCGGCGAAATACCGGCGTGCCACTATTGATTTCAATATTGCTAAAGAGGTCCTTACTATTCTACACCGCCGTCTTGGCCCCCCGAATCCGCATCTCTGTCCGCATATGTATGACTCTTCGAGTTCTGCTTCGAGGTTCTCGCATCTGCGTATCGTGCATAGGCCGAAAGCTCCGTGCAAGGAGAAGAGGTCACCATACCCGAAAGCGGTGACGTTCCGCGTAAGTAGTAGTCCTGCATCCTGCGTCGGGGATGCTCCGTACCAGATCAACAGCGATTGCCGTCATTGGCCCGGAGAGACCTGAAACAAAATCGTAGCTAGACTATGCCCAGTGTCCCGCGATCCAATGAACTCGCATGCTTAGACACCACTATGAGTCGCTGAAGAAATAGTATTTGCCATAGAGGCAGTACCTGGGCACTACGTAGTAAGAGAAGTGAGGGGAAGCCCCCTAAATGTCTTGGTGTGGCTGGAGGATGTGCATGAGTGGTATCCGTTCACGTTCTCTTTACGTGGCTGGACCACTTGACAACCCAGTTACCATGGAGCATAATGTATTGTATTGTGTTGGCTTCGGGTATCAGACATTGACAACACATCAAAGGTAAACAGCCGGTTCATCGGGTTGGGTCATGATGTGGTATAGGCGATGATCTGAATGCTCCCATCTATCAAATGACCGCGAAAACAGATATCCCGTGTTGGTCATGAGTATCAACAAGGCCAATAACAGAGGCCACCATCAACAAACTGGGGACTTGCGCATCTGACGCTGCTTGTTCCAGCTCTACTGTAGTGTTGTTCTGACCGTCTGAACAAGACTGGTGATCGACAGCCTCGGCTTCTGGTCCAGGCTTGGGGGCAAGTGGACCGCCAATAGTGTGGCTTGACTCTGGACCCAATCGCAACGTTCCAACTGCCAGCGTCTCGTTATTCAGCAGCGCGGTTCTGGCGCGGTTACCCCTCAGCCACAAGCTTACCAATTAGGTAACCTGTTAAGAGGGAGTGCTTCGGAAGCATCCATGGATGTAGATTAGGCTGTGGCTTAGATGCCTTCTTTCACCACACTGTCTCGCACCCCGCGGTGGTTCAATGCTCCGAATGGAATTTTCTTACCCTCCGAGGCGCCGACACGAACTCGCTATCACTGTATGTCGCAGTTCGATGGTCGGTGACGACACCAATTCGATATTTACTCCTAAAAAGAACCAAATCGGGGGTCGTCGAATTTGGGCATTTGTACCGTTCCCGCTGTGGCTAAAATTATCAATGAAGCAACGTCATGCCGAATGCCCGGAGGCATTATCGGGGCTAAACAGGTTTGAACGGGATCAGACCAAGCTCAAGCACACGCCTTTCTCCTATTAGCTGCCGGTTAGTGGCGCAACCGTCAGTCAAGGCTTGCTTCCAAGTCAGAACCTTGGATGCCGAGGCCATATGTGTCCGAGTACGGTAGCAAATACCGCCCTATGTTCTGCCTCGCGGTATAGCCGGCTTGTCAACCTGCCTTAATAAAGATTTCCGCATGTGTTAGCAACCATAGAAAGCTCATGATAGGCTGGGTGCACATCAAAGGAAATCTGCATTCTGTAATTTTTCTGCACTTTCTGACATCGGGATACCACCGGGGCTGACTGTGTATGGTGTATGCTATGTCAATTGGCTGTTCGAGCAAATTGTTGGTTTTTCCCCTTTCTCCCTTGGATGCAGCCAACTCAAAACGGAGATGCAAAAACATTACGAAAGAAGCACAACAGCCCGCCTATCAAGTATCACGGCTACCAAAAGGGGTTTGAACTACGCTGTTGTGTGAAGTGTGATTGGCAAGTGCCAAAGCCCGTCAGCAGGTTTACCGTTGCAATGCAATCAGCCGGCGGGATATGCATAATATGCATGTCTCGCGCAAGGCCGATGGAGTGTAGGGCACATGGGACGTAAACAGCGCGCGAACATTTCTACCCCGTCAGTCTGCCCAATGAAGCTATTTTGGGAGACATTTCGACTATCACAAGCTTTTCTTCGAAGGAGGACTTTCTCCAGTTGTCTTTTTAGCAATATGCAACTGGCCTCGTGTTATGCCTTTGGGGATGAACGATTGCAACAATCCATCGACCTGGGCTGCCTCCTGAGTGGTTGTATTAGACATAGCATCCGGTGCCACTGCGGCAAAGCAGAACACCTAAAACTATCGTAGACGTTCACGCATGCCACAGCTGCAGCTGTCAGGCACGTACGTATAGACAAAAAAACAGAAACCCCGTCCCGGGGCTCGGACGACCGCCTTACCGAGGGCTGAGGCACTCCCACCGCACCGTACTGCACCGCACGCACCGCACGCACCGCGCTGCATAGCAAGCGGCAATCAACACAGACAAAACAAACCTAAAGCGAGCGGCCCGTCCAATTTCCGGAAGCGCGATAGAGCCAAGACTATGCTTAACTTTGTCTCCCTACGTATGCTGGGGTTGGAGTATGCATACATGCATGCATGAATATATGATTAGATAGATACCTACACGTCTACGGATTCCGACAGCAACAGATTCGTTCGTTTCAGGTGTTCGTGCAGCACGAAGCCCTCCTAATTTCTGGAAGCGCCGGGGCTTGCATCGTGTTCAAATTCTCGCCTCCATCTTTTTACACTCTCCACGTGTAAGTAAGCGGTACCACGTAACCTTGCCCACGGTTGCTTCCGAGGACAAAACAAACAGACCCCCAGGCTTTGTCCTACGCGCGCTTAGTCGACGTCTCCGAGATTGGCTTAGGACTTATTGATTGACGCAGACCTGTCAATTATCAACACACAGACGTATTTAGCGCCCCCAAGCCGCTTAACGCCGCACTACTTGTGGGCTTTGTTGTGGTTCCAACTTAGGTTGCGGTTCGGGAGCCAATAGGATGACGTTCCTTGGGCCACCCGCGCCTATTTTGTCTACCGCCAGCATCGTCCCGTAAAGTAAATTACTTGGGTAATGCCTTGGCCTGCTTTACATTTCGTATGTATTCAGTCGGTCTGCATTGCTGCTAGCCGCGCGCTGCAAGCGCCGTGGCGGTTACTTAGGTACCTACTGTACTGTACTCAGACAGTTGTAATGTAGGATCCCTATGCATGGGAGGCGCATCGGGTTCCGCGCGGCTAGTGGTTCTTCCGCTCGCTCCCCCCAGAAACATCAGGGGAATCATGCAGTCTTCTTCGGCGTTTGTTCAGACGACGGTGACTTCGCTAGAGCATGCCGAGTGGTTGTGGCGCGCCGGCTACCTAACCCAGGGGCGGAGAGATCGGGTTGCATGAAGGAGCAAAACGGACGGTCTACCTACTGTTCCATGGGATAAGAGAAGTTTATTTGGACTGCAGGAGGTATCGACGTCGCAGGGAGCGCATAGCCACTGTGTTCGCAGATATAATTATTGGCTTAGTCAAGTCCAAACATATCATCATCCCATACGCACGGACATCAGTAGGGGGTCAGAAAGTAACAATAGAGTTTATGATGAATTACGTGCTTTGCAAGGTAGTGAGCTTGAAAAAGCTTCTCTTGGTATTTTGGTATCTTGGTACGTCTCGAGGCGCAACATAACCTACTTAACTAGTCCGACAAAGGGGAATAGGCCTACGTAAAGCCAATTAACACTCTTGAAAGAGCGCAGGCATCATCATCATATTGAGGCCTCGTCCCCGCGAGAGCACAAAGCTTCAGCTGCACGCGTACTCACAAATGCCGGTATACTCCCTTAATTCCGCTCAAATGCTCAGATCCCTATAAACGCCTCTATACTAGACGCAGTCCACGAATGAGCTACTTGCAGCTTCTGCATTAAACGGGACATGTTCGCAGCGAAGCACACTCTAGGCATGCTTGGGGAACAGATGATGGCGTAAAGAATATTCGTGTCCAGTGGTTGGATTCCGGACTGGCAATATCCTGAGAGCCAAGTATAGTGCTTAACATTAGGAAGCAATATTGTCTGCTTTCGTGTATCACCGATAGTATTCCCTAGTAAGTGATAACTGGTTGAGATGACTAGGCATAACCGGTAGAACCATAGCTGTTTTGGGGTTTTGGAAAGTCCCGGAAGTAAGGGTGAATGCAAGCTTGCTTTGCCGAAATGCGGCCGGCTGGGTCATAGACAAGCATCGCTTCCAGCAAGTCTAGACCCCGTTCGTCAAGGTTCGAGCACAAAGGCTGCGATAGATCGCGAGCCCACTTAGGGAATGAGGCCTTGAAATCGGGGTACGAAGTGACACCGGGCCAAATGTCCTCCGTGGGGGTTCCTAAGAGGCTAAATGCGGAACGTATGAGTACTGGGCAAGCGAGTGTTATAGGACAATATAGGTAAGCTTACCGGAATGTTTTGAAGATTTGATCAATCTCCGAATCGCCAGGGAACAGGGGCTTTCGCGTGCACATTTCAGCAAAGATACAACCCACCGACCACATATCCACGCCAGTTGAGTATTGTCGACCACCCAGTAGAATCTCTGGGGAACGGTACCAGAGGGTTACGACCTCGTGGGTGTAAGTCCGGAGAGGGACACCAAACGCGCGGGCCAAGCCAAAATCCGCCAGCTTGAGGTTACCGTCCCTATTGATAAGGAGGTTTTGGGGCTTGAGATCGCGGTGGAGAACACGGTGGCTATGACAATACCGAATACCTTCGCAGAGTTGACTCATGAACTTCTTGACCATCATATCGCCCAAGCCCAGGCGTCCCAGTTCGACACCGGTGCCCTCCGGCAATGCCTTGCCTCTTCCGCCGTCACTGACCGGCAACGCCTCCATGTACTTCTTCAAGTCGAGGTCGAGAAACTCGAACACAAGGTACAGCTTGTGACCGTCGGCGTGCACGATGTTAAAGAGCTGGACAATATTGGGATCGCGCATTTCTTTCAAGAGGGAGATTTCGCGGATTGCGGTGCTCGGCACGCCCTCATCTTCGGCCTCGAGTCGAATCTTCTTGAGGGCAACTATGCGACCGTTGTGCTGAAGATCTCGCGCCTTGTAGACAACACCATAGGTACCTGGATGGGGGCGGCCGGTTAGCAGGGATGGCAAGAATAGGCAAGGTTTGGGTGAGCATGATGTCGACGGTCAAGGTCAAGGCCAGGGCGGCCCGCATTACACAAGACCGGGGATCCGTACCTTCACCGATCTTCTCCAACTTCTGGTAGTTCTCCATACTGGCGTGGTCTGGCCGGTTTGCGTTGGGGGATCTTCGACGTTACGGATGTGGGATGAGACGAGCTGTTGTTGTTGTTGTTGTAACCAATTGACAGGCTCGGAGTAGTGGAATCAATAGCTGGCTTGAAGAAGTTGGCCGTGTTGATTGTTGTTACTTGTTAGTGGGGGGTGGTCCTCGACCTCGCCGGTCGGAACGAGGGGTAAGTAAAGATCTAAGTCTGGGGAAGCTGTGCACTGGTATGTAGTCTCAATTTAAAAGGCCAATTAACGGGGGGGCAAAGAATATGCTGTCAAGCCCGTGATGGGAAGGCCGGCAAATTTGTGCGTTGTCTCAGACAAGATGCACAGTAATATGGGATGTATCCTGGTTGTCGAGGCAAGTCGCCATTTGTTTTTCAATAAACACCCCACGCGTGTAAATCAACACGGGTCACTGCAGCTGAATTGTGGGCCGGGGCTAGTGAAGGCCATAGTGTGTGGATCGGATTCAATACTGTCGCCTTCACATATCTAATGCGTGAGACTGTACCGTGCATATCTCCAAGTGTATACTGTGGGTTTGCTGGCAGCCACAGCTGAAGGTGGGAGGTACAATGTGAATGAAAATGCCCCTCCTCCTCCATAGCCCCGCAATGAGTGCCCCTCCACGGAAGACTTCCTCAGGCTAGGTACCTAGTAGCCAATTCAATTCACTACATTCGATTTAGATGGTCCAACTCATTGTAATTTGGTATCTACTATATAGCAGTCGGCTTCATTGATCAGGTACTAATGCGCATGAATCGATAACGACCACATAAGATGACTATCGACCTGACCACTCTAGATGCCCATGAGCAACCATCAGATGAACTACGGACCCTCTGGAAGGCATATTCCCGGACAGATCATGCCGCATTTGCCAAACATCCAGATATAGACGAGTTAGATGTTTCCGACCCAGGCGACTTTCAAATTGTTGACCATATACCGGGTGAAAAACTGAAAGAGTCTTTTCAGCTCCTTCAGGGCGGCGTTGAAACTTCGCCAGAATTAACGGTAGATGTTCCAATATACTCTCACCCACTTCTACCTGGTACGTACCTCTCCCCTGTTGGAAGCCTGCTGTTCGCAAAGCTCTAAACAAGGCAACAGGTTTATTAATTCTACCCTCTCTGATACCGCCTGAGATCCAGAAATCATTACTATCTAAAATGATACATCGAGATCTGTCTAATCCAACCCACCAAACCAACTTACATCTTCACTATGGCCTCCCCTATAGGGATGAGGATGACGAGGCTGCTCGTTCTTTCTTCTCATATATCCCCGAATCGCCTGCTAGGTTCATGCCCAAAGATCCGCAGGTGCACAAGCCACTGTCCATCAAGCAAGTACTTGAGCGGCGCCTTTCATGGGTCACTCTAGGTGGGCAGTACAATTGGTCAGAGCGAGAATATCCCAATCAACTGCCTCCAGAGTTCCCAAGGGATATAGCAGGATTTCTTCAGACCCTCTTCCCCGAGACGATAGCCCAGGCCGCTATTGTCAACTTCTATACTCCAGGAGATACCATGATGATGCACAGGGACGTGAGCGAGCAGACAGACAAGGGTCTGGTCAGCCTCAGCATAGGATGTGATGCTCTGTTTATGATTGCGCCCAACGAGTATGGAAAACCCGCAGAAAACAAGGATGCAACCTCGCCAAAGAAGTCATATCTCCTGCTGCGACTGCGGTCCGGAGACGCTATCTATATGAGCCAAGAATCGCGCTATGCCTGGCATGGAGTGCCGAAGGTGCTGAAAGGCACTTGCCCAGAATTCCTACAAGACTGGCCCGCCGAGGACGGAAAGTTCGAGGAGTGGAAAGGATGGATGCGGAATAAACGGATAAACCTGAATGTACGGCAGATCAAGTAGTGAACAACGACACGACCCTAGCCACTTCTCGGCTAGCACGACTCCACGAGTTGAACGATGGAAAGAGGATGGTTGCCCTACATAGGAGCATGGGCCCCAATAAATGGTGCAATAGAGGCTTGCCAAGGTTCAGCAACGTTCAGCTGAGAGGGCCGGAATGAACCCGGTATCCCGTATTAAGATCGTTCGATCAATTCCCAGTAGCGAGACCGGTAACCGAGGTCAAGACAAACTGTGACTTTACGTATATATAAGTATATACGCCAGATAGCGCATGAGGTAAGTCTGAAGGGGACACCTGGAATCATTATGCGAGCATCCGATCCGATCATCAAGATGAAGTTCCTCCCCGCCATAATCATTACCCATCTAGGAGCCGCATGGGCCGTCGCGCTGCCGCCCCAGTTAGACAATCGACAATTTTACGTGCCCTGTCCTGATGCGATTTACGGGGAGCCCTTGTGTTGCGAGCGAGATGTACTTGGGATTCAAGATATATCGTATGCTTTTCAGAGCCTGTATTATGTTGCTCGTCCCTTCTTCTCTCCCCTTCTGAAAACTGTCCAGTCTTGAGGCGAGCGTTAACTAACAACCGATGCCGAGCAGCTGCGAGTCCGGTGAGCAAACCTGATGATATCCGGTTCCGTCACGGCACCGCACAACCATTGGATGATAGTATGTAGTATGCTAACGGCTTTGACTGCAGTATGGCCGCCGCCTCTTGGCCCCAGCGAATACCGCATTTCGTGTGCGAATAACGGAAAATATTCCCGTTGCTGCGTAGAACCTCTAGTGAGCTTGATCTCGTTTGTTGCTTATCTTCTAGGGATTCATACTGAGTTGTCGTTGATGAATTTAGATTGGCGGTTACGTCCTCTGTAAAAACCCCGTTGGGTTTCCCCCGAATCCCTGGGATTAGGATTGATTCTACATGGCATATACAGCACTATCAAGGGAGCTCGCTACCTACTTGGCTATACTCTGTGCATCATGAGCTGTTTGGACCTACTTGTGGTATCACAGTTTGAGTCATTATTGACTCACTACCCTCAGTAATCTCCACTATACCGGTATCTCATTGTCATCTGAGCAGGTTTATAATGCTATCCCTGAGTGTAGACTAGCAAGGCACTGTAACCAACAATAACGTTGCATATAATGGTAGCATTTGGAAGCTATCGGACTTAGCGGCCATAACAACTTGTACGGAGTTCTTAGCGTTACTCACCTCCGTTGCGTCATCAAATGACACTCAGGAGACAACTTTCAACGACCCTTACTTCCCGAGACGTGACTCATTCATCAAACTGAGGTGTGTGATGTTTAGCGCGGTTTTTCTATCTATCCAGATGACTTATGTGCCAGGAAAGACTGGGTACGCCCCCCGGCTCGGGCCGCGCTAGAAGGTGAAAGAGGGCACTAGACAATGAACACTCCCACGAGCAGCCCAAATAACTGGCTAACAAAGTGTCCGAAAACAAAAGTATCAAGCATGAGTATATAAAATTCTAGGCCTTTTCTCGCTTTTTAGGAGATCCTCAGTCGACATGAGGTAGATATCTACTAGTCACGTCAAACATCCATCTATAACAATATTGTGATATCATTATCGCTAAAACGTCCGCCATGACACTTATCGTCCATCATCTCGGTGTGTCGCAGTCGGACCGCGTTGTTTGGCTCTGTGAAGAGCTGGGCATCGATTATGAATTGAGGAAATACAACAGGTCCCCAATGCTTGCTCCTCCCGAGTACAGCGCCCTACATCCACTGGGTTCGGCCCCAGTCATTGAAGATGGCAATTTGAGACTGGCTGAATCCGGTGCCTGTATCGAATACATTGCCCAGACACATGGCAAAGGACAGTTTGTTCTTGCCCCTGGCCACAAAGACTATGCGGATTATCTCTACTGGTTTCGTGAGTCAGCTCCAAGCAGTTCTCTCGTGTTAGGATGAAGATCCGGCACTAACTGGTGGAACGATAGACTTTGCCAATGCCAGCTTTCAACCAGCTGTGATGAGGGATCTGGCGTTGAAGGCAGTTGGGGCCAGCGGCAATAGTACAGGCCAGAGCAGCCCTATCCTGAAGCGATTCAGAGAGAAATTCTCTGCGATGCTAACCTTTATAAACCATCGATTGGCCAACGTTCCCTGGCTGGCAGGCGAGCAGTTCACCGCTGCCGATATTATGTTGGTATGCTCTCTGACGACGATGCGCTGCTACGCCCCGTATGATCTCAGCAACTTCGAGCACATCCTGGCATATCTTGCACGCGTGTCGGCCCGCGATGGCTACCGACAGGCGAGGCAGAAGGGTGATCCGGAATTGGACATTGCCCTGTTGGCAGGTGCTGCATCACCGCCATGGCCGGAACACCTATGCCCCCCTCCGACACGGGAATCCAACGATCAATAAATTAAACCGCGGGTGGAGAGGAGGGCGTTTTGATGTTGCGCCGACATGTGTTACGAGATATTGAAACCCCACTCGACTTTTCTGTAATGCTTACAGACTTATGTATCCAGCGCTAGTTGCACTGATAGGTCAAAGGGATTGGACTACGCTACTTTCACTCCTAATGCTCAACTCAATACTACGAGCCCGCTCACACGCTACTCAGCCAAGTAGCTAATTACTATACTGTACATGGAAATATATAATGAATGGATTGCATACCTCTGCTAGTCTCCCTTCTCGGGACACCAAACCCCCACATTGCGAATGGCGTACCCGCTTTCCCGTAGATATGGGCTTTCCATGTAGTGACGATGAAGCATTATTCGCGGGACACTGCGGTCTTAACCCCAGCAGCAACTGAAAGAATGCATTCCTATTCTTGAACCTGAAAAGAAATAAAGCCGGCGCACTATATATAGTTGAAAATGTGAAAAGAGGAGGACCAATTACTCAGCCGCTGTTCGGCCGACTCTGGCTGCTTTGTAAGACCCATCCGGGGTCGGTAGCCCGGACACCCTAAATACGGGGTCGTCAACGGCCCCGAAGACCACACACTCTCCGCGGGCCCCATACGGCGGGTGAAGCCGTAAACTCATTCAAATACACCTGTCTGCCTTTGAGAAACCGGTGGATAGATTGAGGTATATCTACTAATGTGAGCATTACTCTCCTAGACATCTTCCACAGGCACACGCCATCGACTATCATTCACAGAGTCTCATCATTTGCCCCATTGATTGGTGGAATTATGTCTTCGCAACTCGGACATGAAGCCCGGTTTGAGGCCAGCGCGTTGGGCTTCCTCCATAGGCAGTGGCTAGTGCACCGGAAGCCCGTGCCAGCCGGGACTAACCTATCGTCCCAAGTTGCTATCATCACCGGTTCCAACAGCGGACTTGGCCTCGAGGCGGGACGGCAGTTGTTACAGCTCGGTCTTTCGCATCTGATCATCGCCGTCAGATCGCAGTCCAAGGGGGATAAGGCGGCCGACGGCTTAAGGAAGGAGTTTCCCCGTGCCAATATATCAGTCTGGCTACTTGACATGACGTCATATAAATCCATCACGGCTTTCGCTGAGAAGTGCAAGTCGCTCCCGAGGATCGATATTGTCATCCTAAATGCCGGTCTCACAGGCCCCGGGACTTTCACACCCATTAAAGAAACCGGCCACGAACTCAGCTTCCAGGTCAACTATATTTCAACAGTTCTACTAACAATACTCCTGCTGCCCATTCTGAAGTCCAAACGGGTCGCGGGCGCCAGGACACCAGTCCTCTCCATCGTGACATCTGACTCAGCGTATTTCGCATCCGTCGAAACGCAAGGGCCTGTTCTGGCGCAATTCGGTAGGGCCGAGGAATACGCCGCGATGACATGGTATCAGAACTCAAAGCTCCTCCAGTACTTCTTCGTGTCTAAGCTCGCCAAGGAGGTTGACGCTAATGATGTCGTTGTCAACATGGCCAATCCGGGCTTGTGCGCAGGCACGGCCTTTGGGCGAGATGGGGCGGGTTTCTCGGCAATTATACTTCTTGTTTTTAATTTATTTAAGACTATCAATGCGAGGAGCGTGGAAGCAGGTGCGAGTACTTACGTTGATGCTGTGGTGGTCAAGGGCGAGGAGAGCCACGGAAGCTATGTTAGTGATTGGGCAATTAAACCGTGCGTATACTCCCATACCTTCCCTCGCCATGAGTGTGTGATGTATTAAGTAATCGTACTGACTCTATTAGTTATCCCGAAATCCTGTATACGGAAGAAGGCGCACGGGTACGAGAGAGGTTGTGGGAGGAGACGATGGAGGAGCTAAACTTCGCTGGTGCATCTGATATCATCAAGGGGATGAAGAGGAGGTAGTCTTCGCCACCCCCCGCCCTCACATAAATCCCAAAATGGAATCAATAGGTATTATACCCGTGTATGAAGTAGTTGATACTAGGTAATTTGCGTCTGCTTCGGTGTCAATCTGGTAATCCACAATGATAAACTCGCCACGACCGAGCAGAAATCTAACAAAAATGTAAATTATATACTCCAATTATTAGTATTATTTCAATGTAGTATCGAGGCCTTATAATAGTAGACACAGGGTGCGACGTGGCGCACTAGATGTCGCGATACCAATGCACCAACAGAGACCATCCTATCGGTCGTATGAACTCAGGTCATGTTGTATAGGTCAACATTCATTGGACCCTGATGAGCCTCATGCCGAAATACACAACCCCCGTCGACCGGGTTCGGCCAATTTCCGGCTCCGCACACGTTCCCCGTCCTTCAGTTTCTACTGGCTCGTCCTCCACCTCTACAAAATAGGTCGATCAATTCTCTGTACCACCAAAAGATGGGGTAATGCTCATTTGGGAAGCTCGAGACCGCGATATCTTTGCACACCTACCTATTCCAAGGACTCCCCCCGCAAGGAGGGCTCCAGTTGTCAACAAGTCCATACGCAGATTTTGTTCACAGGTGTATATATTGACGCGATCTCTGTCTCGAGCCATTCACGATGGATCCTCGGTGGTGGCGATGTTAGCCGATAAAAAGGGTTAGACATCTTTCGGACAAGAATACATATCCATCTATTGGAAGTGAAGCCCAAACAAATTTGACCCTCTGCCGGTGCAGCGTGAGACAGAATCAATTCAAGATGGGGAATGCTCCGTCTACGAGTGTCGACCCCGGCACGATGTACACGGCGACAGCCAGTGCATCGATCGCAGCCGCACGAGCTACAGCGCTGACGCTGAGCCCGACCAGCAACGTGAAAGGAAAGACATTCGACCGCTTCGTGCATATATTCCTCGAGAACGAAGACTATGACATCGCGGCGGGCGATCGTCAGTTTTCCCATCATCAGGGTTAAGAATGAACGGCCATACTAATTCGAGTTGATAGCTAACCTGGCGTACCTCGCAACAAAGGGTATCCTACTCAACAACTACTATGCGATAACTCACCCGTCACAGCCAAACTACGTCGTAGCTGGCGGCGCCAGCACTCACAACGTCATAGACGACAGTTTCAAGCGAATCAGCGCCGGTACAGAGACCATCGTCGATCTCCTCGAGGCTGCCCAGGTGAGCTGGGGCATCTACCAAGAGGATATGCCATATTCCGGTTTCCAGGGCACATATGTGAATCAGCAAAATGGGGCCAATGATTATGTTCGCAAGCATAAGTAAGTGAACCCCTCCGAAAAGTTAGCTATCGAAGCACACTTGCTGATTGAATAAACGGCACACAGTCCTTTGGTGAGCTATGACTCCGTGGGGACGGATGTGAATCGCTTGGCCAAGACCAAGAACTTCACCTTGTTTGATCGTGATCTGGCCGCCAACACACTGCCTCAGTGGATGTTCATTACTCCCAACATGAGTAAGCGATTTCTTACATCCGCGGCCTAACTATACTCAGCAGCTAGCTAACTGTCACCTCAAGCCAACGACGGACACGACACATCCGTCACAGTCGCGGGGAACTGGGCGCGCAACTTCCTCGAACCCCTGCTATCGAACAAGAACTTCAATACGGACCGCACTTTGATCGTCTTGACATTTGACGAGAGTGAGAACTACCTGGGGTCGAACCAAGTGTACGCAGCCCTCCTAGGCAGCGCCGTCCCGAGCAGCAAGGTCGGGACGACGGATTCAACGAAATACAACCACTACAGCTTGACTAAGACCGTGGAGGATAATTGGGCACTGGGCAATCTCGGACAGAACGACGTCGGTGCTGTGTCGTTCTTTTAATGAGTCGCTCGAAGTAGGTGCGAGAATAAAACGCGCGGTGTATTTTCGGTCTCAAGTCTGCTTCATATAAAGTGCACTCGTTTCGCTTGGGCATTAATCAATTTACCCCCTTACCAGTGCAATATATATACTCGCAGTGAGCAAAAACGTAAATTACGTCGCTGGGTCGTGAGGAATAGTACGTAAGCCAGGTACGTAGATATGACCGAAACCGATGCTAGCCAAGCTGAACCTCAAGCGAAAGAAGGTCAAACCCGTTTCTCGCCACCCACGATGCAAGCAGCAATATGCGAGACGAGCAGACAGTATGCACGTCAGCTATGTAGAATCCGGAGAAGGCACAGACGTCTATGCTGCGAAGAGACTACCGTAGACCCAAGTTTCCCGTCCGGGAAGCGTAGCAATAGAAGCCGGGCTCATATACCCCAGTCTACACCAAGAACAAGAAAAGGACCTTTTCTTCGTAAAGCCTAATCCGGGAGCGAGGAAGGACGCGATTGGCTGGGTCCCGAGGTTTCGATTCCATACGTGCATCTTTCATTGGAGGCGTCTGTTTCTCCCGGATTTATCCAGATCACTTGAACCGATCCATCACCCCCTGGTTTCCCCCCTCACTCTTCCCCCGCCACAACGTTTTTTCTCTCATGCACGATCACTTGATGTCGCCCTCGGTAGCTGGACAAGCTTCAATGCTGTCGCCCCGTTTAAGCTTAGCCCAGCTGCAGCCGTGGAGGAGGTCGTCCCGAAGTTCTAGAAAGGCTCGCTTCCCGCCCCGTACCACGGCCCTTCGCATACCAAGGAGCCGCAGAACTGTCGAGGACGGTTACAACCACCCTCCATCGACCCGCCATGGCGATCGTCGTGATCTTTGTCTGTGTTTCGGCTCCCTATCACGTCGTTGCCGGGAGGATGTTATGTCGCGAGTCCCATTTCTGCCAGGATATGGCCGCATCGCCTTCTCACCCACCCTCCCCATGTAAAATCCGGGGAAATGGACCAGACGTGTCGCATAGAAGCGAATATTAACAGCCAGCCCTGCTGATGTCTTCTGATCTATTTCCTGCCGCTACTAGCCGCAGGGTCAATTGATCTCGTCAAACGGTTTCAGAATGAGAAGATGTAGTCGATTCCCGGAACGACAGAGAAGGACTATACTGCTCTGTGTCTCCCTTCTTGATCGATGGGAAAGGTGAAGTATGCAGACGAACTATACCAGACTACATATAGCTCAGAGCTATAGCTCTCTCGCCTTCTCTATGCCGCTTCGCTTGTTACGGGAACATGCTCCGCTAGTGTGCGTGTCCCGGCTCTGCATGGCTCTGCATGGCTCTGCGCGAATGTGTGTGTGACCCCGTGGCACTACTTCTTCCGAACATGAGGAGAAGTCCAACGATCGTAAACAGCCCGCGGTCCAGTTGTGGGCATGATTGGCCGACTGCCCATCCCCTAGCCAATCCTACCCGCAGCTCCGGGCCAGCATAATGGAATATATTACACCTTCCCCAGCACCCCCAGCGCCGCCTGGCGCTGGACAAGAGGACATCCTAAATAATGCCGCTCTATACGTTTCCAACAATACCAAGCGAGCGCATGTGCTTATCCATATGATAAATATACCTTGCCTAGGAGACATACGTCTAGGCAGCTGATCGTTGTCTCGAGTGTGAGCCGTTTCATCATCAAGCGGGCGACCACTAAATAGGTAGGACCGACAATGGTAGGCCGCCAAACACTCAGGTCGCGGGGTCGTAAGGAGAGGGAGGAGATCGAGGTCGCCCTCGTGGAGGGGCCTCAGTTCGAGAAAGTGTCCTGGACGAGGGAGCCGCATCTGCGCAAGCTCTACGCGTGGGCCGTCGTCTTGACATTAGGGAGCGTGACGACGGGGTACGATGGCATGCTGGTCAACACGTCGCAGCAGATCGATCGCTGGAAGGACTTCTTCCCGCGGACTCAGGTCGGGCCCAACAACCCCCAGGCTGTCGCTGACAGCTGGCTGGGGCTTCTGGTGAATATCTTCAACATCGGGAGTGTTATCAGCTTCTTCATAACGTGAGTTCACAAGTTCTCTGACTTGCTGGGTCAATTCGTGTTTATTTAACAATGCATAAAGCCCATATGTTGCCGACCACTGGGGCCGTAAAACCGCTATAGTAATTGGTTGCGGGTTCATGATTGCGGGAGGCGTTGTGTCTGCTTTTTGCACTCAATACGAAAGTACGTCTATTTTTGGCGTGTTCACAAGAGATATATCCGTGCTCACTGGAAACCCCTAGTGTTCGTTGCGGGACGATTCCTTCTTGGATTTGGAAACAGGTAAGACTTAAATGAATCCCGCTTGTTGGTCTCGATACCAATGGACAGCGTATGCTAATCAACGGATTTGTCAACAGTCTGACGCAGATGGCATCTCCTCTACTCCTCACTGAGATTTGCCATCCCCAACATCGTGGGCCAGTCACGGCAGTATATAATTGCTTAGTAAGACACCATATCACCTTCTCGCCGCCACTGGGTGATCGCTAACTTCTTAATCATAGTGGAACCTGGGAGCACTTATGGTTGCGTGGATAGGCTGGGGCACAGCGCGACTCCAGACCGACTGGGCATGGCGCTCCATCACGCTGCTTCAGATCCTGCCGTCGCTCGTGCAGATACTCTTCATCTACTGGATCCCTGAGAGCCCGCGCTACCTCATGTCCAAGGACCGGCACGCCGAGGCCCTCGACATCCTGGCAAAGTATCACGCGGGTGGGAAAAAGCACGATCTCCTTGTGCAGTTCGAGTACCGCGAGATCAGGGAGACGCTCAAGATCGAACAGCAGGTCGAGCGCTCGGCCGGCTACCTCGACTTCGTCCGCACCAAGGGGAACAGATGGCGGCTTGCCATCCTCATTTCTCTGGGCGTTATATCGCAGTATAGCGGTAACGCCTTGTTTTCTAACTACATCGACACTGTCTATGAGGGAGCCGGTATCACTGATCAGAATAAGAAACTGGCGGTATGTTAAACGTGGCGCATGAGGTGTGACATGGGCAATAAAGTGCTAACAACTCTCAATGTAGATAAGCGGGGGCAAGACGATCCTAGATTTAATCGTCACCGTACTAGCCGCCCTCAACGTAGACAGGTTCGGTCGTCGACCACTCTTCCTCATCTCCATCTCCGGCATGGTCGTCTCATTCGCAAGCTGGACGGTCTGCGGCGCCTTCTACGAAAATTCCGGGATGCAAAACTTCACCGCGGGTTGGGCCCAGCTCGTCTTTATCTGGCTCTTTGGCATCTTCTACGACATCGGCTTCTCGGGCATGCTTATTGCCTATGCCCTCGAGGTTCTGCCATTCAAGCTGCGCGCCAAGGGTATGATGCTCATGAACATCACCGTGCAAGCCGTGCTGGCACTCAGCAACCAGACGAACAAGATTGCTTGGAATAGGTTACCCAAGCACTGGTACTTTACGTTATTCTATACTGTAAGTCTTTCGTGGAGATACACCTTGTGTTACCATGCTTTCAATTCACTTGGAAGTGCTCCAAACACTGACTAACATTCACAGGCATGGGATTTTCTCGAGTTATGCTTCGTGTACTTCTTCTACGTTGAAACGAAGGGGCCCACGCTTGAGGAAATCGCCCGCATCTTTGACGGCATAGACGCCGTCGCCAATATAAATATCCGACAAGTAGAGAAGGAGATACAACATGCCGAGCATGAATACATTCACGACGACCGGCCATACCCGGGGGCATTCTGAGAAGAAAAAAGGTTCGAGATTGGAAAGAAGAATAAGGAAACAGGGCTTGTTTGAATGGCGCTCTGACGCAATTGCATTTGATACCCACACTCTCTAGACTTGATTTCTGTCGTTTAAACCTGAAGCGAGCAGCAATCCTAACAAAATGCATGAGTGCACCGGAGTTAGTGAGAGGGGATGTTAATAGCGGTACCAGAAAAAACACTGTCATTTGCCCTTGCCGGGAGTTTAGCCTAATAATATAACACACTGAACCCAAGTAGGTTCCTTTTGACCAACATCTTGTTTTTTCTTAGAATCGTCAACCTTTGCAATCAGATACCCCAAGCCGACCAGATCCTAGTCGCATCCAACATAGGCCAAAGGCTTGAGGTAAGCGAATATATGCATCAAGCTGTACCAATCAAACATCGTCTTCCATAACATCATCGAGATCGACAACCTGCGCGGGGAGAATCGTCTCCGAGCTAGTACCACTGCCTGGGGAGCACTCTAGGCCATTGATGCTGCTCATGGCCTGTGAGAGCTTATCCATCTCACCCCTAAGTTGCTCCCTTAGCCTCGCCGTTCTCTCATCTTCCTCCATCAAATGTTCATAAGCGTTTGCTGCTGTTGAATTGCGACTGTTAGCCAAAGCCCATGAGACTCGGGTGCCAAGAAATGATCTAACTCACCCGCTTTACCAAACAGACCAAGCTGCTGGTCCATAAACATATCAAGCTCGGTGTTTCCCATGATTCTAAACAAGTTCCTTCGGCGTTTTAAGTCAGCTACAGTCATCCTGAACGTTATTGTTGGGTGTTTCGAGAGCGTGGGAACATTCTAAGACATGAATACATCCCAGAAAGCAACCCACGTACCTTAAAAAAATCAAGGAGAAGAGAAACACTTACGAATTGACATTCATTGTTACTCCTTCAACAAATCGAGTGGCCGCGGTGATATAGTATCCGCGCACAAATGCTGCGACTTCTATCTCAGTATCATACGGATCACTCCCTATCTTAGGGAGCTGAGTAGTCAGGATCCGATGTTCTTTGTTCCTCTCATCATCCGACATCTCCTCGAGTTTCTTGATTTCATAATCCCAACCAATTAAGGCGACAGCCTTCAAACGGAAGATAGCGCGGGCCCGGCGTAGTTGTTCTAGCTCTTGAGCTTTGTAACGAGTGAAGGCGTCCTCATTGAGGGTATACATTTGGTAAGTTTCTGAGTCGTACATCTCAGAAAGGCGCGCTCTTTGATTGGCAACAATTTTATCAATGAACTCTTTCAGATGAGTCTGACACTCTTTAAAAATCAGACGACGTCGGAGGACGCCTAGGGATTCCTCAAGAGCCTGATTTGTTACCTTCTGGAGGAGCTCCGCGGTTTTGTCGATGTACGTTTCAAGGGGACCCCGCCATTTTTTCACCGCGTCTAGACACACTATATACTCGGTGTCAGTTACCACTCTTGGGTCTTAATTTTTGAGGGCTGCGGAAGCTGTCAGGCATGACTTTTGTCCGAAAAGGAAGTTTTGAACTCCAAAGGTTCCTAAACCCGGAAGCAAGTGATACTTGGAATTACTCACGAGTTTCCCGTACTTCGTCGGGAACCAGATCACGAGGCATTCCTGGGCGCTCTGTAAACGTTTCAGTCAGCATTGTTAATTTAAGAGCTTCTCCTACCATCCCAAGCCATAGGGAAATAATATATAAGTTCAAAATATACGTACGCTTCTTTCTGACTTGAGTTCGAATATCTCGAATGTCCATCGCTAGACGGCCTAGGTTACGAAAACCTGTAAAGGGGCTAGGCATCTCCGCGGGTCCAGTGCTTATAACCGATGATGCTCGAAATAAGCCACTTGTCGAAAAGCTCTCTTGCTTGACAGGCGTGACAGGCGCTTCATTATCCTGTCGCGGGCGTTTGTTCGGAGTCGGGCGCATTGTGGGGTCACTGGGCCGTGGTCGCCTAGAAGGCGTGACGGCCGAGACCTCTGTGTCAGCATCAGAAAGATCGATTGTCTGTGCAGCCGGTTCCTTAACGCGGCAAGTAGGCTTGATCTTCAAGATTATGTCTCGGAACTGGTTGTTGAGCGAATTCCATTCGCTCGAGAATTCCGAGTTTTTCATGGCTGTCTTCATGCGCCCTGAAAATTGGTAAAGGCTCTTTTTAACTTCGTCTAACTAAGGAGTCAGGAAACACTACCATAAACAGATGCCAGAAAGTCTCGGGTATAGAGTCTATCTTAGCATTTAGAGCCAGGGGATCACTCACGCTCAACATTCGCCGGAATCTCCGGCAAACCTGCTAACTGGCATTCAATCTCCTTTAGGCGTGTGTACACCTTCGCCTTGATCGAAGGTAGGCTCTTGGCAAATGCATCTCCAAGTTGAACTGAGATGTATTCTCCTAGTAAATCAGCTCCGCAGCGTTGTTTGAAATCATCGAAATCGGTGGGCCAGCTACCCACTTCATGAGAAAAGAACAGCTCCTCCCATTTGCCCGCTGTCTCGAGGGGTTCGTCAGGGGGTCTTGACGTGGCAAAGAAGCCATGACCAACAGATTGTTTCTTGTTTCGGAACATTGCGAGCCACTGCGCTTCGTTCTCTGGAGCCAATTTGTCCGCCTTGGTCATGATACCAATCGTACGATCTGCGGCCTTGGCCTCACGAATTATTCCAAGTGATATAGAATTTTCAGGGTCGGCATTCATTGGGAGTGCCCACATGATGATGGCATTCTTTCGTTGTATATAATGACGGGTCAAGTTGCGGACAACTTTGACTATATACTCATCCTCTTCCTGGTCTGGTGAAAGGAATACACCTGGCAGATCATAAAAGCTCAAACCAGGGAGCTCTGGGCCCTTGATCTCTAAGGAGATAATGTTAGGCGAAAATTGCGCGGCCGCGGTACTGGTAGCCTCTACAGAAGATTCGAGTTAGCCACCACTATCTATAAAGAATCACAAACTTGAGAAGAGAGTTTAGTCCGTTCTTGAAAAGAGAGCTTCGCTCCGAGAAATAGGAAGGAAAATTAGGAATTCAAATTCCGATTTAGGCCCAAAATCTCCTTCGAGGTGGCCATGGTAGTGCGTTTTGAGCTGTTGGCCACATCCGAAGCAGAAGAGTTATTACGGGGTGCTTGAACTTACCAGCAAGATTAATGCTCTTTGCGATAGCTCCATCTCCAGGTATGTAAAGCTCGTGGTCATTTCTTGGATTCAGAATTGCGACTTGGGCCCATCGAAGAACTTCTTCAATTTCACTTGGGTCAAAAATCGTTTTAAAGATCTTGATGTCGCGATGTGTCTTCTTGACCCAAGGTGGGAACTGATTACTTGCCGTGACGTCCGACTTCTTGATCTTGCCTTTAGGCTCAAAGTCATAATCGAGCTGTAGAGCAACGGTGCAGCTCCAGTGGGCATTGCTACCATCAATGAGGCGAATGTGTAGGGGACATCGTGTGCCTACACCTGCGCTTCGTGGTAGATCCACTCGTGCCAGGCCAGACATAAGACTAGACTTCCCAGCAGACTGATCGCCAACTAGTACAAGTTCGGGCAATTCTGCAACATGGGATACACCAAGTTGTTGAAGGCTGCCAACCGTGTTATTGAATTCGCGTAGTTTTACACCGATATTGGTAAAAGTCGGGTGAGCAAAACTCTGATGAGCAAAGCTAGCATCTGCATTCTGTGAAGAATGAGGACTTCCCGTCAAGTCACCACCAGGTCGAGCTCGCAATTCAAGAAACATGGGTTCTTGGTCATCGTCATTTCCACGATGACGAGTCTCTGCGGAGGCTTGGAAGGTGTCAATAACACTATAGAAAGTGAAAGTGACTTGGAATGGCAGAAGTTACTTACGAGCGTGTGATCTGACAAAAGACGCAGCCGCTGATTGGGCATCAATCAAATCTTCGCGCGGACGCTTTCGAAATGGAGGCCCCATAGTGTTTGATGCAATAGAGGCAGGTGCAGGTGCGGGTGCCGACGTTGAAGATGGTGATGGTGATGGGTCCGGATGCTCCCGCTTGATGATGCGCCGCGCCATCTCAGCTTGTACAAATAGAAATAGATAGGCAGCCTTGAGTAGCGCACGTCCTACAACATATACTTGAAACAGGAATTGCGGAAAGAGAGATGTGAGATTGTTACATGCGGACCCAGCCAAAACGTGATGATTATAGCGTAGTGCTACCAACGAAGAGATGGTGAAGCTGAAAGAAACTGAAGGCGATGGTGGTATGATAGTATAACCGTGAACGAGTGTTTGAAAATAGGTAGGTATTTGCAGAAGGGAGGAAGCTTGAAGAGAGATGAAGTCAGGGCGTAGAAAAGTTGAGGTTGAGGTTGAAGGAGAAGGTGAGGGTGACTTCGACTGAGCTGGGCTCTAATGGGGGAAATTCAAGTTAGCTGCTCAAGAGATTTACCCCAACTCGAGTCGTTCTCAGTCAAGTGTTAGACAATGCAGGTCTCTGCCAGGCAATCACTATCTACTTCCCGAGAGGAAAGAGCGAGAACCAATGTGCCTTCCTCACAGCTCGAGTCGGCCAGGGGTTGGGAAGTGGGGCGTGGGCTTAATGTGAGATGATTGGTTGGCATTTCCTAAACGGGAATTCACAACATCCCATACAATTTCTATGTGTTCTTGTGAAGCTTGCGTGAACTCACGCACAAGCCGATCGGATAGTGGAATGGTGCCATAATAAGTATGACCCGAGTGAGATTGCTAGATCTGCACAGTAGACTAGGGCAGTTGGAGCCAGAGCTGTACATACATCAATATAATTTTTATAGGTGAAGAGCCAGAATAGTTAGGGTAACTGAATTACACTATCTTCCAACCATGACTGTATATACTAGGTAATCGGCCATAGACAGGTATCTGACTTTAGAAGGAATAAACCCTAACTAATCCAACATAGCAGCACATATATCCTATGTTCCGGTCGCCATACTCAAGGTATCATGAAAACCACTATTTCGTGTAAGCCTACAATAGGACCGTAGGCCTTTCCAATCGCACAATACATAAATGCTATACCGAATGCCATCGCAACTTCCATCGAGGTATCTCCAACCAAAAACGACCGTAGATTGGTATAGTAACTCTGATCGATTCGTTATAAGCGTTGAGGGTCACTCACTATAATCGTGATAAAATGGACGGTAAAAATGCGATTTAGGGTCTATATCGGCAGTCATCTGGGGTCTCATGTCAGCTTTGAATTCTTCCTAGGTCGACCATTTCGTACCCAACGCTGCGACCCAGAATGGGGCCTCCTTCCTCTTCGTCTCGCACTCGCCGCCAGCCCTCTCCATCTTCGAGCTCCATCTCTAGTGTGGGATACGGCTCATCGCATTCACGACTGCTCAGCCTCGGCCAATATCGGCGATAGCTCCAAAATGCCACGGTAATTCCCAGCAACGAGCCTACGCATACATCATAAACGTCATGTCGATAATCCTGGCATCGGCTTATCGCAATCATAGCAGCACCCACCAAGGGTATCAAACACACCAATGCCCGACCGAGGCCCTTCTTATCACGGAATATCCTCAACTGGCCGGCGAGGAAGAAGGCCAAGTAGCCGAGCCCGCTAAATGAAAAGCTAGAGTGACCTGAAGGGAACGACCGCCATCCATCATGCAGGGTATGGCGGTCGGTCTCAGTGCACACCTCGAAAGTGACGAGCGTATCCGGTAGAGTGCCGGAAGCAGGCTTGCAACGGGCGATCAGATCGGGACGAGGCCGACCAACAGCGTTCTTGACAATATCGGTAAGGAAGGATGTCAGGATCAAGGCGATGGCAAGGCCAAGGATCGTATTGTGGTGCTTGTGGAAAGACGCGCGGGTAACGCTATTGTAGACGATGACGAGGACCAAGGGCACGGCGGCGGCATAGACGACGTTGAGCCAGACAGGAACCCGTTCGACCTTAGCGTGGGGAAAGGCAATATTCAGGTTGTTGATGTAGAACATGCGATGAAAAGGTTCGACGAAGAAGACTAGGACCATGTAGGCTGCAAGGAGAGCACCGAAACCTAAGTAGTCGGGCGCATACGAATGCTGTCGCACACACACATGGCGATCAGCTGCGGACTGTGCTGCGGTAGATCAGTTTGGACAGGGCTTACCGTCCAGACTCTCGCAAGGGCTTTCAAGACGCTTCCATCGCGACCGGAATCGAGAATACGCGGGGCCATTGTCGCTAGTCACCGTGAACGGATAGCCCTGAAGATATTCCAGAACATGACGGGGAGCGCGTCGGTCGGTTGTCACTTTTTCTCGGGGACGGGGGATGACGACATAGTCAGAGCACGAGGTCCTTATCTATGCTGGTCTCTCCCAAGGTTGACAAAAACTGGCACGCGACATCATTTCCAACATGTACTTCGTACATGTACCTAGGTATTGAGACTATGGACAACTGGCACAACGGATGAATGTGGGGCGCAGCCAGCTGCATTGCGTGGTGCTGTCGGCATTTACAAACGCCGACTTTAGAATACCACTGGGCAGGTACCTACCTATATTTTCTTAAACTTGAAGGTGGAAAACATTTGTTTATTCTCATCATTCTCATTGAACAAACCCGATCTTAGCGCCTTCTCCTACCTACCTAAGTAGTCTTGACCAAATTCTCGCCATTCAAGTCACTATCACTACACGCTACGCCCGCCTTTTTCTTCATGGCCAGTTATAACTAAAAATCTCTGAAACCTGAGCGCCACCACAGCATACAAACCACCGACCCGTAGATTCTCCCCAAAATCCCTGTCAACGGGAGATGCTGAAATCCACGTACAAGCCTTCCGCCAACCATGCGCAACCTCCATTGCTCCCTGGCTGGACAGAGCACAAGGCCCCCACGGGCCACACCTATTACTATCACGCGGAAACGAAGCAATCTACTTACAAACGTCCGAGCGCCGACGCGCCACCCATACCACCCGCACCGCAGCCTCACGATCCTCACACGAGCTTCTTCCAATACTCATCGGTCCCTCAGCTGTCCGATCCCGCCGCCGCCAATGCATTCCTAGCCCAGTACGACCCTGCGCGACAACGCAGCGCGCAAGCTCCCGGCCAACATGGGAGAGGGGGCCACCGAGGGTCGAACGATGGGAGGGACCGACCGCGACCTCAGCCCCTCGACAAACCCAAGTCCAAGGTCACCATACCAGGTTGTGAGCCCTGGATCCTCGTATATACCAAATATGGCCGTCGCTTCGTCTATAACCCTGTCAAGAATGCCAGTTACTGGCGCATCCCTGAGAAAGTTATGCAGGGTGTGCTTGAGCTGGATATTAGGGGGATAAAAGAGAAGGCCGGTAATAGTCACACGACGGACGAGCCCCAACCTGTGGAGCCGAGCCCTGCAGATCCCGAAACCGATCAACGAGACGAAGCCCAGGAGCTGGCCGATTGGGGATCTGACTATGAAGAGGTTGAGGTCACAGACGATGAGGGAGAGGGTCAAGGAGATGGTGCCGCCGACGATGACGGTGACGGTGACGGCGACAACTTGCCCCCGTCCAAGCGCCAACGAACCGAAGAACCTACCGACGATATGCCCGTCGAATTCAACGAAGACGACATCGCTTACCAACTACAAGCGATGGGTGAGGAATACGGCCTGGACCCCGGAGAATACGACGATGGAAACCCAGAAAATTGGCCCCAAGGCGCTGAAGGGCTCCCTTTTTCTGAGGCAGATGCAAAAGAATTGTTCAAGGATCTCCTCAATGATTTTGGAATCAACCCATACTCGTCATGGGACAAGTTGATTGAGGATGGCCGCGTTTTTGACGACTCGCGATACACAGCCCTCGGCAGCATGAAGGCGCGGAAGGAAGTGTGGGAAGAGTGGAGCCGGGAGCGTATTCAAGTGCTTAAAGAACAACGTGCCAAAGAAGAGAAGAAGGATCCCAGGATACCCTATATGGCCTTCCTTCAGCAGAAGGCGACCCCGAAGTTGTACTGGCCCGAGTTCCGAAGAAAATATAAGCGCGAAGGTCCCATGCGCGATACGTCGCTGAACGACCGAGACAGAGAAAAGTGGTATCGCGAGTACATCAATAGGCTGAAGCTTCCACAGGATACTCTCAAGAAAGACCTAACAAGCTTGCTAAAAGAGATACCGGCGCGTGCCCTCAACAACCAAACCCTTCTCGAGAACCTCCCAAGTCAATTGCTTGCAGACGTACGCTACATTAGCTTGGATCCCAAGGTTCGCGATCCTATGTTAGCCGCCTATATACAAACTCTAGGTCCGCCGCCAGAGGCGGACGAAGCAGACGAGGACGAAACAGCGAAAAAAACGAGAGAAGAACGTCGCAAGAGGGAAAAGGCACTGGCCGAGCGTGAGCGCATCGTGGCCGAGAATAAACGTAAACGAGAACGGCAACTAGAGTATGGCAAGGCTGTTCTACGAGAGGAAGAGAGGGAACTCGAAAAGGCCAACCAAGTAGGCAAGAAGGGTCTACAAAGCCAGCTTTTAGCAGCTCAGGAGAAGAAGGGCGATGCGCAGTGAGTAATCGATACTATATGCACTCGATTACGAAGGAGCAGTTACATCACAATGATGCCCGGTATGATTTACTTTTTATGATAATTATTATGGCGCTATCATTTACGCTCGCGGAATACGCCCTTGTTCGACCCCCTTGCCCCCAGGGCTAGCACATCAATAGCTTTGACTTTATAGCTTGCCGGGGATAATTGCCTCACTATTGAGTCATAGGAGGAAGGTGTCGAACCATTGAACGGCTTGGATGAAGGCCTGCTCCTTGGCGAACTTCTGGTGCTTCTGGGAAATATCCGCTCTGACGGCAAAGCCGTGGACGACGCCAGAATAGAGGTTGATCTGATACGGTTGACCGCCCTCCTTGAGAATCTCCTCGCTGCGGTGGCGCTTCTCGCTAGGGAAGATGGTGTCGGTCTCAGCGGCAGAGATAGATAGCGGTCCCTTGAAACCGCGCAGCTCGTCCTCGTCAACGAAGGAGGGGTGGGCCATGTAGCCGACGCTGATGCCGTCCGCAAAATGGCGCGCGACGTACTGTTGAGGGTCAGTGGTGAGTATGCGTCGTTGTTCACTGGAACAATGTATATACGTACCTTGGCACCGAAGCAGTAGCCCACGGAGCCCAGCTGCTTGACACCCTTCTCGGTCTGGAGCCATTTGATAGCCTCGACGACGATGGGGTCGACGTATTCCTTGGTGTGCGGGTTGTTACCGTCCGAGCCTTTCTCGAGCCACTTGAAGATCTCGAAGCCCTCGGGTGGGTTCACCTTAACCGGGTCGCCGTTGAAGAGGTCGATGAGCAGGGTCAGGTAGCCGTTGGCGGCAAATTGGTCCGCCATCAGCTTGCTGTTCTGCCAGATGCCGATGGCGTCTGGGAGGTAGAGAATCGCAGCATCCTTGTGCGCCTTGGCCGGGTCTGGAGTCGCCAGGTAGGCGGTATGCTTGCCGACCTTGATCTCGACACCGCTTGACTCGCCGCTGTTAGGAAATGGCCAGGTCAGCAAATGGTCAAAACGCCTCTCAGAAATCGCCGGTTTAGCATAGAGACTGAATGGACTTACTCATGCTTGACGCCGACAGTGCAGCACTTTCCTGGAGGGTTGGAAGCCATGTTGCCGATGTGATTGGTGTATAATTAAGCTTTTTTACTCGAGGATTAGTTTAGTATATAGTTGACAGACGGAGCTAGATTCGTTTGGTTGGGTTGATGGTAATGACCAGAAATGCCTCTGCACTAGCGTCAGCTTTGTCTTATTTATATACTAAAAGAATCAACAAGAATATCACCGAACCGATCGGCCTAGTACCTATGTAGGCGCAAAGCTTGTTCGGATGCCCGTTCGTAACTACGTACCTGAGGGAGTTATCCTTATCGGCCGTAGCGGATGTTGGAAGTCGACCCCGCGCCCCGCCGCAGCCGCATCCTCACCTTAATCGAATAAGTTAATTAGTAATGGAGGGGTCGAGATTGCCCATATCATTGCAAACATGAACCTTTGATACCTCCCATAGGCCGAGGTATTTTGTACTTAGTAATTTGGTTAGTAAGGCTACGCAGGTAGTTTATTACCGGTGGATATCATGGACGCCCGGCTATCCTTTTTGAGCCCCGTTTCGGCTCCGCGAAATTCAAAAGTGAAATAAAGTGGAATGGCGGGACCGCTTATACAGCTCTAGGGTTACCTTAAGATGCACCTACCAATAAAACGATAAAATAGTGCTCGGATAATACAATTACTAGGTGCATCTAGCTGTGCAAGCGGCTCCGCTATTCCACTTTATTCCACTTTTGAATCTCGCGGAGCCGAAACGGGCCTCAAAGGGATATCAAAGTTCTAACAGCAGAGTCGTGGGCTGTAGCAGTACGTCCAACTACTGCTACAGCCCCATCGTGTATTACAGTAGGACTCAGCAGTTAAAGAGTTCATCTATAACCGTTCACCGCTTCGGTCCAAATCACTCGCCAAGTTTATTCCCTCTTCTCCCCAAGAGCTCGAGTAATTCTACGCGATCAACGAGCCTCGCCGGATAGCTTATGCGAGAGATCCTCGAAGTAAGGGAGCTGCTTTCAAGAGTGTGTGGGTGGTGAGACAACGGGGTTGACAACATATTCCCATCTAGCTCCGTCGTAATTACGGCATCAGATTCGGACCAGTCACTTGAAGTGGGTTGTCAATAAGTGATTATACTCGAAATGATGTCGTGAGTTCTGCTTAGTAAGTTGACTTATAACAATAACGACCTAGGTAGGTAGAAGAAGGTGCCAATGGCCAACAAAAGACTCTCCACCATGCCAAACAAGCTATATTCCCGAAAAGCGACTATCTTCTGAGTCTATACGGACCGCTCAATGCACCAGTGTTGATATCTGTTGTCTTCGTCACTCTTAGCCGGGGACGGACGGCGATGGGCCTTTACGAACAAGCCCAGCCCAGACTTCGCAATCTGAATGTGTTCTTCGCGAAGTTTTCAAATCTGTCCAACAGCGTCTTTGAACTCTCTACTTCGGGCGGGCTCGCCATGGGCGGCAGAGCTGGCGTTTGTATTCTGGACCTGGTAGATTTGACAGTCGCTCTGTCGAAATCGGAAGGAGTAGCAGTTCGTGATCGTGGAAATGGTGACTTTCTAGAGCTGGTCCGGAGTCGTAGGTACTGGACCGGGGTCTTGGGTGTTTCCGATCTCGTCTCGTCCTTGATATGAGAGAACTTCGGTATGGGCTATTATCAATCAGCTTTTATTCATGTTGGTAATCGTCGACAAGCTGTATTTCGTGCATACCGTCGTTGGCAAAGGAGGAGCAGGCGGAGGAGGCGTGGGCGACATGCGAGTGAACAACTTCCAGAATCCTAGGCCATCACCACAAGCGTCACCCGTAGATGTTGAACTCGATCCCGAATCGCTCCCCTGCTCGCCAACGCCGGTATCATATGGGTGCGTACTCTTCCCAGGTTCTGGGGACGACCTTCTCTTGAGCCGCCGCACCCATTCTATGCCGGACTTCTTCCATCGCCGCTTGAATATTGAGGGTCCCACAGACACTCTGGACTCGATCAGTGTCTGCTGGGTTGGCCAGCGATGCCGATAGTCGACTCTATGTTTTACTCTGCGTTTTACTCTCCCCCACTTCCTCATGCCGTTGAATGCGCTATGGGGGTAGTTGATGCAGGATATGAGATACGCGGTGCTTTGTAGGATAGTACGACGAGTTGTTGTATCAAATATGCTAGATGCCGAAACGGTTCACGGCACAAGAAGTAAACCCATCGGGGCTGCTGAGGTTTGAAACTGCCATTTCCATTAATACTGGTGATACAACCCGTGACGTGCATTAAGTACTAGGTAGGTAATATGTACTACCACGGCTACCCCTTTTCGATCTTCTATAGAACTCGCAGCGCACATGCCTAAAGTTAAACTGCTGGGCACCTTCCCTTACGCAAGTCCAAAAGCACTAATTGATGGAAACTACGTCAAGGACAAATACGTTGCTATAAGGTAATGTGGTGTGGTTCGTGAGACTCGCCTATATTTTTAACATGAGTCAACCTAAAAGTCAAGTATGAGCTCGTGCCCAGCATCAAAAACAATCAGGCAGCAACCTCGATAATGGCAGAAGGCGTGGCTGCCGAGTATGATATATTCACCTTAAGCCATGCTACATGATCAATGCAATTTTCTTGAAAGCGTTAAACAACACCTTCCTCAAAACGTTGCTATATCGACCCTCCATTACCCGTTCCACTACCCGGATCGGAGTCCTATGCCGATACTACTGTAGCTTAGAATGGTCAGGGTGGTATGGCAAGGACGGCACGAAAGATTGTGAAACATTGATCGTATTCACCAAGAAGTTCAAGCCTCGTAATAAACACGGCCCGCCTGAGAGAACCAAGAATGCTTTGACTAAGACATAATCTGTCATGCGTTCAGAGGCAAAGATCCTCATCTTGCTCTACGCCAACTCACCTCCTCACATGCCCTGGAATACCGCGTCCCTGGAATATATACTGCGTATGACGACCAGCTACAAAGCATGATTAAGGGTCGGGATCCTCTAGTGCAAAACTTCGATAAGAGATGCATTTCGGACGCAAGCCATAGGGTAGTAGTCATGCAACATCTAAGGAAGATTATTGAGTAGGATGCCTCTTCAATAACCATCAACCCAGTCTTCGGTAGTGTGCAACAATTGGCGAGCGAGGCGCTTCATCTTCTCATTCGAGAGTTCGGAATTAGTGTTGAGCCAATCTCAGTGAGAGATAAGAAGAAGATGAGATCATGGCTAGTCGTCTCATACAATTATAAGGTAGATATCGTGTCCATACTCGGGTAAGTCGCCCCTGAGGGCCGTTATCCGTGCGTCTATTGAGACCCAACTAAGGATTTCTGTGCTTCCTAGACAGAAGGTACTGACGGAAAGGGAGGAGTCCACCCAGAGACCGGACGAATTCACTTGCGATGAGCTTCTGGAGATCGGAGGGTCCCATGACTATCGCATTATTTGACGACTCGGCCGAGTTTTGACATGTATGACTTAGATCAGCTCCGAGCAGAACTCCGAGGAAGACACGCCCGCTCACATCAAGGCTGCAGGCATGAGCGTTCCAAGGATGCCTCTAGTGTTAGCGCAGGCGAAATACGATAAAGCGTTCTGGGTATAACTACTACCGCACCTCGTTTGTCTAGGTACGAAACTTACAGGGTAGCCAGTGGCATTGGTTGCCTCATAAGTATTTGAATAGGCATGTAGCCGTTACGGGCGGCAGCAGAGGCCGGAATGCTTAGCTGGAGTGGGAAATAGAATAACTTGGGATCCCATAGACATAGAGTGTCAACTGCGTGTCCTCATGATGCTAATGAGAGGTTAGGTCATTCCTCATAGTGAGATCACCAGCTGTTCTATCGCGTTGTCGACTATAGCTAACTCAAGGCCAACATGTCTATTACGCTCCAGGCACGAGTAGGTTGACGGCCGGGAAGTTCAAAGTCTCCATAGGGCCGCCAGTAACTTGTCGAGTTTGTAGATGCCCTCGCTCTGTCACAATGATGGCTAAAAAGGGCGTTTGTGACTTTTGTGTTTACGACTGGGAGTCGTTTATTCGAGAGTCCGAACATGAATCTGCGCGATCGAACGTCACTGGGGGGGATACGGAAAACGGCAAACCACTTAGATCGTCCCGATCTGTCACGCACAATACGTCACTTGCAATGTTGAGCAGCTAATCGGGCGCCCAAAGTGTCACGATTGTCGAACATCAATATACGCATAGCCATAGACTCTATGTCCGATTCTCCACTAGCACCGTTGATCGAGTGTTCAACGTGCCTAAGTCGAGTGATTTGGCCTCATGAATTCATCCCGCTGGCCTATCAGCAACAGACTTCCGATGCCCATCGTGCTTGGATGGTGTGATACGATTATCAGCGTCGAAGTCACTGCAAACGGATTGGCCAATGAAAATAAAATCATATGGCTTCTCCGGAATACTAACAACAAAATTTCCCAATCCCCTCACTAACCGATCACTATTCAAGATGGCGGTGGCATCCGAGTCAGAGGATTTTGCCACTTTGGTTGAAATCTTGCCGGCGTCTAATACGACAAATCTCGTCCGTAACACAACAGACGTCAAGACTGCCCACTGGGGCTGAATCGGTGCCCGCCGCGCTGGGGTTGGAACCCGTAGTCTTTGCTTTGACACCCTCAAAGATAGGATCTACACTCAACCTGTGGTCGCGCAGGGTGTCGACAGCCTGTATATAACAAGTGCCGCTAAGGATGGTACAGGATATACAGGCGATCATCAACGTTGCCGCTCTTGCCTATCCCTTCGTCGGCGCCAACCAGCTGCTCGAGCGGTCCCCGGGGCTGCCAGAGGCATCACCTCCCTGGTAAATCTACGTAGTGCCGTTGATGAAGCGGCATCGTGGATCTACGCCTGGTGTGATTCCCGTGGCACAGTTCAGCGACGCATAGAAGGCGCCTGGACGCAAGGCCCTCTACCTCGGTTGACGCGGTGGTGCTGCGAGGAATGCTAGGAGCAGGATGAATCTTCACAGTCCGTTCCTAGTTGTCCCGGATGTGGAGTGCCGACCGAGAGAACCGGAGGATGTAGTCATATCACCTGTACAGTTCCTGACTGTAGAACTCATTGGTGTTACTTCTGCGGGATTGCGGTCAACCCAACGCAAATCTATATCCACATGGCTGGGGAACGTGGAGGTAGTACGGTGCCAAGGACGATCATCTCAGCAACGATGAGGAATACCACCAAGTCGTTATGGCATTCTTCATGTTGCGCTCATGAGCTCTTCATCTGCACACTGTGACACATCCTTTGCTGTCCTCTCCTTGCTAAGTAGATCTAAGTACTTAAGAGCATAGCCCGATATGGAAATCTAGTAGACTAGCGAAATCCACTAGATAAGGTGAATCCCGCCAACCGCGGAGGTTGGCGCTGCTGTCACCCGCCGTACCCATTGCCGTATTAGTAGTGGCATCCCCACTGGCAAGTCTACTTACATACGTGTAACAGCATCGAGTGGTGCTCGTAGGCGCCACTTGTTTCCATTCAAACCCTTGCGTCTATCAATAGTATCTTGTTGGACTGTACTGCCTGTGTAGGTCCTTCCGAACGTGCTCGTGATTCAGGATAGCTTGGTGTCACTTCTGCCCAATGTTACCTGACGATCTTTGTATGATGCTCAAAATTTTTATTAATAGGTTTGGCTGCTCCGACTATGTTCCCGGTACAGTTGGTTATTCAGGGTTATTCAGCAATATGACAATGTGTCTAATAGTATAGGTGACCGGCCCCCTCCGTTGAATGGGTGGTGGCGCGGCGGTCAATACATACTTAGGTATGTGCAGAGGACGAGAAAGCAGCAGCACGTAAGCATCCGGATTCGATATATGCTGTGTAGTCCCTCGGCGGGGATGAGCGGCAATGGTACGAGAATGACATCTACCAAGTAATAGATATCCTGATATACCGGTAAAACGTGATGCCAAATTAAGGCATCAAACCGTACGCACGGTCAGGTAGGTTGGCTTCCGCCTCACCCTCACTGCAACCGAGTTCCCGGCCCATCGTGCCTTGAACCACGCACACATTTGCATCCGGCTGCTTCCTGCTGTTCCAATTCGACGGTGACTGTCGAATTGGAGCAATCAGCCGATGCAGCAGCGCCTGATCTTCACCGTCGGGGCGGCCAATCACCAACGTGGCCCCTGAAACAGCTCAGTGCCTTTGCTGTATCTGTCCGATGTCTGACCAACCCGGGGATATATATCTTGGTACTCTGTACAAGAACCTGCATCATGCATTAGCTACGCAGTAATGCACACGACGCAGTTCCTCCGCCTTGATACGTAGATGGCTTGCGCATGCTCTCTGTGATCGTTCTACAAACACTTGCCAGCCCCGCGCCATAAATCTCGAAACTGAGGGCCTCGTTATTTCACCTCGGTCCATTATCTACAGTATCTCAGGAGTGCCCAGTAGTAATACGTGCTGGCGCGCTCACCGCCGGACAACCAGCCAATTCCTTCTCGCCCTCCCAACCCCCCTTTACTAGGAGGCCCTAGTCTCGGAGTCCTCTTCCGCGGGGCATTTTTGACGTGCGGAGCATACCGCTTCCCTCGCATCAAAGCGGTCAGCGGCAAGGTCTGCCTTTTTATCTCCCTCCCATCGCTCGCAGCCAGTCATCGCAATACCTGCAGGACTTACAGAACTGAAGGAGATGGCTGTCGAAATTGTTACCATCGTCAACTCGTCGGGCAAAATTATTAGTAATGTAAGTTCCAGCTGTTCTTGTCTCACTGAACTTTAGACTCCTCTTTAGTTATTAGCTATACGAGGCCTCCCCTGCTTGTGTTGCCCCGCTCGGGGATCTCCCTCGCCCATTTCTACTTTACAGTGCTTACAGCCAGCCGCCCCAATGTTCCACGTGCTGGGATTAAACTAATATTCCTTGATACTTGCAGGGCAAACACTTAGTCAACGCCTTCAAAGAGGCGAAAGCTGCCTATGAAGAGAAGAAGGCAGCCATCAGAGCGGAACGTGCGGTGCGACGAGCCCAGACCTACGATGTACCGGTCGCGCCCCGTTATGAACCGGAGCCTAACTACGAGCACGAGTATGGCCACGGTGACTATGATCCCCGCTATGCGCATGACGATGGCGTGTCGCAGACTTCGTCCCGTAGAAGTCATCGCTCGAGGTATAGCCGGGCCTCGCGCCACCGGTCTGCCTCGCAGGACCGACCGGCACTGACTGAGGGCAATCTGCGGACACATTCCGAAGTGTCATCCGTCACGCCCTCGCGACCGCCCGTTGCTTATCGCTCCCCATATGCGGAGACCGCCCCGAGGGATATGGCATTGAGCCGTCCTACACTCGCCCGCGCCCCCACGATGCCCGCACAGACCGAGGTTATGGCGCCAATGGAAAGCCCATACATGCAACGGTCGGTATCAGACCCGGCGCTTCCGGAAACGGGCAAGAAAAAGAAGGAGATAGATATGAATTTGGCATACGGAAACATCCCCCCGGACCTCGCCGACCGAGTTGACCTAGATCCCGCGTACCAGGCGTCCGAGAAGGAGACCAAGGCGCGCAATTTGATGGGGATGATCGAAAACCTTCTGGTGGAGGCACAATGTGTGCATCATACAGCCACGCACATCATAGAACACCTACAGGGTAAACCAGAAGCTGCCGCTGCCGTAGCTCTCACGCTTGCCGAGTTATCTGCGCTCCTCGGCAAGATGTCACCGTCATTCCTGGCAGTCATCAAAGGAGGAAGCCCCGCCATATTCGGGCTCCTTGCGAGCCCCCAGTTTTTGATCGCGGCTGGATTGACGGTCGGTGTGACTGTGGTCATGTTTGGAGGGTGGAAGATCATCAAGCGTATCAAAGAGGCAAAGGAGGCCGAAGCAGTAGCCCGAATGCCTCCGATGGCCTTTGAGGCACAGCAGGTACAGCAGGCCCAGCCTGCCCAGCCCGCCGAGCAGGGCCAGCCGGTCTACCCCCCATATCCCCAGTCCGAGACAAGCCAGGGTTTTGACGAAGCTCTGGTAGTAGAGGAAGAGTTGAGCACCATTGAGTCATGGCGACGAGGCATCACACCCTTCGGCGAAGATGATAGTGCCGATATGGAATTAATTAGCCCGGAAGCGGACCGTGCCATACGCAGCCAGTACGGGGGCGACGACGCGCGAACCGAACGAAGTGTCCGGACGAGTCGGACGCATAAGTCAAGCAAGTCGCACAAGTCACATAGGTCACATCGCAGTCGCGCCCACGACGACAGCGACATACCCGAGCGCAAGAGTAGCCGCTTGCATGCTGAGGTGGACGAGGTTAGCGAGTCTGGCAGCCACCGCAGTCATCGCAGTCACCACAGTCATCGCAGTCACAAGACCGAAAAGACGGAGCGGTCGTCGAAATCCAAGCGATCGACGAGGACGGATCTAAAGGCCATTGAGGACGGGAGCCGAGATAAGGAAAACACGATCGAGGCGGTCATCCGGCCCAAGAAAGAAAACATGCTTAAACAGCTGTTCAAGAAAAAGAAGAAGGAAGATGAAGAACTGAAGCGAAGCTCGTCAATGCTTCGAGTTTGATCAACGCATTCTCGCAAGTCGCGAGGCTCATTATCGCCAGCTTTTGTGTCAACAGGTTCGAACCGCCTTGGGTGCGGATAAAGGGTGTTCCGGAGTATCATGTAACATTGGGATAGGATCTATGCATATAATCATTTTGTACGGGGCTTTGGTACGGTCAAACAACGCTTACCTAGATAATTGAGAAAAACTTGATATGTTCATGGCCGATTGAAGACTTAGCGATGCGCGGTGTAAATGACATTGGTAAACAGGAGCAACAACATCATACGAGAGCGTCAACTGGCAAACCTCTCATGATCGTTTTAGCCCCCATCTCCTCCTCACCAGTAGTCAGTCACTTACTAACCCTGGGGCCCGACAACGACTTACTGTACTTTCGTGAGCAAGAATAAACACATGCACATCGAATCTATTATAAAAATACTTACGTGCATAAGGCTGAAAATCCTGTCATACTAGATCACACTATCGCGGTAGTCTACCAGTAATGGGCGATAGCGGTCGAATTTAGGTAGGGATTAATAATAATACAGCCTTTTTCTATAACGGCTTCGTCCGCTAGGTAAGCAAAGACAATTTATTAGGTGAGTAACACGTGGGTTTATAGGCTTATACTGCATGCTGGATATATGTCGTACAATCTAAGATCTTTTACAGCACAATCGTCGTATACCTAGTCTCACCATTGGTGCTGCAGTGTAATTTTCATCTGATGAACTAATAACACTGTCTGTTTCAAGTTGAGGCTTGTGTGCCGGCCATCAACGCCACCAAATGTGCGCTTTAGTGATCCCTTTTGGCGCCCTTTGAGGGTCCCCTTACCCCCTGCAGGTGGCAGGCAAGCAGGGGCCTTTTTTTTTTTTTTCGCTTCACCCTTCATACAGTACGAAGTTCCACAAGAGGTATGAATTACGCAACATGAACTACCAGGAAAACACGAGCATAGCCTCGGCGCTTTGAGATTAGCCAAATTGGCGCTTTCGATCTCCCTGTTTCGCTAGAGCGATACATTTGTACATACACTGAAGTATCAAGACGACGAGACGACAATAAAGTAGGGTGGAAGTAATATTAGTCAGTTATAGGTATTCTCCGCTGCGCAGCATTGCTTTTCGCCTCTAAGTAGGCCCGACCCCGCGTTTCACTCAGCAAGCAAGCAGTGCTGAATCGGACAAGCCACAATACTCCCAAATACAAATCCAGCGGACCAATTTCAGCGATGGTGTGACACGAACAATACCGGCAGCATCCCCCTGCATGTCCACATCCTATTTCTAGCAGACCACCAGCCTAGAACCCGGTGTTGGCAGCATCCTATTCGCTCTACTCCGGGACGACCCGCTCAATCGCCTTGGCGTTTCATACTAGGTAGCCTTATTGGCTTAGCTCAGTCGAGGTCTTGCCCAGCATCTCACTGCATGTACCATGTAGCTAGCAACTTCTTACTTTGGCTTCTGCTTTGGCCTCGATTCCCCCTGGACGATGATCCAGCGCCATCAAGGGTTTCACTGGTCGCCAAGATCTATTCTGTACGAGAAGCCGCTGCAAGGCAAAGTCCTAGACAAGGAAGGTCCCGGAGTACACTAGACCCTCTTTAGAGACAGACCCGGCAGAGAGGAGAGCAAAAAGATCAAGATGCTTCCGTCACGGAGATGGGGCCGTTGGGGCCCCATTTTCCCTTATAAGACGAGGTCAAGCCATGTTCGCGCACTGCGTTCCCGTTGATTCTAGAAATTCTCACGGTCTTTCAAATTATAGGTAGGCAAGCAGGCGGGTTCCTTTTCAAGTCTCTCATTAGTATGTAAGTTCTAGATGCTTTCCCTTTGGAAAGCTGTCTATGAGGAAGGCGTTGGTGAAGATGTCGTCTACATGCAAAAGGCAGAGGCCTTCCTCCCAGACGACGTCTTCACTGACGCCTTCCTCCCAGATAGCTTCCCACCTTAGAGAACTAACAATTGACGAAATAACCCTCTCAGATGATATCCCTCCTCTCTAAGGACGGCTTCTACTTTTCCCCTTCGTTATTTACACAATCCCAACGATACCTAATCTACAATGTCCGAGGAGGGCGGTAACTCGGGAGGAGGACATGGAGGTGCGGCAGCCGGCGCAACTCATGCTGGGAATGGCGAAGTTGGCGCTCCCCATGCGCCAACCGACCATGGTCACGGTGGAAAGGGTGGCCACAGCAATCAAAACGGTGATGGCATCTTCATCCAACATACCTCAGTCCCTGGTACTCCGAGCCGGGGCACATCGACACCGAAGCCGTTCAGCAGGAAGAACACGAGCATAGATATAGACGATTACTTCGTACGTCGCTGCTAATTGAGGACTCTGGGATTCCGGCATCTTGCTGACTTAGGTCCCTCTTCAGTCCGGCCCTCGAGATATCTCCAAACATTCGAAATGGCCGCTATTCCTGCAACTACACGGAAGCATAACCCCCAAGATGATCGTACCTCTCCTTGTCATAGGCGCCTGGGCGAGCTTGATCACCGCACTCTCCGCCAAGTTTGACAACATTGAACTATCGATTCAGCCTGTTCTCTTGACCATCACGGGTTTCGTTGTCAGTATGGGTTTGTCGTTCCGTAGCTCTTCTGCATATGAGCGTTACGCCGAAGGCCGGAGATTATGGGGTCAGCTCATCCTAGCATCGCAATCCCTTGGTCGGGTCTTCTGGGTGCACGCCCTCGAGCGCCCGGAGACGTCAAAGGAAGATCTGCTTGGTAAACTGTACGTCTGTTCTACTAGGAAAATGTAACTTGAGGAATCGACTGGTGAGCTCATCTATCTTAACTAGGACCGCTATGAATCTCGTAATCGCATACGCCGTGGCCCTCAAGCACAAACTACGATTCGAGCCGTATACGTACTATGACGACCTCGTTGATCTTGTCGGCCATATCGATACCCTAGCCAAGATTGCGACGGAAGACGAAGAGGCGCCGCTCCCCAGGAAGTACAAAATCTTCAAGACTATGGGCGAGAGTCTCGGATTGTCCTTTGCAACTTCGAATCCTCGCAAGATGCTCAAACGTACCAAGAAACCACTTGGGAACCTTCCGCTGGAGATCCTCTGCTACCTGACTAGCTATGCCGATGAGCTTGTAGCTAACGGCCAGCTTCCCGTCCCAATGCAACAAACATTCTTGTGTAAGTGGCGGCTCCGGAATGTCTCGCGTGGAAAGTGCTCTCTGGCTAATTCTCATTCATTAGACAACAATCTAGGCATGCTGAACGATGTGATGGTGAATACGGAGCGCGTCTTGAACACCCCTCTCCCCATTGCGTACGCGATAGTCATCTCGCAGATCACCTGGCTCTACGTGGTGCTGCTCCCCTTCCAACTCTACTCGGCGCTGGGATGGATCACGATTCCCGCCACCATATTCGCCTCGTACATCATCCTAGCCATCTTCTTCATCGGCCACGAGATCGAGAACCCCTTCGGCATGGACGTGAACGATCTACCCCTCGACTCCTTTTGCCAGCAGATCATGGAGGACATGGAGACCATCTCGTCGCGCACCAAGATCTCCACCCAGGAGCTGGTCCAGAGCTCGCGCAACAAGGTCATGTTCCCCTTCAGCCAGAGCAGCTACTACGCGTGGGCGTCGCAGCCCGAGATCGCCATCCGCGCCGCCGTGAAGAACCGGCCGAATGCATATTACGAGAAGACGCACGTACCCATTACCGCACACGGTTCCGACAACGTATGAGACGGATGCGGTCATGCACTACATGGAAGACACGTAACATAGATGTGGGCAAAGGCGGAGGAAATATATATTACACGGCGGCTGGATTTTGGAATTGGTCTGCATCTTAGGTCAAGGCGGGATTGCTTTTTTATTTTTTGGCGGGGATTTCTAGCCACAGCGACGGAAGGAAAAGCGTATAATCGGCATGGTTGCATTCATATTTCCGAATTCGGACCTTACAGCAAAAGTTCTGTACGATTGTAAAATAAGAGACATTTAATAAGCATGAGTTTGATGCCATCATAGCGTCTGTGGGCAACTTGGGTACACTTTGATGGTGCTTCTGAAAACTGATGATATCAGATACAGAAATCTCGACCGTAGAAATGAGGCAATGTTAGATATTGCTAGACTTTCCCCGTCGCCGAGTTCACTCCTATTAGTTGTTTCGTCGGTTGTGCTGTATACCGCCTTCAAAACAATATGAAACTAGGCTTGCATCACTAATTTCCTTCGATTTTGAAATAGTTCCCGATCATATGTCAAGCTGATCAATTTACCCAAGGTCAGATACCTAACCCACCTACGTCGGAGCAAAAGTCCTTATATCCTGCATCTCATCCCCTTTCACACATAGGTAATTCATTATACTGAACATTATCATACAATGAAGATGTAATACGGGTTATCCGGGTTCAAAGTTTATTAAGTAGGCAGTAGTATACGTTCTTCCTAATGGTCGACTGATTGATGAGTCAAGTCTCGCTCAGACGGGTTCCCACCGTATTAACCGATGACTACTAGTAGCAGATTCGCTGGTCATCACTGACACAACTACTGGTTTTGCACTCGCCGGTTTATCAGAGGGGGGATTGGACGGGATTCCGAGTTTTCCGGAGGTTATAGTCGTACGTGACGAATTAGACGTTGTTAGAACTTCAGTAAGGAGGCCAGTTAAAGAAAACATTATTAAATACCTAGCCCGAGGCTTATCAGAGCTCAGCTGTCTTGCCTTTCTGGTCGCAATTGCAAACAGATAGCTGTCGATTTACACGTGATCCCATTTCGGGCCGTATCGTGTGCATGAATACTCGCACTCTTTGCCCCCCAGATCTCAGTTCCGCTTCCCTTGCAAGCTTGAGCTCGATCCCATGCTCCATAACCCTGATTATAACTTATGCCAACGAGAAGCGACCGAACGTCGTTCTCTAGAAGCAGGATCTGACTTATTTAGTGACTCCGCCAGTTCCGTCTTCTTGGTAATTCGACTCGTCTTCTGAGGAATTCATCTCGTCTTCTAGGGACTTTAACTCGTCTTTCAGGGAATTTAACTCGTTTTCTGGGGAATTCAGCTCCTTGACCAAGAGGTCGATTTTTGCAATGGAATCGGGTGAGGGAGAGAGCATGTCGCGAGCTCTATCGTCTTCGGGCTCTTGATCGTATATGAACCATGCCGAATGCGGCTGCATGGTATCAATTCCAATGTCGCCACCTGGGCCAGTCGAGACTCGGCCGCTGCTAGTGCAGCTGATTCCCACGGACCCAGAGAGCATTTCGGCATTGATTATCGTCCCGTGGTCATTGACCCTCATCGGTAACGTCGCGTAGCCGGGTGGTGTTTTGTCGGGATCGATTTCGTGATAGTAGACGCCATCCAGGCAAAGAAAGCCGTGAGACTCGCTGCGGTACTGTTCCCTAAGATGCGACTGAGACGAGAGCTGGCGTTGGCCCTTGCTGTTCCAAAAGCAAAATGCTGATATCCAGCCGTTGTAAGATTGTTGGCCGCTCGCAGCTTGGACTGAACAAATGTCACGCCAGAAACCGATAACTTCTTGACTGTCGGGCTCATCAAAAGAGCGTATGAAACGAGTCAAAATGGGCCTGAGAAGTCTCATGAACTCGGAAGGTTCATCCCCATATTGTTCAAGCTTTTCGAGGCGAGCCAGGATAATCTCATAATCCGTTTTCTCGCCCAAAAGAGTAACCGATGGAATGCTACACCAAAGATCACATGTGTTTTGAAAGTAGCGTTGTAGCATGCCCACCATCACGATGAAAAAGACCACCACGTCATTCTGGGTTGTCGTGCTGAACGAAGGAATAATCCAACGGCGTAGTTCTGGATCAGTGATACTTTTATCGATGAGTATGCTGATTTTCGAAGCGAAGTCGGCAAAATCGACAGAATAACGGTCCGCGCCATGGTATGAGACGCGTAGCATTTGCGGATCTCTGTATAGAAAAGATGTCCAGTCAGAATTGGAACTCCGGCACAGGACGAGGAATTATATTGTTTGAATCTTATGACATTCATTCCACGCTAAGCCCCTGATATTTTTATCGACTAGGTGAACTTACAGTTGGGTACCGAAATGGCTCGTCAACTCTTCGCCATGCGCAGTCACGTAACACTTGAACTGTGTTAAGATGGCTAGCCAGATATCGTCCGGCCTAATAACAAGGTGATGGTGCTGATTGAACGCTTCCACAATCGCGTTAACGAAACCGTTGTTGTTGGCAATCAGAACAGGAGGGAGCTCATTGTCGAGTGAAGATTGATGCAAGTCGCCGATACGCTTGTCGGGCTGGATCTCGTTAAGGATGGCTTTGGGATAGTCACAACCACGATTTGCGGCAATGAGATTCGCCTCGTGATCGGCTGTCTTGATTCTGACTGGCATCTTGGGCAGTGGTCTAGACACAAACTTTACCTAGTATTGGGAAAAACAAACTACTTAAAGAAGGAAAAGGAAGAAGGCTAGATACGCGATTTAAACAGCAGAATATATAGCCCTTGGTATCACTTCCATCGCCGGTGAACATAGTGGACAGGAGCCATCCGCACAATCCAGTTAATCGGTTACAGCTACCTTGCCCGTTTAAATAGTGACTCGCACTTCCTTAAGTCTAAATAGCGACGGTGTAGGCTCCGAAGCCTCACAGGTTTCGGTGGAGGTAACTGCAGATTGTGTAGGAAGATACGGCTCACAGTATTACATGGTAACCCCTCATAGTGGATGCGTTGTTACTTACTGTACTCATCCCATCTACAATATCAATATTCACATTCGCATCCAACAATTAATACTTTATATGCTTTAGAACGCAAGGGTTTGCGTATCATACTGTTCATGCAAGAATCCTGTGGGAGTGTGTTTCATAAAGCTGACCGCTGCGGGTCGAGCCGCAGCCCTTGTCAATGCAATGTGATCAGGAGATAGATATGAAGGGCCATTGGGGCCACTTCCGCCAAAACGTAGAACTTAGTTTAGAAATTAAGATTACCCCGCTTATACTTTTTTACTTATAATTTTTGGTGCTTGGGCCGACCTTGAGCGTATTGGTGTTTAAAAGGGCTAACGGGACTAGATTGTTTTGGTTTGCTTTAGTAGTTTAAAACTTGCGGCTTTTTATTATAACGTATTATAGCGTAGTATGTTAGCTTTATAAGCTGGGTGTAAGTAGCGGAATTATGCTGCTCGGTTGCTTAGTTTATTAAGCGCTGCTGCTGCTGCTATTTTTACTTTTGTTTTTGCTTTTACTTTAGCTTTAAGCTTTTTTAAGCTTTATTTAAAATTTTATTTAACTATAAATAAAAATATTTTTTATATAGATTTTTTTTTTAATTATTAAAACCCAGCAGTAAATAATTTAAATAGTTTATTAACTTTAATTAATTTATTACTTCGTATAATAGCTATATAAATATAACCTTAATACTAAGTGCTAAGTTTTACGTTTTGGCGGAAGTGGCCCTAATGGCCTACCGTTGATAGACCCATTGTGACCCAGAGAAGGCGAGACATGTGAGACTCTTTTGAAGTTTATTTAATACCATACTTTAACTCATGCTCGTGGCCCTGATGTCCATGCGTTTATGGATACGGGAGTACTCTACGCAATATAGCCGTGATGGAAACTTCGAATCATCTACGACCTTAGGCCTTGACAGATTCCGAAGATGGCAGCGTGGCAGCACTACTCGCCTCTAAACTTGCCGCAAGGCGAGATTAGACTTTTTATACTCGCACCCGGAGAGGACGACAAACCCATTGCAGGCACATTAGTCCATACTTTCCTAAGGGCGCCCGATCCTTACCAGGCACTCTCCTATACCTGGGGTAGCTCCGCGATCCAGGTTCCCATATCAATTAACAGACACCCTTTTATGGTCAACAGCAATCTCTACGCAGCTTTATTGGAGTTTCGAAAGCAACGCAAGGAAGTAGTCCTCTGGATCGACGCAATATGCATCAACCAAGCCGACATCGAGGAACGCAATGCCCACGTGCCGATGATGCACGAGGTGTACAGTCGAGCCGCCCGGGTGATAGTGTGGCTCGGACGCGAATCGGAGGACAGCACCCTCGCCATGACTCTACTTCCAACGATCATATACGATACTATATCGAACCCCGATGAATACACCAATATCTTGGCGAGCCGTTCGTCCCCAGAAGAAATGAGGTTGACGTGGCGCCCTCTCGCAAGACTGTTTGCTCGCCCATGGTGGACCCGCGTATGGGTGCTTCAAGAGGTTGCGCTCGCCTCTAGCCATATTACCGTCAGGTGTGGGAAGGCCGAACAGCCATGGAAGTTTTTCGTCGTGGTGGGGGTGATTCTGCACGATGCATTCATCGTCGGTGCTTTCCATCGTCATCCCCGAATCTTCAACGACTCGATACTGGCCGGGATCACAATCTCGTCCTGGCCCTCCGAAATAGTGTCTACAGACCCCGAGAAAAATAAATCTTGGACGCTGGAACACGCGCTGACGAAGCTGGCCAGGCTGCGCGATGCAACGGATCCTAGAGATAGAGTCTTCGGCGTCTTGAATCTGATGCCAGTTGATCAGTGGCCTTGTAGGCCGGATTACTCTCTTGACGTCAGGACACTGTACGTCAAAGTCGCCTTGCATATTATCGAGAAAAACAAGGACCTTCGCCTCCTTGCTAGCTGCACTAGAGGTGATTGGCCCACGACAGATGCATACCTCCGCAGTTCCTTTCGCCGGACTCCAATCACCGGTATACCATCGTGGGTTCCAAACTGGACCCAGATGAGGTATAACCCCCCATTTCCAGGGGGCATTGAAAGTACGGTCACCGTCGAAGAGCAGTTAGCGATAGCTTCCAAGAACAGCCGGGATGTATACTTTCGAGTTGAGAGCGGCGATATCCTCGTGGTATTTGGTAGAATTCTTGGTGAGATCATCGCGGTGGGTGGGCAGCCCGTGATAACCCGACCGTACGACTTATTTGACGGAGCGAAGATGCTTGCCTTTGCAAATTTCGTCTATAAGCATCTCCAAGACATCAAGTCCGATGTGACGAATGAGATGTGCCTGGAAGCGGAATATGCTTTGATGACTTGCTACACGAATAAGACTCTGGAATTCACTAACACGCAATATGCTTCATGGAGACAATTTGGCTCCCCCGAACTGTCTCCCGACTTCATCGACGTCGCAACTGCTCGGTTACACGGCCGGCAGGTGGTGTCTACGTCGAACGGCCGCCTCGGACTGGTTCCTTTTGGTGCCAAGTCCCGAGACTGCGTAGCTATTCTAAAAGGGTGCCATGTTCCCATTGTTCTTCGGCCGGTCGAAGATGTGGAGCCCGATGGTAAAGGTAAAGAGCCGTCTCGTCCACATTGTTATACAGTAATTGGAGAGGCCTACGTCCAGGAGTACGTGTCCCCATTGAACCAAGATCCTCAATTTCAGTGCACGGAACTTGAGGAGTTCCGGCTCGAGTAGAACGTACTATAGCCATATATATGGGTGTAGACCATCTGTCTAATTTTCTGGTATCGATGGGACGGGACTGTCTTAAGTTCGTTTCGAAGCGTACGCCCAAGATATTTTCACGTACTCGTAACTTTACGTAGGTAGGTAGTCATCGAGACCCTCGAAGGGAAAAGAACTTTTATATTGCCCTTTAAAACCGCCATTCTACTTCTTTTCTTTCCCCTGTACTTTCCTGGAGCTATGAGTGATGTAAGAGGGCCAGTCGGAGAAAATAGTTCAATTGGATAAGTGATGTGTAGAAGAGATGGAGGGCTAGGCCCATACAGGTCCATCAGAATTCCTTTTGTATACCGTACGAGCCGTAGCTTCCCATACAGTTAGGGTACACCTTCCCACTGTCGGAAGCCATCTTAAATCTTAGAATCCATTAATACAATTATAGCCCCTGCAGCTTGCCCAAATCACGTGAGAACCAAATAGCATACAGATACCGGGATGTCTACCACTCCCAGTTTTCCCTCTTATTATTGAAGTATCGACATTGGCATATTTTAAGATTGGTTAAGTATCTACTAGTTTCTCATTGCGATCTTATCTAATTTTGGTGCATTGACCATTTTGAGGAGAGCTCGAACAACGTAGAGGCTCTCAGGTCGAATGACAACCACTAGAAGAACTAAATTAGCTAGAAGACATCACAAAAGTTCACCGTAGGGTCTACACAAATCCTTAGAAGCATTTAAGTGTTAGTTGTATATTCCTGGCCAGATGGTTAAACTCGCTATTTAGTCTCAGGAGACCTGGCGTGTTCCAGATTTGAGGGACAACATGTAGGTTGCCCCTAAGTACTAATCGACCGATCTCATGACCCCATTCCAATCTGCCCACCCACAACGACCCGATAATTCCGCTTAGGCGCTGCCAACGTTCGTGACGTCGATGGTGAAGTCGGCGTTGTAAGACAACGGTCCCGAGCTACCCGAAGCCTTCGTAGAACCAAAAGTGTGGTATACAGTCACGGGGGCGTCGGAGGTGATGCTCCACTCCGCCTCGACCTTAGAACCTGCGGCCTGCTCGCCGTTGAAGACACAGGCTTGGATTGCCGGATCGTCGAGGATGGAAACATCACACGTGACATCGAACGCCGGTGCGTTGGCGACGTAGCCCGCAGGCGCGGTTAGGCGGAATTTGGAGCCAACTTGGATGTGTGCCACTTGAGTCGTCACGTCGGTGGCCGACCAGGTGGCATAAACCTCTCGAGCCTCGACAGGAGCGGCAACTGCTGAGGCAGCAAGAGCTGCGATGGCGGTGAGGAAGGAAGTGCGCATTGTGACGGTTGTGTATGCCGAAGACGGAAGTCTTAAAGGATGAGATGGAGGTAGAATCTTGAGAGTGTAATGGATGATGGTGGTTTGAGCAGAAAGATGAGTCCTGCTAAAGAAGAGATGCCGCCATGTTTATATACCTTTGTCGTTCACACTCAGAAGCCCTATCCGTGACTAAAATTGAAGCTACACTAGACCTGTCTTGCGTGGCTCGCGGAAAGCCAAGTGACATAACCCTCCATTGCTAGACAACGGGTAGTTCACCAGAGCAACTCTCAGCTACCAGCAATATGGCGCCAATATGCCGAGACTTCACCAACCGAGTTGATCGGGCCGGCATGATGAGCATCTCATCCTTCATCCATACGTAGTAGGCGGCGCAAAATATGCTATTGAATAAGTGTGTGGCACAGCAGGACACGCCGTATTAGGCGGAATCCTTCACGTCCTGAGCTGAATATGACTAATCCAATTGACATAATTAGAAGTTTCGATGGCTCGTTTGGAACGCGGGAACTTCTAATGTCATGCGACGAGGGTTGTGAGGCTGTAGGCTGTCTGTAAGATTGCGGGTTCCATAGGCGGTGTGCGACAAGGCACCATGGATGCTGATGAATTATTACTGTAGCCTCATAGCGCTGATGCCAAGGGCGTGAGCCAGTGTATCTATTTCTGGCGAATATTCTTCGGTTTCCTCTTTTTGAAGACTACGACGGGGTCTGAAGGTTCCTTGTCGCGCTCCTCTTTTGCAGCGGGTTCTGCAGATTGCTCGTCGGCTGCCGGCTCCGCGACACCAGACAATAACCCGTCTACTTCGGGTTCTTCTTTCTTGATGACGGGAGGTGAGTTTTCTATGATGGCTGGCTGTGTGTCCTCTCCTTCCTCCTTTTTGAGTGGTTTCGCGAGCGGCGTACTGAGTAACGCATCGAGTGCGGCATCTTCGATAGCATGTTTTGTATCACGGCCCCATCTCCTTGGCTTCTTGAACAGACTCTGTACTTTTGTCTCCTCTTCGTCCCTGTCCTCCTCATCTTCCTGCTTGGGCCGTTTTCGCACACCAGCGGCGACAGCATCGACATTCGCGGTTTTCGAGCCTGAGTCGTTGTCGCCGGGGTTGGGGGTATCATCAATCACGCGCGTGTTGGTAACAGTCCACTCGCCTGCCAGGGCCATGTCCCGACGCAGCTCGGTCGGGACGTCGATGCCCATATCGGCGAGCTGTTCCCATTGCTGCTGGCGCTGAGCGGCTGTGGCCGTGGCGGCACCCGCGGTCGAGGAGGAGGAAGAAGAGGCGAGGGGTTTGGTGGTGACGCCATTGAGACGGTCGATCTCCCGCTTGGCGCGGTCTTTCTCACGCTGCTCGTTCTCGTGGCCGCGGTGGAGGTCGCGCAGGAAACGCTTCAGTGCAGACTGGTGCTTTGCGGTGGCGTCGTGGTTGGTGCGCTCGAGCTTGGTGTCGCGGACGTAGGTGCTGCAATGCTTGCACCAGTATTTGGGCGTGGACTTCCAGTACTCTGACATGGTCGCTGCTGCTACCGCGTTAACGGATGTCTACGCATGTGATGTCCTGTGACGGCCAGTAGCGATGCGGATTATTAGTCGCGTGCAGTAGACAGTACAGAACGTGTTATGTATGTATCTGTTGAGGCAAAGGTAAGTGTACCAGATGATATGCGGCGGCGTTGTAATATTTAAGGTTATGTATACGGCAGGTGCAGGTAAGTTCCGGGGCATGTGGGCTACCGGTATGTGGGCTGTGCGGGCTGGAGGTTTGGGGCGTTGGGGCGTTGTCGTGTACCTACTGTAGGTCCTGGTTACCTAGGTACCTACCTAGGTAGTTTCCATCATCTCTACCCACCTTATCAACGTTGCACCTTCGTCGTCTCCTCGCTCCTCAACTATTTTTACCAGCTTCCCCCCTCGCCTTTCTGGAGCTTCAAATAGGTACCCGTGGACCTAGGTAGTCTCTACTATCCGGTTGAGCGCTAATCAATCATATCGGTTGCGGAAGTATTGAAATCTGCATGTGTCCTAACGCAAACCGACCCGTGAGACTGATGATACTAATATGGACATATAATTGTTTCTGAATTCAAATTGAATAGGTATTACACGATACGCCTTGTCGTAGAAAAGCGACACAAATCCAACTAGTTTTATATCCTGTCATCGCAGTTTGAGCCCAATCACCAAAGCACCAATCAACATTTTCAATAAGGTGTGATAATGCTTTCCTTGCTTTATTAATTCCTAGCCCGTCGTATCCCTTCAATTAGAACCGTCTTATCCTAAAACTCTGATAACTTCGTATTATTTCATATTTCCGAGTTCATGTCGAGGAGTTGGATCCTTCCCCTTCATTTCATCCGCATTATACGTTTGACTTCCTTACAAGCAGAGGAATGCAACAACCATACCGACAACCAGAGCACTCATCGAGCCCGCGGCAACGTGCGATGATCCTCCCGTCGGCGGAGCCGAGGTCGTGGCAGGGGGTGCCGGCGAAGACGAAGAAGACGAAGCTGGGGCACTAGAGCTGGTCACGGGCGCCGAAGTCGAAGCACTGGGGCTGCTCACGGGGGTAGTGACTGGTGGGGTTTCCACCTCACTGGTGCTAACGCTGGGAAAAGGCACCGGGGTTACGGTGGGTGTCGATTCAGGTGTTGATTCAGGCGTCGTCGCTGGTGGCGGCGGTGGGGGTGCAGCCGTCTCGGTCGTCGGCGTGGGAGTAGGCGTCTCGTACGTCGTTGGCGGGGGAGCGGGAGCACTACCGGTAGGAGTCACTTGGATCTGTCCGTCCGTGTACTCGCTCACAGGCACATAGGTGCTGTAGATAGGAACGCCAACCGTCGTCGTGACGACCTGAGGCTGTCCGTCTGACAGTGCCGTAACTATGGTTGTTTGTACAACCGTCGTGCCTACAACCTGGCCATCAGGAGACTGGTCTGCCGTCCCTCCGGAGCCACAGGGAACGGCGATGATAGAGACTGGCTCGCACTGCGCCGCCCACGTTCGATCGTACAGGTTGTAGAAGTTACCCGACAGACATTGGTAAAAGGTCTTGGAGGCGCCCAATGCCACAATGTTGTCCTTACAGACGGAGAAGCCGCTGTTGAAGATGGCGCCAGCTTGAGCTGGGGCATCAAACTGGAACTGATAGTTGGACGCAATATATCCAGTGCGGCCCTGGGCGTCGAAAGCCGAACCGTCCTTTAGCGTGACGACAAGAGTTCCTTCGGAGCCACACTCGGCCCTTTTCTGCATCACCTTGTCAGTCAAATCTGGTGTTTGGCGGCCATTGCTTGCGGCAACTCTTACCTCGGGAAGGCTTCTCTTCTCCTTTGTTACTTTAGCGACCGTGATCTCGAAATTGCCATCGAAAGTCCCCGTACAGCCAGCCGGAGCCGCACCAGTCGGTGTCAACGTGTCGGTGACGCCCTGTGGTGCGGCCACGGCAACGCCCAAGAACGCCGAGGCGAGAGTGAGTGCGAACTGCATTGTCGATACTGCTGTCGTAAAAGCGAGGGGACTGTAGTAAACCGAGCGTGCAATGCAACAGTGTAGTGGACAGTTGAATCAGTTATAGCGAGTGATGAAGCGAATGACAGTCCACCCCGACTGTTTCCTCTCTCTTTTAGACGCTTGCCAATTCGAATCCGGTGTCGAAGAGGGACTGGTAGTGAGCGATCTAGAAAGAAAAGAAAAGGGGGAAACTTAAATGATAACACTCGCAGTACATATACGCACGTCTGATATGTACCGTGTGTTATTCCAGGGTTCCTTGCCTGTTTGTTAGTCCCTCATTCGGTGGTTATACTTGCATATCTGCTGATCGCTGCCGTCCACGACATCGAGGCAACTAGGCGACGGAGTACAAAGTGCACATCCCGGCTAGCTCTTCTGGCTGGGTGGTTGGTCGAGAGATGTATAGTCGCGAGCCATATGTACATCCATTCATGCTGGTCAGTTATTATGGACTGGTGACGTTGCACCGAGCATGCTAGCGAGAGCAGGCAAAAAAAGGGAGCTCCAATACATGGTAGGATCCGAGAGCAAGTAGACAGAATTGTCACCTGTTTTTAGTTGGTACTAAGAGGACCAGGATTTGCCGGCTTGTAACTTAAAGTATACTACAGACAACGGGTACATTTTACGTTCAGCTAGCGAGCGAAGCAAGACATAAGGCCAGTACATCGGGAAGCTTTTTCCTCGCATGAGATGGACGGGAGCTTATTATCTGACATCTGCACACCCTGACATCACAATCAAGGCGGAAACAGCCTTTAGCCGTCACCAACGCCTGCAGTTCCGTCAATTCCTGCTGAGACACGACGACACCATGGCACACGGTGACGCTGTCGCGTCGTTGGGGGGGAGCTGAGATGGCTTGGTGGTGATGTACATATGACAAGGCGGCAACAAGAAGTAAGGGCCGGCCAACACGGAGGAACAGGAATACACCCCACTACAAAGCTACTATAGTATAGTGGTATTATACCACGTACGTCAGGCGAGTCAAGGGAGAGAGACATGTTTAGTGTAGAGAACGCAAGATACACCACGCTACGTGGGAAGAGATCGGCCGAGAGGGGTGGCACATCACTTAGTCTGGTCTAGTCCAATGCTTGTTCAGAAACCTGGAAGATCTCATTGGTTTTCCGAGGAAAATCCCATTTTGCTTGTTGCGACGGTTGCGGCACTTGTACCTGGCGGTAGATATAACAGGTACATATGCAGACTACTGTAAGTAGATACCTAGATATCAGAAACATGCGAGCTTGATTATCATCTACCCACTTCCCAGTCGTTCCGCATGTGTGATTGCGGAGCCAAACCCACGCATTATCCCGTGCTCCACTGCCGCCGGTCTTGGTCTTGATCGATGTAAGTACATACCGTACCGGCCAACTGCAGCTCCAAGCGTGTCTATCTCAAGTTTCAGGTCTCCAAAATTCTCTGTTGGGTGGCTATGCTACGTATGGCGGAGGCAAGGGCTTCTGTAAAAGTTTACATGTGCCCATCTATCTCTCTACTGTATATCTCAAATTCTTCGCATCGGTCCGCTCCCCTTCTATATCATCTATGCTAGACAATAATTACGTCAAGACTGATATAATACCCGTGACCATTAACTTTCGATGACCCGGCTGTCGGCTGCCGACTGTCCTGTTTGCGAGCGGACTCGATGCAGACGGGAATCCCACGAGGGATTCTATCTTGGGAGCTGTCCTCGTCCGTGCCACGCTCTGTACTTGCCGGGAGCACGCATTCACGTTTGAGGGTAAGACAACAACCACTGCGGCCTGTGAGCAGCCTTCGCCTAACAGCTGCTGCATCTTGCATTGTCACACGTACCTAACCTGGGCAAGAGATGTTGGTGGCACCGAGAGGACGACTCGTAATGGCTTGGGATGGATGGGCATCGTGGCTCATTATGATGCACAGCATTACTTGCATCGCTTTTGATATCTGTTTTTAGCGTACAGTAGATAGATAGATGGATACATGTACTTTTGTCTTCGTCTGGGACTGGACTAACTTACACTTTTTGGCATCTTCCTTCATCGCCCATGGTCGCGACCGATATACGACTAGAGAGACGGCCGTTTGATTGTTATTGTCAGATAGGTAGGCCGCACTCGATTCCAGCAAGGTAGATAAAGTAAACAGCAGCGTGGCCAAACCGAGCGACATGTTCACCCAAGTACCTAGATAGCACTAACATGATGACCTGCCGGTTTCTTGCCTTTTCTAGAGGTGACGAGTGACAACAGTAGACAAGATTTCCTGCCGCTCAGAAGTCATGTATCTAGCAATGTAGCACAATACATCTAGCTACACTAAGTTGCTGTTTACCAGGATTCTGACTAGATAGGGCATGGAATAGTAGATCACATCCGTGCCTCCTGCTAGCGGGCGGCAATCGAGCCAGTGGTGTCAGATCGGAGCTATCCCTCCCCCCTGCTCAGATGATCATTTACATAGCAGATAGATAGGAAGTACTTACTTAGACAGATACGAACATTATGTGACTCGCCTCCCGGATTTTTGAAATACTTAGATACCTAGCCTGGAGCTTATCTAGGCTACCTACCGAACTTATTGTATACTCGGAACACTCATTAAGGTGGTCGCTTTTTAACCGAAATTCAAGGGTTAGCAATAGTAGGCAGTTGGTTACTTAGACAAGTCACAACACGCAACACGCGTAAAGTAACCGATCAACACTTCATACGCCGCACATATTCCCCCTAGATAGAAGGCAAGGTCAGAAGCTGCTCATTGTACTCCGCGAGGAGAAGGAAAAATAAGTGAATTCCTGTTTTAATCAAGCGCATGACCTGAGCAGCTGTACATACAATGGCCCGAATTTCAGGCGTCCTATCCATGTATTTTCCATATACTTATCTACAGAAGACAACATCGACAACACCACGCACGCAACCCATGAACCGCGCCAGCCCCTATTCTCGCCTCGCCTCAACAGCGGCATACGTAGCACCAGAAGAAAAAAAAACCAAGGGAGCGGCCCATGATGATGGAGGTTCGATGCACCCCTCCACCAAGAAATACCTGGCTCCCAACCAACAAACCAACACACCTTTTCAAATCCGGAACCAGGAGGTTGCAGGTCCTGAGGATGCAGCCCACCATAGCCATTCAGCCTATTGGCCGAACAACACTCGTATAATCAGAATCAATAAAATTGTGCAGACAACAACACGCAGGGGACCTTGCATGTGGGCGGCATCGTCCGTCGCCCATTGGTGGCAGATCTACGTATACGTGCTATAGTCTACGGCTTATACATGCCTCACTCACTCACTCACTCACCCCATGCTGCTAACAATACTACGTTCCTTACCTACCCTAGGCATGTCACTCTCTCTAAATAAGTACTTGCCTGCGTTGCAAATAGGAGGGCACATAAGTGCATGTCATCGATGACGTCGCCGAACTCCAAGGGGATTACTGTAGAGAAGAAGAAAGCGCAATCTAATGTAGGTTGTTATGAAGTGCTACGAAGGTTAATCAAATACGGGATTTGGATTGTTTTCACAACACTATAATAGGCTGCACCCCGATGTCAATTGCAAAAGAACGTTCTAATCGATGGGTACGAGAATTCGATCTGGTACAGTAGTAGACAATATCAACCCAGTTTGATCGTTAGCTCACTCTTAGACACGTGCCCTGTTCAGCTGTTGTAGCTACCGGAAGATTTGTGAGGGGAACATATAAATCGCTTATATCATCTCTATCTACGGGGGAATCATCTATGCATCAAAGTCAAATTTTACCACCTGCAGAGCCTAACCCTTCATTCATTCATACAGTTCATGCTCTCATTGCTTTTCCAGTTCCAATCCAGTGCCGACCCAATGCCTCCAAAGCCCAGTGTCCAACCCACATGCGAAGTGCAGCCCGGCGGCCGCTATGTATTATCTGCGTCGCCTTACTTCTTGAGGTTACTCACTAACTCCAGTACGAGTTGCCTAGTCTCGTCCTCGAGTTGATCCTCAGGGGAACTGAGGACCTGTTCAAAGACGGGTACCAAGCGAGGAGTTAGTTCCTGCACGGTAGGGTTGCCCGCCACATCTAGACTCAATTGTTAGTGCCATGGTCGATAAGATATAGTCATGGGTATCGACTTACAAAGCTTATGTAAGCACTGGTAGACTGGCTTGTTCTCCTCATAGTCCTCCTTGAGGGGTAGCAAGTCAACAAGCGCTGGCAGTACTTCCGGAATGGGGACCTGGTTCGGGTTGGACAAAATCATGCGGCATAGACAGCCCGCTGCATTGTCTTGGAGACGTTGGGCCTGGATTTGCAATAGCGGCTCTAGGCTACGCAAGATCTGCGGGAAACTAGGCAGGTAGGTCGCCTCATCCTCGGAGTGATATATAAGCTGCCCTAAGGCGTATGCTGTGTTCGACTTGGTCTCCTGATCTTCATCTGACAGACGGTGCAGCAAGGGAGGTAGCAAGGTTGATGTGTAAGGCGTTACCGCGGAACCCATGTATTGAACACATTCGGCCACGACACCAACAGCAGTTGATCGCTCAATATGCTCATTTGAGCTGATAAACTTGAGGATTGGCTTCTGGAAGACCTTCCAGATTTCGGCAAACTGGGATCCCAAGGCTGCTGCAAGTCCGATCAGAACATCCAGTGCCGTATCGATGATAAGCCAGTCCCACTCGGAGCTCCCTTGAACATCGTCTTGGTTCTCATCTTCATCACCAAGATCCTGTTGGCAAGGGTGGCATCTAGTGGTGATAGTGCCGAGCACTGTGATAGTTTGCTCCATCATAGCTTTTTGACCCAGGATAGACGGACCGGTGGCTTTGAGGGTAGAGGCTACGCTTCGATTGATTTCGGTAACAACATCCCTAATGAATGTTAGCGTTGAATATAGCATAGGTAGCTAGCTATCTCAAGAAAAATGTAGCAGGTAAGAGCTAGATCAGATTTTTATGTAACGCGTTCTCAGCAACCGCGAATAGCGTCTGAGTGAGCTGGGTATAACGTAAAGTGATCATCATTGTAGCCCAAAGTACGAGCAGAGAAGAGGGGGAAAAATGGGGTGGGATGGATGAATATTTTGGAAAATGACCAAAACTTACCGGTCAGCTTCGTCTTGCCAGATGTGCATTGTGGCACTTGTTACGATCTCGCCGAGTTTGATGATGTTGGCAATTGGCTCGAAGTTCAAGGGTAGGCCAGGAGCCCACTTCTGGCCGGTCTGCTTTTCCATGGCTTCCCAAACGCAGGCATAGGTCCGCCAAAGTGTTCCAATGGCAGTCTTGCGACAGCCTTCGTACGAATGCTCGGCAAAGGGAGCTACGAGCTCAACAGCCTTTTCGATATAAGGAGCGCTCTTCTCCTTGGAAGCATAGATAACATCGCCTAGTACTTCAAGCGCGATCTCCTTCTCCAACGCCTGCGCAGAGACGCCTACGAGATCATCCCAGTCGTCATCGTCCTCGTCGTCATCCATGTCATCTTCGTCATCGTCTAGTTCAATTGAGCCCTTGTCCTTTTTATCGGCAATTAGGCCCTGCTCCTCTTCGGACAAATCAAGTTCGAGTTCCTCTTCCTCGAGCTCAAGGCTTTCGAAGAGTCCATTGAAAATTCCCGCCAAAGAGTCGCCAAGATCACCCTCATAAACGGTGGCAAGTTGACTCCATAGGATGAAAGTTGTCTCGCGAAGACGAGCATTGCCTAGATGTAAGGCCTTTTCACTGGCAACTAATAGCGGCAAGACATAGGGGTGAAACTCCTGGGCGCCAACTCCGACGGCAATGCGCCCCATGGAATCGCATACGGCACTTCGCAGCGCAAGTTCTTCTTCACCGCTCTCAACCATTATGTAGGTAGACATAGCCTCCATCGTCTCCTTCAAGAACGGTTTGAATGCACTCTTGACAGCAGAGGCGATAGCACCCAGAGCGCCGGCGGCAGCTGCTTTCACTGTGAAGTCGGGGTGGGACAAGAATGACCCAACGCGGTGGATCATAGTTTCGCCGTACTTGGCCATGACATCGGAGCCGAGCCCCTCAGCGAGCGAATCAATGACACCACAGACTGATCGGATGATTTCCACATTCTGCTTGTCATTCTGATCATTGCTTGAAGCGTCTAGGTTGAGTAGCAGGGCTGTCAAGATGGCATCATGATGCGCGGCCATGCTATCGGCAAGGTCTTCACCAATGCGAATGAGGCCCACTAGGGCGGAGTATCGAACAGTCCTCTCCCGGTCTTGTAACAGTTGAAGAACCGCAGGCATCAATGAACCAATCTGAGTCGAGACAAACTCTGGGGCGCCTTCAGCGCAGTTCCCAAGCGCCAAGATGCAAGCCCTGCGGTGGCCAGCATTTTCAGATGTAGCGTATTTCGGGAAATCATCTAATAGGGGAACGATGACCTGGCGGGGAGGGAGATCGCTTGCAAGCTGGTCAATCAAGGCCAGGGCGGCCCTTGCGGGGGTAGCGTCATCTTCCTCGTCATCGTCCTCCAGTTCCGAGAGAATCATCAGACTCTTCCTCATAAGTTGAGCGGCCATGTCTGGTACGCCCTGAATCTTCATGCGTCTGTATCTTACGCACTGTGCCAGGAAGGCGAGGGCCTGGCAACGTACATCGCCGTCGACGGCGGTGTTGGAGGCTAGGTCGAGCATGAACTGGACGAGATCCTTGAAGTAGCGGGAAATGAGAGCAGACTCGTAAGCGAGGAAGGACTGGAAAACTTCGAAGGCTTGCTGAATGCGCTCATCGTCCTCGTTCTGAACGGCGTCCTTGAGCACGTCAACCATAGCGGGGATAAACTCCTGCACAGCGTTCAATGCTTGCTCGTCCTCGTCGACATCGATTAACATGAGTGCGGCACTGATGGAAAGCATGGTATTGACGCGAACATCGCGACTCTGGGGGTCCCGGATGGTCTTGGTGAATAGCTCAAAGAGCTTCGCCAAGTGACTCTCAAAGTAGGTAGGATTAGCCTCGAGGAGACTGAAGATGATGTAGGAGCCGACCTCGCGATGGACAACATTTTCCGAGGTCGCCAGCTGGGTGACGTTGGGGATCAAGTCGGCCCACTCGTTGTTGTCGAAGTCGAGGGTTGCAAGGGCAGCAATGACACGCGACTGGCCATGTCGGCACTTGGCATCCTGCTCGTTGACAATGGTCTGGAGCAGCTGATTGCGAACCTCGGGCTTCTGTGAAGCATTGATCTTCTTCCAGTGCTTGGGCACGAGGCGCAAGGCCTGGACGGCGGCCAACATGCGCACCGTGGCCTCAGAGTGGGAGACGATGACATGGAGGAGGCCAAGCAGGGAGTCCGGGTGGGGGTAAAAGTTCTTGCGCAGCTCAGCCGTGGCAGCCTTGACCTTCTGGGTATCAGCTATGGAAAGAAAAGAGAGAGGGTCAGCTTGGGCAATGGAGATGAATGTGGGATCGCAACGGCGACAGCGAGCGATGGAGGTGCCGAGAAAGGGGGCGAGACTCACGGATCTGACACGCCTGAAGCAGCGCGACGAGTTTTTGTTGATCCATGATGGGCGAACTGGGCGGCGTCCCCTCGAGTGAGACACGGAAGCGCCTGCGAGGTCGAAGTGACAGACACTGATGAGACACGGAGGGGGTTGATCGCTGGGGAGAAAGAAAGGAAAAAGGAAAAAGAAAGCAGCGGCAGAAGAGAAATATGGCTGCCCAAGCGAGGATGCACGGGGCACGCACGACGGGGGGACGAGAAGAGAGCTAGCGGGAAAAAAAATATTTATTAGTTTCATGGTGGGGTTCTTCGAGCTCAGGGTCTGATTTAGGGGGGATCTGGTCTAGTCTGATGCTTCGATAAGATAAGCCCCTCACCAGCGTTCTCTCTCAACCCCAACTGGTAAGGTTCGAATATCTATGCCCCTCCTTCTGGCCAGTCCTCCAGCGCCCGCTGTCCGTCTTGGTAGCGGGCCCGATGAGATGAGAGCAGTTCCTTAGTTGGATCGTTACGACGATCTGCATATCTACACCATTTACTATAATGAAGGGAAACATAGAGGTCGAAATTTCGGTATTTCAAGAGGTTTTCATATATGAGACACGGCGATAGCTTCCGAGTTGTATGGCTGCTAGACTAATAGATGTGACTATAATGGATCCCCGCCGAAGCTAACTGCGATAGTCAGACATGGAGCATGAATACCCTCGATATGCCTTGATTGCTTTAGTGTGATTTTTGAACCGTTCATTACTTCAGCACATATGCCATGTTCAACGAGGCAATGCGTTGATTATATCAATCAGATATCATGAAGTAGCCTGCGTCGCCGTAAATCTCATTCCGTCCTGCGAGCTCGCCTGTTACTCTTCAGTGAGAGCCAAATAAGGGCCCCGTAACTACAGGCCCTCAAAATACTTCTTGATCTCATCGCCGACCAGCGTCGACTTTTGTTGGATCTGCTCCGTATTCCAAAGACCTTCCTCCGTGGCGTATGCGTCGATGAGGTCGGCGGGAACCCATTCAAAGTAGGCATTTTTGACAGCGACCTTTGGTTCATCACGAGATAATGCATCCTCAACAACCTCGGCGCCTCCAACCACGCCTTTCCAAGCTTGAGTCAATTCCAAATGGGAATTCTCCTCACTGCTGTGCTCCTCCATAGAGCCGGGTCCCGCGATCTTGTCCGTATCGCTCAAAACGAGAACCTTCACGTTCGGATTGACGTACCGAGCGGCTAGCACCGCGGGTAGTGACCCGATTTTCTGCGAATATCAGTAAAACGTCCGGGGGGAAGATACGATGAGGCTTCTCAGCGGTATTGGGACAGAGCTGGTAGGTATAGTATACCAAATCGAGAGACTCTTACATTACTCAAGTCACCGGCCGAACTAATGCGGTCGGCACCAAGGAGGACAATATCAACTTCGCGGGCGGCAAGTGCAACGGAGGCATCGGAATAGATCGTAACTTTAGCATGTAGACCATGTTGGCTATCATTTAGTATCCTAGAAGCAAGCGTCACGCCTTCGCAGAGTGGGCGTGACTCCAGAACACGTAAATCAAGAGCAACGCCAAGGGTCGACGCGGCTCGCAAGAGGCTGCTAGATATTGTAGAACTTGACGATAGCGTGAGAACAGAGACGGTCTTCTTGGATTCTCTACCTTGTAATATGTTTTGGTGAACGTATTCGGTGAAGGATTGGCAAATCCGGTCTGTTGCCGAACGTCTCTGGGCCAGTTGCTGATCTAGTGCCTGGGCTATCAGTTTGATCTTGTCTTCTGCGAATGTGTCGGCGAGGTAAATAGGTTCTATAGCGCCGAGGGCTTTTATCGTGGCGCTAGTGATAGCAGCGCCCATGCTTGGGCGAGATTGGCATATATGCCACGCAGCCATGCAGACCTTTGGCCACCAACTCTCATCCATGGGATGGGAAAGTGCCATCTGACTGACTACATCTCGGAGAGTCGAAACGGCTATGCCTGCAAGTTCTCTGGCGCCATGCTCGCTATACGAAATCAAAGGTCAGTAATTGCTTCACACGGTAACTGCGGGAATCGTACTGGTCATCGCGCAGCCTTTGCAGACCTTCAGTCAAAACCCGGCCAGCTGCTGGACCCAGATCATACTCAGGCCACACTCGTCGTAGACTGTCTATTAGTCTCGGCACGCCTCCGAACTCGTCCGATCCGCTGACTTGCATCGGATCAAACCACTCGATGCCATCATGCTCCCAATCAAGAGTGATGCCCTCCTCTCCTTTCCCGCCCTCGGCTATATCTTTGAGGCGGAAAGCAAATGGATTGATGTTCCATTCGCGACCGATTGACTCGTCGGTAAAAGCATAAGGCTTGCCGACGCGCAGCAAATCCAGCGACGAGACCGGGAGGGTCGTCTCTTCCTGAATCTCACGCAACGCGGCAGCTAATGGACTGGCATCATGCTTTTCCACACTGCCAGAACACGGTGCTAGTTTGTGCCTGTTGGTTCTACATCAGCTTCGGATCCAGGGGCCACGGTGCGCCTAAATCTGCGTATGCCTGCCTACTGGTACGTGCGGACTTTGCTACTTCGTCTGAAGAGCGCTACTCGGGCTTGCTTGTCATCGCCATTGGGAATTTTAAAGATAAAAGAACCAGCTACTACTCTCTTCTTTATAGTTGCTGTATCTCCGGAAGTTGCCATTGCTCGTGCTCCTATTATACAATCATAATTAAGACGTGTTGTTTGCTGCTGCGGATAAAGGTGGTAGAGAGTTTGGAGGCCCAGTCTTAGCCGCGCTGGGGGAGCAGCACTGCCGTGATACATTACAGAATACCATTCACCTGGGTTTCCGCACTCGTCGCTGTTGTTTGGGGTTGGTTGAAAATAAAAAGATGGTCGCATCGATGCATATGACGCCAAGCAGCTGCCAACAGTACCTACAGTAATTAGGGCCGTTGGATGGCCTAACTATCTACTAAGTACTTAGACGAGAGCTCTCCCATTGGCTGAAATTTGAGGTTACGGGGTTCTGCTCCTTGAGCCGAGACTGCTATACCGCCGACCGTGACGGATCTTTATTGAAACAAACCTTTTAAACAGCTTGTTATCGTCTCAACAGAACGAAGATACCTACGTCACCTTTCATTTAACTTCTTCTCTATTCAAGTCATCTATTCTGCAGAGAGCATTGGATTTCTTAATCTTTGTTAAATTTCATCGTGGAAGACTATGTGCTCCTGTACATAGTACATCGTGGACTACTAGCAAGAACCGTCCGGGACCTAGATGATGCTACCTGATTCCAGATTTCCTCCACTTCGTATGCATCATGGCATCTAGCAGACACCAGTGGGGATGGCAGTGCTTCCCGTACGGGTGGTTCCGAAAGCAGCTCCCTGGCCGAGACCACGCTTGGCAAAGGCCGTCCAGATCTCACACTGGTTGTCACCACCAGTCAGGGCCGTGTCTGCGTCCAAGATGGCGTCGCGGGCCTGGACGAAGTTGGGGTTGCAGGGTTGGCTGTTCAATGGTCAGCACCGAAACCGCTCGCGTACTGCTGAGAATCGGGCTCGCATAGCCTGTTTGCGGGGGGTGAGGGTACTTACAGAGCCATTCCGTCAAGGACAAGCTTCAGGGCAAGGAACTTTCCGTCGGTGGGAACTCCGTTGGAATCAAAGGTAGGCTTCTGTGCCGTGCTGAGACCGTGCTTGTCGATGAGGTTCCACATGACCTCGTAGAGCATCGTGGCCCAGATTTCGCCGATGTCGTGCACCTCGTTGTAGGTGTTCGCGGTCGTGTACATGTAAGGATTCACGGTAAGCTTGGTCGAATACAGATAGTTTCGGATACCGGCCGGGTTGTTGTAGACCCAGGCACCGAGACTGTAATCCGTGTTGCGGGTGTCGGTGTCCTTTAGACGAATGGCCGTGGCATAGAAATCACCCCAGCCCTCACCCATACCTCCAGCTTCAGTCGTCTGAAGACAGTTGACGTTGGCCGGCCCGCCAGTCAGGCGGTTCGACACTATATACACGAAGTTAGCCTCCCATGTTCTACTAATGTCTTTATCGACAGGTTAATCACTTACGTCCGTGGGTGTATTCGTGGATGATGACACCAGCTTCAAAAGCACAATCCCTCTGCGGGGTTGAGTATGTCCATCGGTACATGCGCATGCGACCGGATTGTCCATCCTTTGAAAATTCATTGTTAGGAATCGCAACTTGAGTGTCAATTGGTTTAAAAAAACACTTCTTTGAAACTTACAGGGGGAGTCGCGAAGTTAGCGTTATTTGTTCCCGAGCCGTCCTGGGAGTTAAGAATGACGAAATCGTTCCCTACGCCACCCTGGCCGTTGTTGTTGGTCTCGAAGTTACCTGCAGCCTCCGTGAAACCAAGATCATACAGAACGTCATGGTACGTGTTCGCCGTGTAGAAGAGCTGCGTAACAGACGAGTTGGAGTATACGGCAGGGGGAGACCAGCTAACACTCCAGTCATACTCGAAATCGAGAGTGGAGCTTGATGGCCGGTAGTTGGTCTGCCAGGTGTTGCCACCATTGGGGTTGGTCTGAGCAACGGCGTTGTCTAAAGATATAAGTCAACCCCTGCTTACATATCTTTCTAGGCCTCTTCGAGGGTGAAAGCTGGGTTACAACCCTACAGTGATAAGGGGTTTGAATACTTACTACCGCGAGTGTCAGTGTAGTCTGTGGTTCCATCACTGAACCAGGTGAACTCGGAGTTCACCGGGTCCCATGGGTCCGTTAAGACGGTACGAGACCCAACGTCAGGGTCGTTAACACCCCACGGGCTGTACTTGTCAGAAATTTGATATCACATTTTCCGGCGACAAAACTTACTAGACTTTCAACTTAGCGTCCTGAACCCAGTCCACGACGCCATGGATTTCTTCGTTAGTCTTGGCGTCGACGTACGAGAGCAGCCAGTTGTCGAGTACGTCAGTCTCGACTCGCCAGGTCAGTGCTAAATTGCCGTCCGACTTGACGAAGTACATCAAGCGAGCCTCGGGATCCTTCTGGGCGCCCGAGGTTCCCTTGAGAGTAAAGGTCTCTGTGCCTTCCGTCGCCTCGGCAGTTGCTTTGCCGGTGACCGGGATGTCGAGCATCGAGGCAGCTTTCTCTAAAGCTTGCGTAGCATCGGAGAAGTCACGCTTGCTCAATGGGTTCTCTGCAGGAATCGTGCCCTGGAAGAACGAGTTTCCATATGAGAAGACGGTTCCATCACGTGCAATCTACGTTTAATGTAAGCTCAATCTGGTTCACGATAGGTGGCTACGCCACTATGTAAAGGTATGTGGGGGGTCTTACGTTGACATTGAAGTCGGCATTGTCAATATCTATTCCATGAACGGTCTGTTTGAAATTGACGTGAGCAATACCGTTGTTGCTAACGTAGTGGTCCTCGACAAGCCGGAAAGTGGCATCCGGGGCGACGCTCTTCACGAGGGCGGTAGCAGTCTCAACATATGTGTCACGCTTGACGGCAATAAGCTTCGCTTTTGTGGTGGCAGCCTGATTGTGGTATTTAGGAGACTGGGTGATTCTGTAGGTATTCAGATCGACGGTGCGTCTGCGAATGCCTGGCTTGTCAGCCGGAGTAGGGTGGGCAGAGGCTGGCAGAGAAGCCCCAAGGAGACCGAGTAGCACTAATGACCGCATGGTGAAGGATAGCAAGCAAATGGCGTCCTGGATCTGGAGCGCGCTGTCGTAGGAGCAAGCAAGCGTGCCTGATATCTTGAGACTTGACTCGGTGCCATGGTCGTAGACCAAGTGGCTTATATAGGGATTCACACTTCATATCTCAGGGTTGGTATGGATATCCAACTTCCCTTTTCGAACAGGTATGCGATATTATCGACCGACTGTTATCTCACGTATCATTGGTCTTTCGTTGAAGGGTCCGGTATGGTGGAGAATACACAAGTGAGCTCATGGGCACATACTAGAGAAAGAATAGAGTATTCTTGGCAGCAGGTAGCAGGTGAGTTACTGGGTGAGCCCGCCCGCGATACGAGCTGCAAAAGGCAAGTGACTAGTCATGTTCGTGATAACAATATTGCGCTGTGTGAGTCTGTACATATATTTTTTACATAACGGTTGGTCGGCGGCTCCCAACCTGACAAAAGGCCTCGGCAGGTGGCATTCTCGATGTAAGTAGGTAGGTAGTTGGTCGGTTGAAGAGTACATCGATAGGGTTTGACTGCCTATATCCCGTTCCAACACAGCCGACCTGGTCTATCTATACATTAGGTGCGACATATCTGCAAGAGCTAACTTGGGACGGCTTGACTTGAAGCGCGGCAACAAGACGAAGTCCTTAATCAGCATTTGCAGAGTGACGTGGTGTCGCTGTCGCGTAGATGCGGCGACAACTTCGGAGCGCAACCTGCAGCTCGTGAGAAGATTCTAGGGGTGCTTGCATTCCGCATAATCTCCGTTTCCGTGGTTCGCGGGACCGTGACGTTGAAAGTGGAGAGAGTAGGACTCCCAGAGCCGTAATCCAAAGCACATTCTACTCACGGCCTAGCTCGCTCACCGCGCGCCGTGGATAAGGCAAGCTTTCAGCCTTGGCACCACGCGATCTCACCCAATAAACCACCCTGACCAGTGAGAAAGCAATCGTGACGTTGTGTGACAACTGGCGAAGGAGAGCACGAGCGCTGCCGACCGTTGAGAACAAGATAATGGGGCAACATCGTGGGCTGGTCAGCCAACCCCGGACCGGCATATCATTGGGCTAGCTGCGACTACCGTAAGATCCGACTAACAATGCCTAGGCGAACTTGTTGAATAAGCTTTACCGTCTATCCAGTCGGGAGCGGAGCATAGGATGTAACCTGGAGCCGTTTGGGCGTATAAAACAAGTAGCTAGTATCCTTCATTTGCTATTTCTAGCACGTTTGCAGCTTCGTCGTCCGGCGCGAAATGCAAGAGACCTTCCTAGAAGAGAAGGACACCGTCTTCACTATCAAGTCATAGTAGCTTTCTTTCGTATTGAAATTAGGTACGGTATGCATCGTGTCTAGGGTGACCGACATTCCTGCTCACGTTGCCAACTCACAATCCTGACAACTTGAGTCTTTCGTATGGGTTGACTCGGCGCTGGCTGCCGTGAGTCGAATACTGCGACTTGGGCCATGGCAGGGATACCAATACCCCCGGAATGGGCAAAACTTAATCCTACCCAATGCAGGTAATTCCCGGCGCATCAGTGTGGCACCTTCGACCCTTGAACCGATACACGAGCACGCGATGTGCCATCAAAATCACCTGCGCCGTCCCCGCCTGGTGTCCTCCTACACGTATGTAACATTTCTATCATGTTAGAAAAGGCAGCTCAAGAATCCGACAGTATTTATGAGCAGATTGCTAGTAGTCATGAGGCCAAAGGCGCCCGGAAGGAGCCAATAGAACCGTTCACGCGTCTGACCCTTGAGCTTATCAATGATTTCCAATAAGCAATAAGATCCTTTAGTTGTCTTGGCAACCTCGCACTTCACTGTGATACCATTCATCAGGTAACAAGCTCAGTCACGCAACTGGATATGAAATCGGCAAGTGATTTTCGGGTAGTCAAGGCGTAAAAATTGCTGTCGTATTGCGGCTTCTTACTGCATCAACTGTTTCCCGCAACTGCACGGAGTCGCGAAGCCTCTCATCGTTTGATGCATTGAATGCTCATTCGTGCGTCTTCGTCTGGCCGGGCGAAACCCCTACCTACTAGCCCCAAGCAGCCGGAACTCCTATTTCCCTTTCGTCAACATCCTGAGGCCCTCCCACCCCCACCCCCACAGTAATTTCGTATTACGTGTACTTAGACGCCCGCCCAGTATTGTGCCCTTGGCATCAGATATCCCACATCAGAAGTACCCTACAGCGCCTCTATTTCAGCCAAGAAGGCCGTGACCATACCGCTCACTTGTGTAGCTGATAAGATGTCCGAGGGGCCGAAAATGCCAAGGTCCAACACATCCTCATGTAGTGCTAATTCGATGTCTAACCCCTCCTATAAATAGATTTAATAATTAGCACGAGTCCAAAAGGAAAAGGAAAAGGCCAAGGCTTGTCACTTACCGGGTACGAGTGCGTAACCGGACTAGAAGAGACACTCTTGCTGTCTGGAGTAATAAGGTACGTTGACATATCAGTACTCTTTGCCGGCGGCAGATCGTCATTCTGAATCTTTTCCAATTTGACAGAGTTTTGTTCTGCTGATGACGAATCGCTGGGGAGAGAGAGGATGTTCACGAAAGTGTCGATACACATGCCTGTCCATTTCTGTATCTCCCATAAGCTAACTGAAGAGTTCTCAAACTTGGTGATCTCGGTAATGTCTTTCTGAATGTCTGCTGCCACGGCAGTTATACTCCGGCTCAACGGGTCTTTCACTCTAAGTGGAAGAATACTGAGTGTTGGGAACGGCGCCTCTTCGACACCAGGGTATGCAGAACGGTTGGCCAGATAGACACCAAAGATACAATCGACGTTATCATTTGACTGTTTGTCCTGGCGACGCAACTTCATAAAGACCCTGGAAAACGCGGCAAATAGAAGTGCTTGAATCGATACACCGTGCGCAGAGCCTCTGAGCCTAAGCCTAGCAACATTGTTGATAGCAGTGCTTCTGAAGTCATTTATTCGTCGGCCTTGGGTGGCTTCTGGAGTTTTATGAATATCGTATAGCCGTGAAACCGCGCCCCCGCCAAGATACGATGTCCAGAATGATTCCCTTTGAGTCTGTATTGGTGATGCAAGGTGCTTTAGGGCAAATCCATACCAAGGAGCCGTATGAACAGAGGCGGCAAGTGGTGCAGGAGAACTGCAGAGTTTGGCAAAGCGATTCAGTATAATGGGCAGACTTATGCCATCGTATAATGCATGGTGTATGTAGAAGTTGAGATTGGCTTCACCTGGCGCTCCACTGAGAATTTGAACGACGGCAAAGGGAGTAGCCGCGTAAACAAATTCCCATTGACCATTAAACGCTGTGGCAACACTCTTAGCATGGCTGCTCGCGAACTTCGACTCCAGGATGACTTGAAGGAATGGTGGGTTCAATGAGTTAGTGTTGATCAGATGGGTCCTCAGCATTGCAACCTCCTCAACAAGAGTAACCCAAGACTTCACAACCACTGCGAGGTTGATAGAACCCGAGACTTTGAAAGTGAACTTGGGGAAGAATGTGACCCCGCCACTATTTTGCCATACACTTAACATATGCACTTGCATCGGTAATGCCGGCAGTATCGTCTCGCTCGAGTCTGTGTCCAGTCCAACACGTTGGATGAGTGTACGAATATCTTTTCCATCGATGACTGAGTCGAAGCTCAGAGAGTTCGTGCCGGAGTGATCCGATTCTTTGCTAACGGCTCGATTTGTTTGCTCCAAAATACCACGGATTGAGGGTATGACCACCAGATCTCTAGCAGAAATTTCCAAACCCCGTTTTCGAAGCATTGAGCTTGCTTTGATTGCACTAATTGAGTCAAGACCGATATGGAAAATCGAGAGGCCTAGATCAATTTCATTACGATCCACTTTTGATAGATCGGACAAAACGTCGAGTACAGTTTCTTGTCCCTGTGGAGGAGAGACAATGTGTTGCGAAGTATGTCCTTTTGTTAGTAGATTTCTTTCTTGCACCTCTAACTCTGTCTGAAATACCACTGGATTTAGGCCGCAGATAGACACCATTTGAGAACCATGAGAGCTGAATTTTAAGATTTGTTCGTTGACGTCTTGAGCGAAGTAGTCTAGGACTCTCTCTAGATTAGCTCCAAGATGCTCTATGTCTTGTGAGCCCAAGTAATCATTGTCGCAGGCGACACGCCAGATGGCATCCTTTCCTGTAAGTTCCAATTCAGCACATATGGGATAATCCACCGCGGAGACGGAATGTGCTGATTTTAGGAACGAATCGCTGTCTGCTTCATTGTCCCCAGGGTTTTGTAGAAGGAAGATGGTGTTGAAAAGCTGGTCCCCATGGTTTCGAGAAAGCTTCTGAATATCTCGTAGTGGAGTGTGTTGAAATTCCACAACACTGGACATAATATCTTGAGCATGTCCAAGAAATTCGGTGATAGTTCCGTGGAGCGCGAGTCTCAAGGGCACTGTATTCATTGTAGGGAACATCAATCTTTGTGCTTCTTCGGTGTCCCTTCCTGATAGAACTATGCCAAACACGACATCTAAGGACCCGGCTAGCGAGGCGAGCACAGCGGCCCAGCATGCTTGACCAAGAACCTGAGGCGTGATACGGAGATCCTTGCATAGTGCTCTAATATCTGCGGCGCTTCTCTTCGATTGTTTCTCAAGTTGGTGGATGGTGTTTTGCCCGGACATTGCGTCCGCTTTTGGAACCAGAGTGGTATGAGCCCCATGCAGAAGATCGGCCCAGAATTTCTGAGATGAAGAGTTGGACCATGAAAGAATGCGTGAGAGGTAAGGCTTGTAGGATGGCCGGGATATGTAATTTCCTTCGTATGCGGCTTGAATGTCTTTGTGAAGCATGTGGAGAGACCAACCATCATATAACGCGTGAGCGATGGACAAAACCATTAGTTTTCCTGTTCCTAATTCTGCAAACTGCACCTGGAACAGATTCGATGTACCATTGTTTTCGATAGCGCGTTTCCTTGCCATATTTGTAAGCGTGGAGATGCTGTTCATGTCGGGGATTTGCACAGTTGGTGGAAAGTCGAGTTCACGCTTCTTAACAACTTGACAATAAGCAGAACTGATTCGAGGATCATCGACTTCGACGAAGACAGTGCGAAGGATGGGCGAATTCGCGTATAATCTAGACAATGCTAATTTTAGACGGTCGACGTCAATGTTTTGTGGGAGCTGAAGTACATCGTGGTTGAAGTATGTTCGGAAATCGGAGCTCAGCATTTCAGCTACCATAGAATCCTGGAGTGGGGTTGGCGGTAGGATAGCTTCAATGTCCGAAAAGCCATGGTCTGTTCGGCCATAAAAGTCTTCTAGAATCGAAATGGTATCATCCAGCTCAGAGGTACTAGATTGGTTTGTGGTGGAAGGTACTGATCTTTCAAGGCTGGTTATGATGCTCTCTAGCGTTGGTTGTTTCATCAATGTGCCTACAGACACATGGTATCCCAATTTCGTTAGTCTTCCGGCAAGTTTTATCACATCGATGCTGTCAAGTCCGAGGGCAAAGAGGTTGGTTGTTTCTGAGATCTCTTTTTCATCAACCTTGGCAAGAACCGCTAGTTCGCGACGAACATCGTGCGATTTTCCATCCCACGGGAATGCAGGATTGGGCGTAACAGTACCGCTACTTGTTAATGAGCTCATCTCTGAAACGGCCCTCGAAATATGCTCATTGGCTTTGGGATGAGCCGTCTGGGTCACGGGCGATAGGAGAGCGTCGTTACCTGAGGCGATCAACGAATTCAAGGATTCAGTGAACTGGCATAGCAGTGAGCTCAGAGCTAGTTCGTCAGCTATGCTACCTTGAGCCGCAAGGGTGATGTGGAACACATCGTCTTCGACCATGATGATTTCAACGGCCAGTGGGTAATCTGTGTGAGTGAAGGAATCTTGAATTGACCACGGCGTTGGCCTGCCCTTAACCACAGTCTTATATTCACGATTAAACGTGAAAAGTGTATCAAAGAGAGGTTGTCCGCTCGAGCAAATCTTCTGTATATCACGCAGCGGAGTATGAACGAAGGTAAGAATACCGTTGTTGTGTTTTTGAATTTCCCGTGTTAGTGACGCCCAGGACATGTCTTTAGCGCTGTCAACTCGGAGTGGTAGTGTATTGAACAGCGGACCAACAACGAGATCTATATCGTCGATAGCAATTGATCTTCCCGAAAGGATGACTCCAATGGTGGGAGGATCGACGAAATAGCGGCGCAACGTATGGAACCATGCTGCTTGCAGTAATGTCTGATGGGTGACCTGTAACTGCTTGCGTTTATTTTCGAGGCCCTCAAACTTTATAGACTGATCTATAAGGCTGCTCGTAGCAGAGAGTTTGTCTGTTAGGTTTGGCATAGGCTGGAAGCGATGGTTTGCCAGGAGTGACTTCCAAAATTGGTGGGATTCTTGATGGCTGAGGAGCGGCCCTTCGGGTAGTACGGATATAAACGCAGGGCCAGAGGACCATGGTGCCCCTTCATACTCGGCTTGTAAGCTGTCGAAGATAATGTTAAGGCTATGGGCATCATATACACCGTGGAAAAGCTTCAAGAGTAGGTAGTGGTGCCCCTTAACCTCAATGTGATCAACCTCCACAGGCCATTCTAGAACATGATGATTTGCTTCAATCCAGTGGCGTTGCCGTTCTGCAACAGTCTGTTCGAATGATTCTGTTGTCGCTTCCACTTCGAACCACCGGAGAGGTCGGCTTCTAATAGCCACCTGAAGAAATCCATCAGGTGTGTCCACGAAGGCGGTTCTGAGGATTGAGTAAGACTCTACAACTCGGCTGAGTCCGGCCTTCAAACGATCAATAGAAACCGTAGAGTCTAATCGAAGTTGGAATTTGTTGAAGTAAGCGAGCTCAGCTTCTCGAGCCTTTGACCTAGCTATGATGCCTTGTTGCAGCGGTGTGCATGGTGCTATGTATTCTACTTCAGTCGTATTCACCTTGAGGATCTCACCTACTAGACCGAGATACCTATGGCGAAATGCTGTGATTGACTGCTTTACTTGCAAACTATTGCTGCTAGGGGTACCAGAGCCAGATCGGCCCAGCGCCTGGGAGAGCTGGCTGAGTTGCGGATGCCGTAATACCATTGAGGGCGTCGCGGAGGTGAACCCCATTGTTCTTAACTGCTTTGCTAGTCTTGTGGCCGTAATAGAGTCTATACCGAGTTCAAATATTGTTGTAGTTGGCAGTATGTTGTTTTCATTGACATGAACCACCTGGTGGATTGCTTCTAACACTTGGCTCTCGAGCCTATTAAGTTCTCGGCGGCTTGAAACAGAAGTTGTTGAAAGAGTTTGAAGTTGTTCATGCGATAGGTCTGAGAAGAGCTTTTTCAACTGGTTGATATCGACCTTGTTATTTGTAGAAAGGGGAATGCGCGACACGCAAATAATGAAGGACGGAACCATATATGTGGCAAGACGAGATCTGCAAGCTTCTTGAGCATGTCCAGCGAATTCTATATGTTCCACATCGTAATAGATTTGTAGTTCGCCTGCAGCAGCAGAATCAGAAGTTGGTGCAACGAATGAAACAAGGAGGTCTATATCTTGACCTCTTCGTCTGGCGACCATTGTGGCAACATCACCCGCCTTGTCGGCCAGGCCTTCTCGGATGGCATGATTAATCTCGCCAATTTCTAATCTTTGACCCCTAAGCTTTACTTGGTCATCAGCTCGACCGAGAAAATCTAGTGAGCCATCATGAAGGACTCGAACAAGGTCCCCTGTGCGGTAAATCCGCTCGCCTGATTCCTGTAATATGGGGAAGCGCTCTTTGGTAAGCGAATCCCTATTCAAGTAACCTTGACCAACCAGCTTGCCGGTCACGCAGAGCTCTCCAACACTACCACGAAGCACTGGTATCTCAGAACCGCGTTCAAATATGTGTGCTCCGACATTGGGAAAGAGATTTCCTATGTTTGATGGTCTTCCGTTCTGGGGCACACCACAGTACATTGTTATACCAATCGTGGCTTCCGTTGGCCCGTAGGCATTATGAATCACCCTATGAGACCCCCAGGTATCTAGAATGTCGGACCGTAGCTTCTCTCCTCCAGTGATAAAAACGCCCTTGCATAGGCTTGGACACTCATCGGGACTGATAAGTCTCGCTAGACTAGGGGTCAGGTCGATATGTGTAATCTCAAGCTTAGATATTATCATAGCTAGATCACTGAGGATGACGTCCTTCGGCGCTGCGACGACAACAATACCGACATACCAAGACCAATACTGTTCCAAAACCGACACATCAAAGTGGAACGCAGCAAATTGAAGCCACCTCGAATCGGGATTCCAACGCCCGGTGAAGAGGTACGTGAAGGCCGCCATCGCTTGTACAGCATTCTCATGGCTTATCATGCACCCTTTAGGGGCGCCCGTTGTACCACTCGTATATAAACAATAACATGAATCAGACGGCGATACTTGACGTTGCAACGACGGGCGCGAAGTTGGAAGTGACCCTAGCACGTTCTCGTTAATTGTATGGATTGGCAACGTAGCCTCACCAACCCATTCAAAGGTTTCACAGAGCATCAGCATCGCCGCATTTGAGTCGTTGAGGATGAAGAGTTGTCGTGCGGTAGGGGCCGAAGGGTCGAGACAGAGGAATGCACAACCGGCTTTCAGAATACCAAGGAGCGTAAAATAAGCGACAGGGCATTTGTTGAAGCATGTTGCGATAATGTTTCCGGGACCAACTCCATGGTTAGTGATGAAATGAGCCACTTGATTACCTAAGGCATCCAATTCTTGATATGTCCATTTTTGGGCTTTGTTGAAGTTTGTTACGTCGTCTATGAATTCGAGAGCTATCGCGGAAGGTAAAAGCTGTGATGAACGCTCTAGAAGTTCATGTAGGAGATCGGTTTCGATAGGAAGCGAATCGCAACTTGGAGGAAGCCTTGAAAATATGTCGGGCTTTCTGATGTCGAGACGAGATGTAACACTTTCAACGGGGGTGATTAGGTCCATGAGTACGGCTTCGAACTGGTTCAGTAGGAGCGTAGCCTGCTCTTGTGGAAGCACGCTATCTCTGAAGACTAAGTTTAGTACAGTGGTGTTCGAAGGGGACTCTTCGACTTCTAGAGAAATTGGATATTCTACCGACGCAAGCTCTTTGACTACACGAAATGGCAGCGGTTTCGTGGTCTTATCCACAGCCTGATAGATCATGATAGTGTCAAACAATGGTTCAGTAGTTCCAATAGAACGTTGAATTTGAGCCATTGGTGTGAACTGAAAACGTCGTAACTCGCTATTGTACAGCATCATCTGCTTTACCAGTTCCGAATTTGAAGCTACATTTTCAGCTATCACAGGTAGAGTGACGATCATTGGAAGAGTTGATTTTCGAGCGAGATCCGTAGTCCGCCCATCAAAGACGACCCCAAAAGTGACCTGAGATTCTCCAACATATGCACTGAGGAGGCGCGCCCAGGCGGCTTGCAGTGCTACCTGTACAGTGATGCCAGCTTCAGAAGCTGCGTGACGGAGAAGCAAGGAAGAGGCTTCACATGTCCGCGACACTATTGAAGAATTGGAAGTCGTGACGTGAAGTGGCGTCATGATCGGAAATCTATGAGACGCAAAATCATCTGCTTTCTGTTTCCAGAATGCCTCCCCTGCCGCCTGACTCGACTGTACAAGGCCAAGATAATGAGAAAGCGCATGATCAATTTTTGTAGCCTTCAGTTCGTTACCATTAGATATAAGTTCGCTTAGATCCTGTAGTAGACTTCGCAGTGTGAAGGCATCGTAAAGGGCATGATGCATCGCAAGATGGATCGTTAGTGGTTCTTCGCTATCGACATTCCCGGGTGCCACAAGAGCAAGTCGCCAAGGTGGACGGGTCAGTGAGTCAAGAGCATCGGCTGTAGCATTTGACTGCCATTTCTCGGCGTTGAACGTACCCGATTGATAGACGGCGACCGGAGCAGTGAAGTGATTTGTTCGGTACGTCACCATTGCAAAGGAGCTATCCGGATGATTGACTGGAACGAAGCCAGTTCGAAGGATTTGGTGATGATTGGCGAGTTGCGACCACGCCCGGGCTATGATCTCTAGACTTGCTGCTGTATCAAGAGCCCAAGAGGAATAGTTGAAGTAGTATCGTCCACCTGACTCTAAGAACTGCGAGAGAAGGCCTTGCTGGGTGGCAGTGCAAGGCAGTACTGCCTCGACAGTTTCGAAATCAACTCCATACCCAAGTATCTCTCCTTGAACCTGCTTTTGAAATTTGCCAAAGTCGTATACTCCGGGGATGTCCTCCTCAACAGAGTTCTTTATAGCACCTGCTATCCCGGCACATGTGGGATGCTCAATGACATCAATCGCAGAGATGGAGATGTTCTGCTGGCGAAGTAAGGTCGCTAACTGAATAGCGGTTATGCTGTCGAGGCCGTATCGATATATTGGCGTGAGACGTTCGATTTGCTTCTCAGGAATTTCTGCAAGCTTGGCTAACGTTTGACGGACGGTCAACTCTAAGGGGGACCATATTTCTTCATGTGTAGGTGTTTGATAGGAAAGACGGCTGGAAGTCTGAGAATTTTCTACGTGATGGAACAATTGTGGAGTGTCCTTCTGCCACTTATGTGGCAGTCCTTCGCGAGTGAGAATATGAGAAGAAGGATATCTTAGGCAGGCGTCGAGCACATGGCCAAATATGTTGCCAATAAGCTGTAAAGCTTCAAATGAGAATTTAGATCTGTGATAATTTAGCGAACACGTCGTCTCATGGCATCCACTTCGGCCGAACCAGTACTTACTTATCTCGGTGGAGTTGTATTGCGAGTGTGTCTTGCATATCGGAAGGAATAACTTCACAAACAATTGGAACCTAGTAAATATATGAGCACCTATCCTGCGTCTTGAAACTAGAATAAAAACTCACATCCATGAGACCATCTTCATAGACTAATGACCATAGCGCGTCGTCTAGAGGTGTCGTCGGCGGCTGAAGAATAACCAAAGTGTCGAATAGACGCGTTGGCGTATCAACTTCTTTTTGTATGTGTCGTAAACTTGAGAACTGGTGCAGCAAAACTTGAGCATTGATGCTTTGGAAATTCTTCATAACGTCTATATGAAACGTCGAGAGAGAAATATCCATGCGAATTGGCAGAGTATTGAAGCAGGGAGCTACAAGGCTATCAACTAGGTCCGATGGAATAGAACGGCCATTGACAACGCTGCCAAATGACACGTCGCTCCTTTGACATAGTATAGATAATGTGATTGCCCAAGCAGTTTGAACCAGCGCTAGCATCGAAACTCCCACATCTCGAAGTTGGGACTCGATAAGTTTCAAAGATATCCCGGGCACCTTCGCAGACACGCTCCTAGGCATCGTATCGGTGTCTCTTGCAAAGTCTTTGCACTTCAAAGGAGTGGGTTGAAACCCAAGCAAAAGTTGTTTCCAGAAGCTGTCCTGGCCTGGATCAGACAATCGCATTTCCCGGAGGAAAGGGTCCAAAGAAGGTGGTTCTGATAGCAGTCTGCCGTGGTACAAAGCCTCAATCTCGGATAGCATAATTCGCATGGAGATACCGTCATACATAGCATGGTGGCATACAAACGAGAGGTAGTCTCCAGATTCCTTGGTTCGAATTATGGCCAACGCCATAGGAGGCTTATCATGGTCTGTGGTGGACGAAGTAGATGCAATATGTTTGGAGGCCTGTTCATGTAACGAACTACCTTCGGCTTCCAAGATTTTCCACTCAGGAACATAACTGTCTAAGATTATTTGGACGGCCGGGTACCTTATATTATCGGATGTAACAAACAATGCTCGCAAAATTTCGTGCCGTCGAACAACCTCGTTCCAAAGGCTCATCATGACCTCGGATGGCACACGGAGATGGAATAGCATTTGGTTATAGTAAGCCACTCCATTACTGGCAGTTGTTGACGAGGGATTGAACGACGACATTATCATTGCTTCTTGTAATGGGGTACAAGGAAGAACCTTGGCGACTGATTGTCCACTAGATGTGAAACGCTTCCGCATAGTTTCTTCAAGTTCTGCCGGAAGTAGAGGGTCTTTAGAATATGTTGGTTCTTCATGGCCTATGAGTTCATCAATGGCAGACGCCAGCCGATTGACATTTGGATTCTGCAAGAGCAGTGACAAAGGAATTCGCTTCTGCAAGTCTGATTGAAGCTTACGAGCAACAGGCATAGCAGAGATTGAGTCGAGACCAAGAGCGGAGAATGTGGTCCAGCGGTTGATTTCTCTTTTATCCTTCTTCAGTAGATCCGTTATCACGTCAGCAACCAACGTCTCTGTTTCAGACCAGTCCGAGTGTGCATGAGAATGATCCTCAGTAGAGCTATAGGCATCTGAAGCGGCAGGCGAAAGTTTCCCAACGCAGGTACGTAATTTGCCTTCGTCTATCTTGCCGGACGAAGTCAAAGGTAGCGTGGATATGGGGAATATAAACGTGGGCACCATATAATCCGGCAGGTAAGCTTGAAGCGTATGCCGCAAATTTCGTCCTTGCTCTTTAAAATAGTCTGTGGGGGGTAACAACTGAAACTTAGCTGTTTCGTAGTCGGAGGGAACATAAAACAACGAAAGCTGCTGGTGCTTTGTATCTTTATAAGCGACAAGGGCGCTCTTACATGCCCGAGTCAGGCCAGTTCTCAAAGCTATTGCTTGGATCTCCTGAAGTTCGATTCTCAAGCCTCGAAGTTTCACTTGTGTGTCTATCCGGCCATGAATAAGTAGAGAGCCATCGGGAAGCATGCGGCCCAGATCCCCAGATCGGTAGAGCCGGCCGTATTTTGGATGATCAATGAATTTTGCGGCAGTTGCCTCGGGAAGTTTCAAATATCCTGATGCTACTTGATCACCACCAAAACATAGCTCACCTACGCAACCAACTGGGACAAGGTGTGTAGAACTTGGATGTAGAACGAATGTAGAGGTATTGTCGAAAGACCATCCAAGAAATTGTGACGAGTCACCTTTGGAAACTTTGCGGACCGTGCAAATATTAGTCGTCTCAGAAGGACCATAACCTAGTATCCATTAGCTGCCGAGAGAGCATAAAGGGGTTTGGTAGCAATTTCACCTTGGTAAAGATGCTGTGACCATTTATCCAGGACTTCATCGGTCATTGGCTCGCCAGATGTAACTAGGAATCTGACAGTAGGAACATTGTCTGGGTTCAACAACGATGCCACTGTGACGGTTGGACTCAGATGGGTAATCCTAAGTGCTCTGACCGCCTGCTCAAAATCTTCAAATAATGTATCATTAGTCGCGGCACATAAACACATGCCGTTAGCCCAGGTAAAGGATATTTCAAAAACCGAAACATCGAAAGCATGGGAGCAGGCTTGCAGCATTCTGCTGGACGGATCGTGTGGATATATGCCTGAAAGAATGCTGATATTACTCGAAATGTTTCTATTGGTGACTGCGACACCTTTGGGGATACCGGTCGTGCCACTATATATCGTCAGCAGCGGAACAGACAGGTAGGGGCCAAGAAGGGGCGTTCTGGACCTCATACCTAGTATAAATAACATATGCCAGGTCAGATGGTCCACTGCGTATTCCAAGGTTGGTACTCAAATACGATGAAAGGATCGCTGTTTCCATATTGACCACCTTTGGAGACCCTCGATCAAGTATAAGTGGCAATGAACTTGTGTCTACAACACATAGACATGGTTCGGCTTGGTCGAGGATAACATTGATTCTTTCAATGGGCGTGCCGGGAAGAATGGGAAGATATGCACATCCAGACTTGAGTATTCCTAGTATACTGCAGTATAGCAAGGGCGATTTGTTCATAACAATAGCAATGACGCCTCCAGAATCAAGACCACACTGTTCAAGATAGCGAGCAATCTGATTTGCCTTGGAGTTAAGCTCACGATATGACAATGACTGCGAGTCCACAGTAGACGAGCTTATTGATGTTGCGAAACACAGCGCAAATGCAGACGGGAATTGTGAAGCAGAGTGTTCAACCATTTCGGGTAAACTGCGATATGGTTCCATAGACTTCGGGCTATCGTTGAAATGTGACAAGCTATCGAAAGGGAAACACTGAGGGACAGTCTCAATTGGCGCGTCGAAGTGACTTTTAAAGTAACCGACGAGAGAGCTCAAATGGTGGGCAAAAGCCTCAGTCAGATGTTGTGGGAGGACGTTTGTCTGGGACGTTGTTTGGCAGATGAAGTGGTCTCCGCAGGGTTGTATCTCAACAACTAGCTTGGCTTCTGTAGCATCGCGATGCCATATCTCTCGGACAATGGTTGACTTATTTCTGCGGCTGGCAGGGGATTCTTGATAAGCAAAGATGACATCAAATAAACTCGAGCTGGTAGAGAGACCAGCGGCTTTTTTAATCTTCGACAGCGGGATATGGCCATGTCGCAAAGTCTCCCGGTTAATCGAATGAATGCTCTGAAGTAACTCGATAATAGTTCTGTACCTGGAGATGTTAATTCGCAGCGGCAGTGTCATCATACAGGGTCCCATAAGTTTGTCAATCCCAGATAGTGGAAGGCTTCGGCCTGATGAGACACAACCAATCGCGATATCTTCACTCCCTTGGACTGCGGTCCATAACCACACGAGACACGCCTGAAAAAGCACTTGAGGTCCCACCAAAACCTTTAGCATGAGATCCTTAAGAATTCCGGGGTGAAGAGGAATTTTCGTGGTAGTGACGATTAGCTGTGGCTCAGAAACAGCCAGTGTCCGGAAATTCGACGTAGTAACAGCACCAACTCCGCGAAGGTGTTCACTCCAGAACTCCATGGAGTCGGCGCTTGCGAGTTCGGAACTGTAGTGTAGATAACTCATGACCTGAGAGAATTGCGGCCTCTTGGTGGGCAGCTTACCGCTCAGAAGCAGTGATAAGTCCTCGATAATTAGATCAATGGTCCACCCATCGTAGATCGCATGATGCAACGTTAAAAACAAAGTAAAGTTATTCGTTTCTGTTTTAGGACGTCGGATTTCTATCTTTAACGGACGAAGAAGAAATGATTCAACGTCATCGATCTTGCCTTCCGAACTGTTTCCGTCAAAATCGTCGTAAAGTTGAGCATCATCAAGCCGCTTCCAAATTACCTGGCATAGGTGATTTTCTACAAAGGTAAATCCAGTTCGAAGAATTTCATTCCATTCCGCCAACGTTTTAAGGCTCGACCGTAACACATCTGGAGTGACGGGTGAGGTCAGCTCAAACTCGACTTGATTGATGTATAGATGAGCCCCCTTGAGCGTCTCAGAGATCATTGATTGTTGTAAAGGCGTAGCTCCTTCCATACGATCGATCTCATGAATCTGATCACCCAATGAAGGTATCAGTTTCACCTTGTCTAGATAGGGATCAAAATATTGGTGTTGTGTGGACTGATGGACTGGGTCTGGAACCAAGGCTGGTGTCATAACACCTTCTATCCTTCGTCGGAGTTCCCGAGGCGTTTTGGTGCTCAAGATATCAACTGGCGCCACAGATATCCCATTTTCTCTTAAAGTAGAGGCGTATTCAATTGCAGCTAATGAGTCCAACTTTGCGGCGGAGAATCCAGTCAATGGACCAACTCGTTCGCCGAGAATGGCGGTAGCGATTTCACAGAGAAGTCGTTCACAGTCGTCGATAGCCTTTTCATCTTCAGTGGTACTCGTTCCTCGGGTCATGTAATCATTTATTAGCCGCTTTTTGTCAACTTTCCCAGATGGCAGTTGGGGAAGCTGTCCCATAATCACGATGTCCGTAGGGACCATAAAGGCTGGCAACCAAGACCGGCACTGAGTCCAAAGTTGTGTGTCCGAATCGGATTCCTGTTCCACAGCAGCAAATGCAACCAAAATGGTCGATATCACCGCTGCAACAGCATTATGACATCCTGGTGTCCGTAATAAAACTTGTTCAACCTCTCCCAGCTCAAGTCTCTGGCCGTTCAATTTTACCTGGCCCTCTTCGATTCTTCCCAGGCATTCAATAATCCCATCTGGCCTGATCCTGGCTTTGTCGCCGGTTCTGTATACTCGCCCCCATGGCGTGTCTACAAATGAAGTCGCTGTTTGCTGAGGTCTGTTCAGGTAGCAGGTCGCCAGTTGCAATCCGCCAAGGGCAAGCTCTCCGACCTCTCCCAAAGGGAGAATTTCGAACTGGCAGGCCATACCGCTATCAGTTGGTACACGAATGACAAATGCCGAAACCGTATCGAAGGGTATGCCTATTGTACTTCTCTCTGACGTGGCTGAAAAAGCTGCTTGAACGGTACTGTATAAGCTACGGATCAGTGTCCATGAACATTTTTCATCAAGGACAAACCTCACCAGTGGATTGCAGCCTCAGTCGGGCCATACATGCCCCATAATATACTCATCTTGTCTTCATTGCCACCAAACTCTCGAATAACCGGCTCCGTGAGCATTTCCCCGATGGTTAGGAGAAGTCGTAAGCTTGGCGCTCGGGAACGTTGCCTCAACAAACTGCCGGCGACAGAAGGCGTTAATTCGCATGCATCAACTTTCATTCTTGTCAAGACGCCAACAAGGTCAGTCAACATCTCTGCACGATTACATCCGACTAATGTCGCACCTCGAAAAAGAGGAAAGAAGATTTCAAAGATAGAAACGTCGAACGTCGGGGCTGCAAACTGGAGAAACCGCGAAAATGACGGTATATGTCGCTCATGGGCCAAAATAGACTGGGCTGCAGCCAAGTGAGAGACGGCAACACCTTTCGGTGTGCCTGTTGACCCGGAAGTGTACATAACATATGCGAGATCTTCGGATTCCAGCTCATGGTGGCTGGCCAAATCATTGACATTGGTTTCGGTGAAATCCAGAACATCATCGATGAATATGACTTTGTAAGTCTTGTCGTCTGTTGGGATTTTGGACACAAGCTCCCGGGTCACCAACACAATTTGGGCTTTCACATCTTGGAGTATAAATTTCACCCTATCGGGTGGAGCATCAGCATTCAGCGGACAAAAGGCACCTCCAGCCTTGAGAGCAGCTAGTATAGCAACGTAAAGCTGAGGTGACTGAGGAGAGAGGATAGGTATAACCAGCGGGTCTCGAGCCGCAGATGTGGAGGTAGTTGGGGGCGGTGCTGATCTCAAGATGCATGATATACTACACGCCAGCGTGAGGGATGCTGCATGTAACTCTGCATAAGAGAGGGAGGTGCGTCGGCCGCTTTCGGATAGGAAGTCGATGGCAGCACACGAACCATCATTACTCGCCAGCGAGACAAGTTCATGAAGGAAACAGGGGCCAGGGAGTCTTTTAGGCTGCGCATTAAGGACGGAGACACCATCATCAATATGCAGGGGTCTTGGATGGTCCGGGGGCATGGCAAAGTGGCAGGCTCTCGCTGCCGTGTTCTAATACGAGAACCAGATTATAGGTATGTTATGGATAGTTGTTGTAGTGGTTTTTGCGTAAGAGTCCTCGGTTCTCAAACAAGCAGTGCCTGTTAACGGTATACAATATGTCTTCTTTTGTTCCATATAAAGCGGCGTCAAGCACAAAGACATCGAGGTACTAAAGCGCAGCAGTGGTGCGAGGTTAGCCCGTCACAATGGGCTTCGTGGCAAAGGTACCAAAGCAGGCGTCGGGGGAGGGGGACACAACATACACGGCATTCTATAGGTGACAATAGAAAAACGGCGCATACGGTAACTGGTACGAGTGAATGTGCGGTTCTAATAACTCATTGGGAGAAGGAGGGGGAGGAGGAGGAGCATTGGGAGCACTCAGCCGAGTGACAGGCCTCCAAGCGCGCCTCAGGTGAGGGGGTAGGTACCTCGAAAGTAGGGCAAGGCGATTGCCATATCTCCGTTGGCGAGCGAGGAGCTCGGATTTGACAAGCTTGTATTTCTCTCTTCTGGCTAGAGTATGTAGTTTGGTGATGTGTAAGTGTTCGTAGTAATCCCGCATAGAAGCTCCCCAAGGGTGGTAGGTATCTACCTACTAACGTAAAGCGGAATAGTACATGTAAGTGAACAAATATAGTGTTTGTATAGTACCTACCTAATCTCTACATGCCCAAACACCAATCGGATCGTTGTACAGTAGGCCTTTTAAGCACCGAGGTAAGACATCCATGATATGTACTTAGGTACTTCCAGGTTATGGTGCATACGGCTGCTAATGAATACTACGTGTGTCTCACTACCTGTAAATGCTTCATGGCGGTACCTGTGCTGGTCGCGGTTTAGCTAGGAAGTACCTAACTTTGCGTAACGGCGGGGCACAGCACGACTACCTCAATAGCAGATCCAGCTAACATACTTTAGCACGGATATCTACCTACTAAGGCAAGCAAACCAAACGCAGGTGGCGCCACCAAGGGAGGGGGAGGAGAAAAAAATCTGGAAAATAAAACAGAACAACTTTATTCACGCACATTACCACGCCCGGTGAAACCTCGACTCTAAGTTCTATTTTTGTTGCATTATTTTGTTACTGTTCTTTACACAACGGATGATCATGCGAGTCCGCATATCAAGACTGTTTGCAAGATAGCTTGCGAAATTCGTATGCCACCGATTATAAATAAGGGCCATTAACACCCTACTATCACGGTCTGTAGATTGTTACCTTACGACCGGATTGTGCTTAGGCATCCAACGAAAATAACACGGCCGGCACGTCATAAACACCAGCCGCAATCCAATGGCAGAGCTGGATTGATGTCTAGGAATAGCTATCCAAGGTGGGTCCTGCGTCTCTGATCATCTCCGAATCGGCTACGGCAATACATACATCGAGTGTATTTTGCCTCAATACAGATGGAGATACCCTCTGCCGCCCCTAAAAAGGAGGGTTTCAACTCAGCTCCCTTTTCTAGCTTGCAGCGACCTTCCTCCTTGACGAGGGTGCTCCGATCCTTGTGCAAGACCCTGGTAATGCCAAGACATATGGGCTCCGTAATGTGCCGTATTCGATCTTATCTGATGATCAGATAAAATTTTCACCGTTCGATCGCAAGATTAATATGGGACAGTCTAGCAAGGGTAAGATCTGATAACCTATATAGGTTAACGTGCCGAACATCCCTGCCAATATCCTAGCATTCGAACAAGAGCACATGCCGAGATTAAGCTCTCTTTTCCGCTTTTCCTGCCCCTTCTTCCGCCAGCGTCTGGTTTGCTTCGAGAAAAGGGTTTGCGTCTTCGGAAGCTACAGTAAAGCTGCGTAGTCCCACTCGATGCTGAAATATCTTATGGATCTAAAACGTTAGCGAACACACTTTGTCCCACGGATTCACTGTCACGTCTCGGCCAGTAGTGAGTGATATACTTACGATAGGTAGGCAAGGTCATCGAAGATTTACGTTATACTTAACTTCTGCCTGTAGCATCCACCCCTACTGGTGTCCAGAGGCGCTTCCAGTCCCACTTCGTCTTCATTTCTATTACAATTCTAATCTCAAAATGGGATTGCCAGAGTTAATCCGTGCCTACTACCGGTCGACCGAGGTGTCTCGGAAATGAGAAGTAGGCTTCCCATTGTGAGGCCAATTACCAACTTTTCAAAAGGGGCACTTATCGTCATCGCAATCTACAGGCCGAGGGTTACTATTCCATGAGATTCCTCCACAGCTAAACGACCCATCATGGGACAGGAGTGGGCGAAGGTTGTTCGAGTTGGCTCCTCGGAGTGCTGTTCTGAGAGTGCCCCTGAGAGTGTCCACCTGTGGGGGCACAGGTGGACAGTTTCAATGTGTGAATGCGCGATTTGCTTGAAATGGTGGAGATGGCACTAGAATGGGGTGATGAAAATCGACAATACCACCAACAACAGGTACTTCTACAAAGTCGTCATAGCCATGCTACGGCGGACCGAGTTAGCTTCATGCATATTCATCTTATCAGATCCGAAGATAGTGCCGATGTCGCCATCGACCCTTGACGCGCCCCTCTTAGTTGCATCATAGTGATATGCATCGTCTTGATGAACTGGGAATTTTTTATTTCGAGCGATGTCGATTTACGTAGTACTCACAATCGGTTTTACCGGATTATTTCTGTCTGATAGATAACGAGGAATGCATTTAAAATCGAGAAAACAAATCGATATGTAACATACATTCAACTACATAGAACTTAATTAGCAATGAACTTATATACTTCCGCAAACCTATTTACAATCCACAGACAACTACTTATAAACGGTGACTCCCACTACCTCGCGAATATACACTACATCCTGTCGTTTAAGTGGGTAGGTTGCCTACCTACTACAGGAGGCTAATTACCATGAAAGATTAGATTTACATTTCTAAAGTATCTATAGTACCCATCTCGCTACTTCGAAGCCGCTTGCAAGATGTAGTACGCCACTCCAGCTAACCTTGTTACCCTCGACCCTTTCCCTTTCCAAGAAGGCATTCTCTAGCGCTAGAAAAAAGTCCACGATGCATACTATAGTTGAGTAGTAGAGCAAGGGAACTCATTCCCCACTCAATTACCGTCATTGTGCCCGAGTCTGGACCCCGAGGCCTTCCTGGCTGGTACTAGGTTGTGTCACGAGCTAAGGAGTACATGTATGTAGTAATGGAAACGGCGTTCGGGTCTTCCAAGCGCCTCTAGGTATAAGACTAACCTTCACCGACCATCAAATTTGAAGTCTCGGCAAATCTCCCATTCCTCTTAGTTTCCTACCCGCCAGTTTGGTAACATCGCCTCGCTTTCTTCCGTGACTGCCGTGTCACGTATTACCAAGGTTTTAGCTGATTACCAAAACCTGGTAACTTCTCTTCGCCACCCCAACGTCACTATAACGCTCACTGTCACCCAGAATATAGAAATCTAATTTCTATCGCCTGACAGCGAATATAGACACCAATATCACGAAAGCTGACTGGTTTCAACATAAGCAACGGAATCAAACATAACAAGGGTTACCGTTAGCCATCATGGTACCTCATAGCCTTACAGACGATGATCCCCACGCTGTCGCGAATAGTAGGCGGAGCTATTCGACTCACAATGTATCTCACTTAAAGCCTACCCCTTCCGGTGAGCTCCACGACCTCATCTGTGTTGGCTTCGGTCCAGCCAGCCTGGCCGTTGCTGTTGCTCTTCACGATTCAGTGGAGGCAGGAAACCTGCCGAGGGGTAATAACTTAACGTCACCAAAGGTTCTCTTCTTAGAGAAGCAACAACATTTCGCTTGGCATGCCGGCATGCTCTTACCCGGGGCCAAGATGCAGATCTCCTTCATCAAGGACATGGCAACCTTGAGAGATCCAACTTCCAAGTTTACTTTTCTGAATTACCTACACGAAAACAAGCGACTAGTTGAGTTTACTAACCTAAGCACGTTCCTCCCCGCACGTGTCGAGTACGAAGATTATCTTCGCTGGTGTGCTAGCTCATTTGATGATGTCGTGCGATACGGCAATGAGGTCATCTCAGTCTCACCGCAGCAGACGGCCACCGAACCCGTCTCGATCTTTACCGTCACCTCCAGAAATGTTATAACAGGGGCCGTAGTAACACATCAGGCCAAGAACGTACTGTTTGCCATCGGTGGGCAGCCGTCGATTCCCAAGTGCTTACCCCCAAGCCATCCCAAGGTCATCCACTCCTCTCAGTACGCGCATCTGGTCCCTCGGATATTGAACCAGCGAAACGCCCCATACCGCGTGGCTGTTGTGGGTGCCGGACAGAGTGCTGCAGAAATATTCAATAACATACAGAATTTGTATCCGAATTCGCAGACCGCGCTAGTAATGCGCTCTGAATTTCTCAAGCCCAGTGATGACTCTCCATTGTGAGTGCAACTAGACACCTGACTGTAATTCAAATGATACAGGTATTAACGTCTCACAGTGTAAACTCAATATTCAATCCCTCTTACGTTGACGAACTATTCTCAAGATCTGACGAGCTCCGCCGATCTCTGTTAGGTGATGCTCGTAGTACGAATTACGGCGTTGTCCGATTAGAGCTGATTGAACACTTATATGAGCGCATGTACGACCAGCAGCGCGAGCTAGGCAGCGACAGCAAGAAGTGGCCTCACCGCATTCTGGGGTCAAGCACCATCGCGGGGGTCGAAGCCCAGGCCGACAAAATAAAGCTGGTGGTACGACCTCTTAGTCGAAACAACCTGGGTGGCGTCTACGAAAACTCAGACAAAGATGAAATCTTGGACTGCGACCTTGTCATCGCCGCTACGGGCTACCAAAGACAGGCTCACCTCACAATGATGGAGAATGTTGCGGATCTTCTTCCCGAAGGCCCTGCGCCAAAGAACGTTGACGCAACCGATGGATCAGGCAATAATTACGACGCTAGAATCGGCGGCCGTCCTGTCAACGTTGGTCGCGACTACAGCGTCCAATTCGCACCTGGGAAGGTTTCACCCGGCTCTGGTATCTGGCTCCAAGGATGCTGCGAAGGAACTCACGGGGTAAGTTGATATATACTGCCCTCATCTCCACTCGACTAAGTCTAACGACGAGTTTATAGCTGAGCGATACACTGTTATCTATCCTTGCTGTTCGGTCCCAAGAAATTGTAGATTCGGTATTCGGCGGCCATGAAAAGAAACGAGCGACGCATGTGGGTAGAAGTGGAATTACTGGTAGCCTGAGGGCTAAAATTTAGAAATGAAAGTAGCGAGATTTGCATTGTGGTAGACTTTGAATGCTGGGTAGGATGTGTAGAGAAAAAATGTTCATGATTTTTAGGGACATCGATTCAGGCCCTAATGTTTAGCTCAGTGGTTCGCCCACAGTGCTTATAAATAAGTTGAAGGGACTTATAATTCTACTCAGACCTATATCGTGTGTACTGTATGATGATTAAGAATGAGTGGAAGAAAGTAATTATAGTTTTCGACTACGTAGCTATATTATCGGACGGGGTGGATGTACGCTCATCGTGAATTATAAGGCTGCCCAGTACATGTGTAAGAAAGGAGGCAACGCACACATACACACGCACAAATATATCGTATGTATATCGACTGGCCTACTTAATCGAGATTTTTGAAGAGCCTTCACGTAACAACCTTCATAGTCATAAGCTATATTCATGAAGCTGATTACCAATGGAATCATAAAATAACCCATTACCGCACCTCGTACGTAATATATCGTCCTTTAAAGAGGCTACCTGCTCATGAAATTCAATATCGGTAGCATAAATTTCCCCCTACGAGCCGGCTGGTATTGTTGAATAGACTACGCCTGCTTTTCATGCAACGCCGCCGCTACCCCTAACATCTTTGACCGTGAGAGGACACTGTTGGAACGCTCTCAAATTCGGGTACGAAATGTAGAGTATAATATATTTTCAACAGGTATTGGTGCGTGACGGGCCTGAAAACGCCTCGAAGCTGACATCTGCTTATACAGAGATCGCTCTTTGTTCCACGGTGTCAAGATAATCATGACATTCTCAGTTAATATATTGAACATCTCATAAGATTGCACCCTGCTCCCTCTCGTCGTGAGAAAGCACTATCCGTAGCATTTATATCTGTACGTTCACGTCAGAAGCAATAGCGTAGGCACAGTGAGAGGGGAAGCAACCTCGGTGACTCACGCTACCGAGAGACACAACACATGATAGAACTAGCTAGTCGTATATAATACTAAAAGGGATCACTCATTATAAGATCTGTATCCATTTAAAATCCCTCATTTAGGTCCATGCCAGACTGCACATGAACCCCATTTCCTTTCCACTTGCTATCTAGTGCGGGGCGTCTACAGGCATATAAATAACAGTACAGCATTTGAGATCACGCAGGTATCTCGGGAACCATTATTTGGGCATCTGTCATGCTTGAGTGTATGGCTTCATGATTCCCTAGCCAACAATGATAGTCGTTCCATCATGCAATCAAAAGTCACCAGTCTAGCAGTCTTTCGAGGAATAGATTCAAGTAGCGCAATGAGGCCTTGTGCCGTTTCCAACCGTTTCCCAGCCGCTGCTATGAGGCTATTCAAACTGAACGCAACCTCTTGCGACTCACGGTTACAAATGATCTTCAATGAAGTGTGCGCAACCGAAGCAGCGCACCACAGCAGCATAACTTTGACAAAAGGGTCTCCTCTGAAGGCACCACACCCCCAAAGCGGGCTATAAACCACTTCGTATGAACCGGAAGAGAATGCAATGGTGGCTTTATTCAAGTCTCTAGTAAGATTCTGTGGTGCAAGGTCCGGTAGACCGTTCTCGTCACTTTCGACATCAAGTTCTAAAGCATCCATGAACAGCATCGTACGTTGACGCCAATTGACAGGTTCTCCTACCTCTTGAGCTGCGGCCTTGATCTCCCGTCGCTGTCCGGTGATGTTAAGCACAGCTTCCGCACCCCTTATGACGAGAACCTGATTTTTCTCCAGAGACGGGGTGACCAGAACAGCCGGGCAAACCTCTGGTGAACTTCCGACTTGAACTTCTTCCTGAGTTGCGGATTGTCCGAAGCCCACGTAACGGTTTGCAGAGATCACGGCTGCGCCAGACGGCAAGCCCAGCTGCGCGGGATATGTTTGGTACTTGTCTACGACCATAATCTCAATCGGACAAAGAGGCACTGGTGACGAGTCTATTGCCGCGAAGTCTAGCTCAGCGGTTACCAGTGTATAATAGATGTCATGATCCTCTAGAGATAGCTCAGGCCAAGTAGGTAAACAAGCAGGTCAGATAAATCCTACACGCTTGCTCATGGCGTTGTCCCGAGGCATACCAGATGCTGAAGTCGAAGAAGTCCTCCCTCCAGATAGGCGCACGGAGGGTGCAAAGAAACTGGTGAACAACTAGGCAAGCTGACTGGTCTCTGTTGAGCTTTAGAGGAGAGGGCGAGCCTTCAGCACCGAGGACCTGCAGACTGCCGTTAGGGAAATAGTGCGGAAGGTCGAGGGCAAGGCGAATAATGACTGGCCAATACTCCTTAAAGAATGAGGGCTGCAAGTCACTAATGAATGACTTGAGGAGTTCATAGTCCCCTGCTAGCCCGGAACTGCCGCGGAGGGTGACGGCGATGGTATCCAGGAGTTCGGCTAGCTGGGTTGGTATCTCTATGGAGCTTTTGAGCAGCGTGGTGAAGAGAGGCCAGAATGGCACCTGACCGTCCGCATCCTCGAGCTCTCCTGGATCATCCAGAATGCTGAATAGATCGAGACACCTAAACGAGGTAGCGCAGGGGAGGAGGTAGCGCGTAGCGTCAGTAGCAGTCATGATGGGAATGGAAAGCAAACAGGGAATGAAGGAAGCAGACTATGATGATTAGCAAGAAATATCGCATCAGAAGAAGCTAGTCATTCTGCATTAAGCTGACTTTTTAGTCGTGACACATCTTAAAGGAGTAGCTGATGCATCTGAGCCAAATAACTGAAGAGAGACTACCTAGTCAGCCCTTCCCAAGAAACAGCTGAGGGCACCTTTCATTCCCTGCCTTCATTCGGGCTCAAATTGGTCCCTTGCGTGTTATGTTCCAACTTTCAGCGTTTCTCTCTCTCACCTTCTTTTTATCGATTTTGACTTGTTATAAAAACATATAAACACTGTATTACCTAATAAGCGCTGTGTCTAGTCACCAACACGGCTCACCAGAAGCCCTAAGAAATGAGTGTAGAAATAGGGCTAGTACTAGACGCGATCATGATCGGGTAGAACATCGGCTGCAAGAAGCCATCCGCCAAGCTCGTGATACGCGGGGGTTATTCAAACTCGACGGCTAGGATAAATGCCCGGCTTTGTGATGCGACTCATAAGGTAAACTATGTACATGCATTTAATAAATCCCGTACAAGCGACAGTCCTCATGACTATGGGATCTGTGACACTTCGTTTAGACACATTTCAACCAAAGCGTCTTAGGGAATAGCCTCAAAGAGGATGGAGTAGGCTTCCCCAAGTCTATCAAGCCGGGATCGTGAATGTCCGGAAGACTTCGGGTGCAGGCCGCTACGAATCCTCGGCATTGCCTTTCTGTGTGGGGGAAAAGGAAGGAGGGCCGGCGGCCTTGCCCGGGGCTTGCAGCTGATTGGTCCAATATAAGATGAAATAGCGACGACGACGGCGATGATAGCCGTAAGACGTGATCGCTATCCTATGCCGTATATGTTTCTGAGAACTTAGGCGGAGCAATTTATGAAACTATCAAATTCTCACGGAGATGGGGTAGTCCGAAGGCAGGCATGACACATAACCTGACTCGGGGACCCTTCTATCTCAAAACCGTTGAGAAGACAGTGTATATAACACCCAATTCACAGGCAGACACGAGGTGCCACACGTTATTATCTCTTCGAATGAAGGACCCGAGAATTCATCGTCGTCAGTTATACGCTCGGCAGATGGAAATTGGAGTACTATACGACATTATACGAAAGGCGTGGAATATTTCGGAACGGGCTGTATGATCGAGATTCCACCTACCTAGAAACGACTGAAGCTGAGAAATACCCGAACCAACGTACACCTACAACAAATAGGCCGGTGAGTCCCGTGGCCCCGGACAACCAAAAGCTATCATGGCGATCCCGGAAAACTTCTTATTGAAGCGGGGCTGTGACGAATTGCACCAATAATTGCCATGCGAAATAACAACCCCTCAGTACACTGGCAGCCACCCAACCTTGCAGGCGCAGCATGTACCCATTGCAGGGGCGGGGCACCCTGGCTGCTTCTTGGCACGCTACTAGCAGTCTCGAACCGCCAGCTGATATCCACCAGTGGCCCGCCGGTAGCCCACCGACAGCCCACTATGCAGTCATAGGTACCAATGCTCCCTTGTTTGATTGCCCCTCCCCCTCCTCGGACGACCTGACCTGACGCCGCGTGCTGTACCTACACGTGAAAAAGGTGTCGCGAATAATGCTTATTGTGCTTGTTGACAGGCCTAATGTGCCGGAATTATAGGTAACTTCCCACTGTTCTGTTCCGTTCCAGGTACCCATCTAAGGCCCGTTATAGGATCTGGCCCATAAATTACTCACCTAATACTTGGCCCAGCTTAATCTGTCCACCTTGACCAATGTCTCTGCCCTCCCACGTCTTTCTCGCAAACCCCTCCCTCTACTTAATACCTCATCAGCATCAATTTTTTCCCATCTCCTCAGTATTTTTGCTGTAAGACATTCCTAATCGCTTGTTGCTAACGTGCAATCGAAGCTGTACCCATTTCCCTTCACTCTTCCTCTCGCCCTACATCACATTTATCATTATACCATCATGGACAAGCTCGGACTGAAGCCCGGCGTCATCTACGGCGAGGACGTCTACAAGGTTGGTACCGTCTTTCCCTGGCTCTTGATAGCCCTCTTGTAAAGTATGGAGCACTGCTGATGCGAAATTTATGTCATTAGCTCCTTAGCTACGCGAAGGAGAACGGCTTCGCCCTACCCGCCGTCAACGTCACCTCATCTTCCACCGTCGTCGCTACTCTAGAGGCTGCCCGCGATTCCAAGTCGCCTGTCATACTCCAGACTTCTAACGGCGGTGCCGCTTTCTTCGCCGGCAAGGGCATTTCCAACACCAACCAAGAGGCTTCGATTGGTGGTGCTATTGGTAATTGAACCAAATTTTCCTTCGTCTCCGTCATATTATTCACTTGGCTAACATCAGAAAACCTTGCTTCTAGCTGCCGCCCACTTTATCCGCTCTGTCGCGCCCCTATACGGAGTCCCTGTTATTCTACACTCAGACCACTGTGCCAAGAAGCTGCTTCCCTGGCTAGATGGCATGCTCGATGCCGATGGTTAGTGCCAACAATCATCATATATGATCTATCTGGGCAAAGAGATGGACAGCTAATATTACGCAGAGGCCTTCTTTAAGGAGCACGGAACTCCTCTTTTCAGCAGTCACATGATTGATCTGTAAGTCTAACGCTCGCGGCACTTTCTTTCTGTTTCTGGATATAGCTTGAGGCAACAGTCCTGGAGTTGGTTTTATATGCGTCTTATACATCCTGAGAACCAATTGGGAGTCTCCTTGGAAAAGTGCAATAATTAACAAATATGTGTTTAGATCAGAGGAAGACCTGAAATCCAACCTTGATACCACTGCCAAGTACCTGGAAAGGTCCGCCGCCGTCAACCTCTGGCTGGAAATGGAGGTCGGTATTACCGGTGGTGAAGAAGATGGTGTCAACAACGAGGAGGTCGATAACAACTCTCTTTACACCCAACCCGAGGATATCTGGTCCATTTACGAGAAATTAAGCTCTATCTCCAAGATGTTCAGCATTGCTGCAGGGTTCGGCAATGTTCACGGCGTCTATCAGCCGGGCAACGTCAAGCTCCGTCCCGATATTCTTGGCAAGCACCAAGAATACGTTGCCGAGAAGCTTGGCCAGGCCAAGGATTCCAAGCCCGTCTTTTTCGTCTTCCATGGCGGTTCTGGCTCGAGCAAGGACGAGTTCAAGAAGGCCATCGGTTACGGTGTCGTCAAGGTCAACCTTGACACCGACCTGCAGTGGGCCTACCTAACCGGCCACCGTGATTTCATCCTGAACAACATTGACTACCTGAGAACCCAAGTTGGCAACCCTGAAGGCGAGAGCAAGCCCAACAAGAAGAAGTATGACCCCCGTGTGTGGGTTCGTGCCGGTGAACAGACCATGAAAGCTCGCGTTGTGGAGGCACTCGAAGACTTCTACGCCGCTGGTAAGTTGTAAAATGTATGCGAAATGATTGAGATGAGGTACTGCCTTCGATAGCGAGATTGGGAGAGGGATTGTCTTGTCTATAGACCGTTCAGTGTAACAGCTTAAATTTAAAGGCCGTAAACTGTATATCTTATGATTCCTTGTTGTGAGATTATACGACCTATCCTATATGAAAACTCATCTGTGAGATACTTTTTCCTTTTTTTTCTTTCTTTTTTATAAATGGATGGTTCCCGTAAAAGACGCAGTTTCTGAAGCACGCAACTCGGCACAGCATGTGTAGCGGAAGCTAAAATCGCTCTTCTCTTCTCAAGACCCCGACCAATAAAATAAAGGGCAAATATGCCTTTCGGATTTTCGACGGCAAAGCATATTTGCACATACAACAGCCCGACTCGTAGGTCAAGGATCTCCGCAATTCCTTAAAATTGCCTCATGTGTGAGGGTTTATCGCAGTGGGTTTTAATGCACCCTACACATCAATTACGAATCGTATCTGTACAATCATTACTTTGTGTAAAACCTTTTAGACAACGTCGTTACATTTTGGTGGATTTTTCGAGACATGACATAAACATGACGTGAAGCTCCTTAACTGCCGGTTCCGCCCCAGGTCCGTGACGTTATAGAACCGGCGATCACTATTGATGGGGGAATAGACAGATAAGCTGTTTGAACATGAGGCACTTAGGAATAGCCAACTGCTTATCCTCTACATTGATGAGATCTAGTCTAGTGCTTCGGTACATTTCTTAGTCGTGTTGATACCTAGTTAGTACATACCTTTCAAGTTAATATCACAATGTCCCTCCGCGCGCCAACATCCACAGCCCTACGCGCAAGCCGCCGTCTCTCCGCGGCGGCGCCGGTGGCGGCCTTCCGGTACGCAGTCGACTCGGGGCTCTCGTCCCGGGTTCACCAGCCTTCGCCCGTGACCTCGTCCCAAGATCGTAGTTTGACATACACTTCGAGACTATCGAATAAGTCTCGGTCTGCCGAGATCTTGCTAGAAGACTCCGAAAAGGGCTTCGGCTTCGTTCGCCATAACCCCGTATCGCCTAAGCCGCGGGATAAAGCCGTGACGGAGATTCGCGGGCCTTATTATAGCGTCATGGGCACGCGATATCTTTCGGACGTGCTCGAGACTATGGGGACACGTAAGGACTCTCCGTGAAGAATCGTTTCCCTTGATGGTTTCCTAAAGTAATAGGGTGTTGTTTTCTATATACCTACCTACCTACCTACTTCAACCAGGATCCTAGCAGCTTTAACATACTCGTTCCCTTGCCTCCAGGCTACCTTCACGTCTAGCCCGCATGACTGACAATGACTGACTTCTTCGTCCCAAAGACGTCGACGGCCTGAAATTCGCAGGGGGTTCCTTCTCCCTGTTTCCAGAAGCGCGACTGCGCGAGCTCATCGAGCTAGCGCACGCGCACGGCGTGTACGTGAGCACGGGCGGGTGGATCGAGCACATCCTCAGCAGCAGCGGGGGCGGCGACCACGGGGTAGTAGGAGCCGTGGACCGGTACCTGGACAAGTGCAAGAGCCTAGGCTTCGACGTGATCGAGCTGTCGACGGGGTTCCTCAGCCTCCCAGGCGACGACTGGCTGCGGCTCGCGGCCCGCGTGCAGGAGAAGGGGCTGAAGCCCAAGCCTGAGATCGGTATCCAGTTCGGCGCTGGCGGGGACACGAGCGCGGCGGAGCTCGAGGGCATCGGCACGAGCGATCCTGCGAAGGCGATTGGCATGGCGAGGAAATTTGTTGATGCGGGCGTTGAGCGCCTGATGATTGAGAGCGAGGGCATCACGGAGAATGTCAAGGCTTGGCGCACGGATGTCATTCAGGCAATTTTGAGGGATATTCCGATGGAGAGGGTCATGTTTGAGGCTGCTGATCCGGCCGTGTTTAACTGGTGAGTTTGTTACCTGTCTACTTGCTCGTGATTTACTCCGTGTTAGGGATGGTGTGCCAATATTGCGACCGATGACTGACTTGATACGAAACAGGTATATTAGGGAGTTTGGGGTTGATGTCAACCTCTTCGTTGATCACTCCCAGATTGTACAGCTAGCTGGACTTCGCGCTGGTATCTGGGGAAAGAGCGACACTTTTGGTAAAATTACTACTTTTAGGCCGTAGGGAGACATCTATACGTGTGAGGTATAATGTAATGTACCCAAGTTAAGTGCTGGTATCTCGCTAGATGGAATAGGAAGAATCTGCTTCGTCATGCCACGATAGTTATAAGATATCGTTAGATCTCGGTGAACTGACACCAAGATGAAGGACTAAGTCATAGCATTAGGGACGGTTTCACACTTTTCTTGAGAAACTCACATGCGCAAGAATTATCTCATGGTTACCCGATAGGAGGCTGCATTTTTAGCCGCCTATTCGTGTCGTGGACAGGCTCGGACCGGAGCGACCGGAAAGTCGTGAAAGTCAGCAATGGGGGTCAAGGGGCCGCACGTTGGACCTATCAAGTCGGCGATCATAGGTAGGCCTACTAGAACAAGATCTAATCCACCCCGAAATAGGTGGCCGAATGCGACGCAATTGATCTGGGTACGGCTTAAGTTTCGGTGGTTTCCCGGTCCCTAACATCCTAGTCCACTACCGGCCACGCTGCATCTAGCTCCCGGTTTATAATACACACCATCTGAGTCGTAATCATCTACTGTAGACCGTAATCGGCGGTATATCGAGTACCATCGGAATATCTCATGCTATGCTGCAGCAAGAAGGTATTCGTAGGTTTGGACCGGGAAAGGTAACAACTGAATGTTGTTCTCGATGCCAACAAGGTGTGAAGTCTAGCCTGCTGCAGGAATAACATCTGCCAAGGCCTTGGAGCCAGTCTGCAATTTGTAAGGGCCGGCATTCGCCGTATGGACAGTTGAAGTCTGCGAAAAATTAGTACTGGGTGTTAATGATTGAGAATCATTTGGATATAGAAGCAGTCCGCGATGCCAGGAGAGCGGTAGCCTACGCGATGAGTAGTTGGCGACGAGGTGGTACTGTAACCATGGGGTGTCGCGTTGCGGCAGAAGCCAGCTACCTACCTTGCAGCTTACGTACCTAATAGATACCTACTTACCTGGTAGGTAGGCTGAGGTTAAGATGCTGGAAATGAAATCTATTATGCCTTAGCCTCGACTACGTATATCAAAGAGTATGATAAAAGTAAAGAGCAATTTGTAGCTATCATAACTCTTCGAACTAGACTAGCACACATCCATTCTAGCGGCACCGGCTATGGCCGTGTACCTGACAAGCTTCGCAGGGGACCGTCCAAAGCCTAGATAGTGTAGGGCTGACATCATATCAGGATTAAACATTTTCGGAAATCAGCTCGACTCAAAAAAATTTAAATCCCACAAATGCCGATACAATCTCTCCATATACGTGTCTTCGCACCCGATCCCGTTACGTAAGAATTGGCGTATAGATGGCTACGGTAGACACCCGTGTATTATTCGTGGTTCCAGGTGCTGCTTAGGCCGCAACATCACCCCAGAAAGCATGCAGGACAGCTGGCCAGGAGCCTACAACATCGACAACACCGAAGACCAGGGCTACGTAGCCGGTCATCCGGGGTAAGACGATGGCGCGACACCGTACCAGATTGGGACAAGTGACGCAGGCACGTCAGCAAGACGACAAGTGGTATCAAACTGGAGTGCAATATCATGCCGATCTGTACAGATGTTGATCGCAAAAATACAACAGAAGACCCGACGAAGTCATCGAGACGGAATCAGTACGCGCAAGGGGAAAGGTCCCAGCACGCCATGGAGGACCGTCTAAGCGGCAAAAGGTGCTGGGTCGGAGAATTGCAGGAGGACGCGCTGCAGTCAAGCATCCCGGCGCGGGTAACGTTGTATACCTATCTAAGAGCATCAGTGGAAATCTGCGATGGGAAGATGTGAACAGGAAAGGAGCGCAAGTGCGGTAGAGTAAGGCTCAGCCCGCCTTACCTATGTCGTATGTTCCATTTTTACAGTGCAGTGTCGCTTGGGCGCTGAAATAGCTGTGCGCCGTATGCATCATGGTATTTTTACCGTGATGTAACGGCGATATGCTACGCTGCAGCTCCACATGAATCGCTCTCATTTGTTCAACATTTCGTGATGGACTCTGGGACTGAAGCGCAGCTACAGGGCCAGAGGTCTAGATGTTCAATATTAATATGCAGCAATAGCCGAAATCCTACAACGGGGGATGTCTTGAATGAAATACGAAGCTCACATTTCCATCGCAGCTTAACCGGTTACTTTTCGAAAAGGGAAGGATCTGTCATTGGCCTGCCTACCGATCTTTTATATAAGACCACAGAAGATGGTACCAGAAATCAAGGTAGTGTAACTTAATCATTCTACTGCCTAAATAACTTGCCGACCTCTACATCCACCACTTGGAACCTCACATAGTACTTACATAATTTCTCTTGAAGAAATAAAGAAAATGAGACTCATCTCATTCGGCGTGGCACTCGCCGCCGCCTCATCGCGAGCCATCTTAGCATCGGCAGACGATCTACCTCTCCCGCCTCTCCCACCATGGTATCCGCTAAAAGCGTGGGAGATCAGCTCAGTCTCCACGTCCCATCCTCACGATAGCCCGTATGGTACGAATGCCAGCAGACTCCTGCTGACGATTTCGAATCCAAGTCTCATTCCCGCAGTGCCGGCGCCGCACGCATCCGGCGGAGGATACGCGGCGTTTAAGACGAGCCTGGCGCAATGCGAGCTGCATTGGAAAGCGGATGCGCTGACTCCCTACGGCTACAGCAGCAACAGCTGCGTCTCGGATTCCCAGCCCAACGACTACTCCAATGCGCAATGGAGAGTCACGCTCAACGAGCTCCACACGGAGCTCTCCGGGCCCGGAGACTACTACTTCAGCCTCTCGTTTTCGCTATCCTACAATGCTACCATCTACGCCACAAATGGGTACAAGCTTATGACCGGTGGCACGAACTTCAGGGCGAGCACGAACTTGGACGGTCAGTGCGTCGAGGGCGGGCTTTGTGAATATAAGCTGAAAAATGAGAGTACTCCGGCTTTGATTCAGCCCACCTTGCAGGAATGCAAGACCGCTTGCGGATAGATGGCCTGTTTAGTAGTATAGAAACCAGCTTCAGGCTTCTAATATATTTCTGAAAAATGGAAAACCTCAAATTCCTAAAGCAGATATGCACATCGCGATTGGTTCGTTTCCGTGTTCAGCCATCAAGATATTGAATTAGTGTTCTCACCGTGAGCATATGTGTCGCAGGTCGGTTGCCCCGTGGTAACCCTTTCCTCCCCTGCCAGCATTATCATTCCAAAAATTACTTGAATCCTTCACTTCTGCAGCAATTCGACATCTTAGATGAGTGCTTTATTGCATCTTTCTACCTATTCCTAGTGTTGATGCTGATACTTTCGCTGGCAGCCAGGTACCCACCGCGGTCATGCACATGGTACGGGAAGCCCGTCCTCAATGAGGCGGCGTTTGGTCGCATAGGATTGGGGCGTAATGGGTGTGTTTGTCACGGATATCCGTCGCTCGCTCATGTTTGCGTGCCATTAGTGTAGCCGTTGATTCGCTTGGCATGGTGTTCTATTGGCCTGGGCCAAGATCCACGACACTGTTGATGCCAGCGCCCGGTGCTTACACTACTGTGCCATCGATGAATATGTAGGCACCAAGCCTCTGTCGTCGGATAAACCTATTAACAAAACAGATACTACAGTATAATTGTTCGATGCTTCTAGATATTAAGCCGAAGCATACTCGACGGCTCAGCCGTAACAGGTTTATTACCAGTTTCATGGCGATGCTGCACGCCTCATTGGGGCAGACTATGGAGGAACAATATGCGGTCTCTTGGTGTACCGCAGTTTATTTACTTGCGGATGCTTTTTGCCTTCCTGAAAACCTGGCGTATGAGCAAAATATCCTTAGTTTCGAGAGCCACCCCCCATCCGGGTAGACTCTGGAACATCTTCTCGTGTTTCCATGCGTGTCGAGTGCTGTAATCTCTATGAAGGTGAGGACATCGAGGTATATGCGCTCTAGATACTTATGGATCTTCGAATTGCCCTGCGTAGAGAGGGCATTGATGTAAACATAGAGAGTCGACACGGAGAAGGCACAGAGGAGGATTCTCTAGTATCTTCGTTCACTTGACCAAGGTCAACAACGGTGACTTGAATCTCAGTGGACATGCTGTATAGTTATGTGAGCGTCGTTATAGTAATCAGTATCGCAATGCAGCGATGGGGACGTATGGGTCTGTGCAGCCGTTTCGGCACATAGTACAATGGCGTCGACGGCATTGGGGTCCCCGAAGCCCAGTCCCAATATCGTTCTTTAACCCCTTGATATCTTCCGAGATTTGCGTTAACTAGCAGCAAGGTATGGGGCTGCGCAATTATTATTAAACACATACCCTTTGGAATAAGTCGCAAGTGGTTTGGATACGTTCTCGCTGCTGGCTCATATAATCTGTCTACGTATAAATCAAGCAGATCTGTACATACATATTAGCGATATAACCTCGACTCAGCAGTCAAAGGCGGTTGTGTCATTGGACGGGGCGTGAATTAGAACTAGGCGCGGTTGAATTTATTTCCTTTTTCATTTCCCCTTGATTGTTGCCTTGAAGGTGCGTACTCTCATATCTGTCTTGGTGATGCAGCTACGCCGCCTTATCCAGGCATCTTGTCTTCTGATCTACGTCAGCGATTTACAGTATGGTTCGGACAGCACCCGAAACGCAGCAGGGGTGTTGTATGCCTGGGGTGCTACAGGGATTATGGCAGGGGTGCAAGGGTTTCGCCAATGGATTCCGGGAAGACAATAGGATATTAAACGAGACAATGCGGCTCTACGCATCCCTTTTCCGTTGAGGCTCAAACATAAAAGACTCACCTGTCCCATCTGAGCCTCAACTCTCCTCAAAATTCTACTACTGAACTTCTTTCTCGGTAAAATACGGCTCTGCAACTTGATCTCAAGCACCGACCTTCACAATAGCTTGGAAACTCCGTCTGCTTTCCTTTCGACAACGACAACGCCAGTTTACTACGTTCACATACATATTGCAACCTGTCATTCTTAGCGATCATTGGCAATTCATGGCCTAGATCTAATCGCTCGTGGATGGGAAGATGCCCCCATATCTCGACAAATACAACTCAGCATTACTATCATCTAGTATCACGTGAGCCGGCCTTTTTGGGACACAGCCAGTCGAGCACTGGACGACCTGTCGTGTCACGGTACGGTCGTTGTTATCAAAGGCAGCGCAGATTCCCAAACTCTGACAAACGAAAGAGCCTACCTTAGCGGGCCGAGTTGACCAAGCTGCAGGGCACCAAGCTGCAGGGCGAACAGGGCGAACAGGGCGAACAAGGCGAACGAGGCAAACAAGGCGACCAAGGCGACCAAGGCGACCAAGGCGACCAACGAGGCAGCCCCGAGGCAAAATGTAGAGCGACTAGTCATCCGTGCATGGAGTCCTTTGAAGGGGCGGTCAGTAGCCTCATGAAACCTAGCGACGCAGTAATGGTCTGATTGTTGCTGCAGTCCGCCTCACTCTTCTCATGATGGCGGCTTACCCACCGCGGTCACCGATCGTCCACCTGCCATGCGTCAGACATCGAGTTTGATTCTACGACGAACGCGGCTCTGAGACAGTCCAATCAACCGGTTCTCATCTATCCGCTGCGCAAGCATTGAACTGTTGACGTTATTTGACCGCCCGCCTGGAGCCGCACTTTTTCCTACGCGCGGAACTAACATCCATGCAAAGGATTTGGGATGGTTGTTAGCCCACGACATGCACCTTCGCAGAATGTGGCTCCCCGAGGGCATCTCCTGGATATTTACAGTGCATCGTACTGTACCTTAGCACCCACCTGGTTTACAATGAGCATCGCAAGATGCGGATGGCAAGCTCGGCATTGGCAGGTGGACTGGTCGTTGATGCTCTCGATTCTCTTATCACCGACATGTACAGCGAATCACCAGCCTTCCTCTTCGGGCATAACCTGCCGTCGTGGACAGAGCTTGCCTTGTCGGTCATTTCGGCTTACCCTGCCCTCAATCCCCGTACCCCCGGATTGCATCAACCCCTAATATTGCAAGAGGTATCGATAATACTGGGTAGGTCGTCTTGAACCATCTGCCAGACTCAAAGTAGGTGCACCTTCCACGGCCGTGATCAGGTAAGTAGGAATAGACCATTGTGTCAACATATGTGTTCACTATGCATACTACTCCTTCCAGTTCTCTCTACAATGCGTTAGAGGTTACATTTCATTTTGCTCTCTACGGCCATCGACGCGATCACGGGTGGGCATTGTCTTTGGCATTATACCTTCGCCCCCAACACCCCACCTCCACATCCAACCTCCGCGCGAGATATATGCCTTGCTCACCGATCTAGATGCGGATGCGGGCCTACCTTGAAGCCGAATCTCATCAAGGAGACTGGCTACACAGTGCCTGCCCATTGTTTAATGGCAATCCCATGTAACCCTGGCCCAGCCAATCGGTTCGCAGTCTTGAATTCTCTATGCATCTCATTGCCAAGATATCACTTCAAGATTACCGCCATGATCAAGGAATCTGTGCTCCGGCTCTAATTAACTTACCCAGTATCTACAGCAATCCCTTGTCCTAGAGTCAGGCAATCAGGCAACCGATCACGAGAATGCCTAGATCTCCCTCGCTTACCAGCTCCGGATGCTCCCCGGCGAACCAGTTGGTCCAATCGACGTCGTGAAATGAATTTATCCTCGCTCCTACACGGTCCTCAGCTGGAAAAGACTAGATGGTGGACGAGGCAACCGCAATAGTCTAAAGGCAACATACTGACACGCGGCATTCTGACCTGCTCGTCACGGCCGCGTGGTTCTCTGCCGCGTATTGTGGACTACTGTATATTTACCTTGGGTGCTGAGCCGATTCTTTTGCACCCGTTGTCCTCCGAGTTTCCACTGTGCTAGAATATTGTAAATCTAGTTATTTGCTATTGCCATACAGCGAAGCTGCCCTCGCTATTATAGTTTACACGGTTTACGTGAACCAAATATACATCTGATTCGATCCACAATGCCCAACTCTCCGAACTCGACTCAAGCGGCGTATGGAGGGTACGTCACACGGGAGATGCCTGTGGTATCCCGGCGCTGGGAAGCGCGTTGCTAATCAGGAATACCACTACAGGCAGACGCCATCCAAGCCAGACCACCACGTCTCGACTCATCCGTCTACGTCAGGCGCCAGCGGCTCACATGCCCTTCGAGGCTATTCCCTCGATGCATTCATGAAGGCACCCGACAGCACACCCCTAGCCTCAACTCGCTCGGCTCAGGAGATCGAGGCCGCGCATCGAGCGAGGGCCGCTGCGCAGATCGAGGCATTAGCCGGCCGCCTCCCTTGAGGCTCGTCCCTTTCCAATACGTTATGAGACGACTTTGGTGAAAAGAAAGAGCATTATGTGTTATCTCGGCTTATACTCTATCATGTTCCTCCACCGGGTCTTATTCTCATTCGGTTACATGGTCAGGATTCATAAGTACATATCGCTCGTCACGGCGTACAACAGGGGTGTTTCGGATAATGAAGTTTTCTTATGGCGCTCACCGGCGGGCTGCCGCATTTCGTTTACATCACGATCTCCTTGGCGGCCGAGGGTCACGACCATACCCTTCGACCTTGGTCGTTGGCGATCACGGACTACTACGGTTTAACGCGCAACTGGGTTACGGTTAGAGCAGCGAGAATATATATGCCGATATCCGCGATATCCGAGATATACATGTATATCGGCAGCCTGTGTTTAGTCACAGTCTCTTCTATCGGCTAGAAAATTATCAAGTACTACGACAAGAGAGCATCTACTCAGTCCTTAACTGTGCTTCTGAGTGATCAATCATATCATCTAGCCCGCCATTGTAGATACTCGTATGATCTACTAATTATGACAACGTGATGACGATAGGCGACGGTATTCATCGCGCATCACCTGGGACCGTGAAATGGGCGGCAGGAAACGACGTCGAACAAGAGAACAAAATAATATAATACACATTACGGTATGAGACTCGCAAAGTGATATCCCAAGACAGTACAGTATCAAAGTCAAGGTAAACGCAAAAGAAAACTTTATTTTTACTACCTGCATAGGTACTCCATCCACCCGGTGGGTTCAATGTGGGCATCCATCAGAACAATTCGTGTGAAAGAGGGTCGACGCCGTCGTTTACTAAGTAGCCCAAGAGGCGAATGGATACCGCCCCGTCACTAAAAACATGACGGTGGATTCCTATCGGACAATATATCAGCGAGCCGAGGCTTAGAAGATTGATTTATCTCTATCGTCCTTATCTATCGTCAGCAATTGTAAAGAAGTTGAAAGAACGCCTATTACATTCGCTACGCACTGCCGTTGAACCGTCTCTCTCTTTGGAAACCCGGATATTTCTAATATATATCATCATACACGCCTTATACGCCACTGTTTTATTTCCGACGACAAGAAAAGCACCACAGATGGCGCCGTCCCCGACAACCGGCGGCGCAACCGCCAAACCAGCACAGCCCTCACCCTCGCAACTCTCCGCCGTGCGCGCGTCGATCCGCGACCTCCTCAACCAACCAAACTACGACGACGGCTCCGCGGGTCCCGTAATCGTGCGTCTAGCCTGGCACAGCGCGGGCACATACGACGCAGCAAGCGGAACAGGCGGCTCCAACGGGGCGGGGATGCGATACGAAGCGGAGGGCGGCGACCCAGCGAACGCGGGGCTGCAGCACGCGCGCGCGTTCCTCGAGCCCATCAAGGCCGCGCATCCGTGGATCACATACGCGGACCTGTGGACGCTGGCCGCGGTCGTGGCGATCTCGGCCATGGGCGGGCCGGCGATTCCGTGGGAGGGCGGGCGGACGGACTTCGGCACGACCGAGGAAGAGCAGGCGCGGATCCCGCCGCGCGGCAGGCTGCCGGACGGCGCGCGGGGCGCCGACCACCTGCGCGCCGTCTTCGGGCGCATGGGGTTCGGCGACCGGGAGATCGTGGCGCTGAGCGGCGCGCACAACCTCGGCCGCTGCCACCTCGACCGCTCCGGCTTCGACGGCAAGTGGGTGAACAACCCGACGCGCTTCTCGAACCAGTACTTCCGGCTCCTGCTCGCCAACGAGAAGGTGTGGGAGCGGAAGACGCTGGCGAACGGCGTCCAGCAGTTTGTGTACGTGGAGGAAGTCGGGGGCCGGAGCGGCGAGGGGGGAGAGGAGGAGGAGGAGGAGCCGGAGGAGGGGTTGATGATGTTGCCCACCGACATGAGTCTGCTCTCCGACCCCGTGTTCCGGAAATGGGTCGAGATATACGCTGCCGACAAGGATCGCTTCTTTGCTGATTTCTCGGCCGTTTTTGCGAAGCTTTTAGAATTGGGTATTCGACGGGACGCCCAGGGTAATGTCGTTAATGATTCGAATGTGCAGGCCGGATACCGCAGCGCGCCCAAGAAGAGCAACGCGCCGCAGGCCAAGTTATAGATGAGCCATAGATTGAGGGGTATGCGATTTAGAAATGCTCTCACGGGCTCTTGTAAGGATAGATGTGGTAGATGGTGGGATGATAGACCTAGACTTTCGGGACTATAGACTGGCTTAGACTATAGACTAGACAGACCATGGTATTACAGCCATAAAGCAATGAACATCAATTCGGAGCAATACGCTGTATTAGTTGAAGTTGTTATTTCCATGATCTTCATCTTCATATAGCGTCGTCTTCCGGTTCTAGCCCTAGATCTGCGAGCAATTGGTTCCCTCGGTCTCGGGCACGCTCAGCCTTAAGATTACGTTGAAGCATTGATGAGTCGCCGTCCCTGTCAACATCTTCATCTTCATCTTCATCTTCATCTTCATCTTCATTCTCCTCCTCATCATCATCCACATCTCGTTTTTGGTTTTCAGCTTGCGCGCGTTGAATTTTACGAAGCATGACCTGATCGTCGTAAAAGTCCTTGATTGAGATTTCCTGTCAAGACTATCAGTATTTTGCGTATTCGCGATGACAATAAGGTGGCCACGATTGGGTTGCGGGAGTAGCGGTTAGGAGTATTGACCATACCTTACTACAGCCAGTCTGCGGACACGTGGCCCTATGGCCCGGGTGCTCGCGGAGGTATTGCACAATCGCCGGTTTGTTAAAGGTGTGCTTGCAGACGCTGCTCGTATAAGGTTCCTCCATGACGACCATAGACAATGGGCAGTAGATGCTGACATGCTCCTCGGCAATGACTAGGTCTTCCTCCTCTTCGTCATCCTCTTCATCGCCGCCAGCATTATTACGCGCAAACCACCTCGACGCATCCGGCAATGGTTTGCCGTCTATACTATGTACGGCATCCCACCAGAGGCGTTTGAAACCGATATAATCGTTATCGACAGCATAGCGTTGCTCCAAAGATCTTGTTGAATAGTCGGCGGTGGCCTTCTCCCGCTCGTTCTTCAAGATCCGCAAGGGGCCGACGATATCCTGCTGCATGTTTCCCATAACGAGGTCGTCGTCTTCGGTCTTGGCCCCCTGCTCGCGGTTTTCTTGTTCCCGGGCGGCGGCGTTCTCGCTCTCCAACTCGACCTTGCGCACCGTGTCATGTATCGCGTTCCGTCCGTCCTGGAGCTCGACGCGCATATCTATAACGTCGCGCACAGCGCTCTCGCACTCAGCTGTAAGCGTAGGCACCGCCTCCCGTAGACGCATGACGGCTGCCTCCTCGGCGCGCCGGCGTTTCCGTGGCTCGTCGTCTTCCCCATCGTCCTCGCTTTGGCTCCGGTGTTGCTTTTTCAACTTGTCTAGCTCGTCCTTCCTCTTTACGTGGCGGTCGTTGATGTCACGCACGTTGTTTGTCAACAATGTAATCGACTGCGTTAACTGCGCTTCGTAGGTCCGGGTGTCTGTGTTGTTGGAGAGCTCGGCTAGTGCCCTGCGTGAGGCGGCATCGAGAGGAAATGCCGGGGGCTCGTACTCGGGTAACTGGGTGGCACGGCGATTCTGCTGCGCATGAGATGGAGACGAGGGTCGTGGGCGGCCGCGATTGCGCTGAGCGCCAGAGATAAGCGGCATGGCCGGATTGAATAGACCAATTGAGAGGAAGATTTTATTGTGTGTGTTTAACAGCTGGAATGGCCGCCTTGTGATATGAAGGAAAGCGAAGGTGGGCGGGCTGCTGTCGTGGTTGTTGACGTTGTTGATGTTTGAAGGACTACGCACAGCAAATGCAATCAATGCACAGAGCGCGTCGGTTGGTTCGTGAAAACGCGTTGAGTGGTACAAATTAGGATGCAATTAAGGATGTAAGCACTGTAGATCGATACTGTATACTACCTTAATTATTAGTTGATTGAGGGGCTAAAGTGGTGCACATCTATACCTAGGTACCTAGTTTTAGCAGCTCACTGCTCTAGAACATGAGTACATGAGACTACGCGTAGTGCTTTTTATATGCACTGTGTACTTTTCCCCCGTACTAACGTGACCCCCCCTTCCCGGGGCAAAATCCCCCACTACGTATACGTCCAGCTAATGGGGTGGATTAAGCTCTTCGTCCAGCCGGATCTACGCACCGGCGAGTCGCGACAATCCCTTATCATCACAGTTTCCGAGGTTATACGATGTTTCATCACATTCTCTAGCCACCGCTCGTGATAAACAACTATCCTACAATGGTCTGCATAAACGACAGCTCGAAGGTTAGGGACTATCACTGCAATACCTACAACAGCCTATCTTCTATTCCCGGGTAATGCAGCTGTAAGACGTCAAGCTGTTGGCGATCAGACACCTATCGACCTATACGTATGTGAATGGGCTTACGTTAGAGGGAACGTCCCGACATCCGATTGCGTTCGCAAGAATCCCCTAAGTTACAGGGCACTACCTAGATAGGTAGTATAACGAAGCAAGCTTATTGATCCTCCCTACTTCCTCTCCTTCTCCTATACCCAGGTACGTTATTAGTGCCTATTACCCGTCAGCTAAAACTTCGACGGAGAGAAAGTTTTCGTGGTCTCAGCCCGACCGATTCCGAGCAATCCGGCTGTCTGATATTTTAAGATTCGATCACATCCTCCCTGCATTGTACAGCCTGCAGACAGAATGCAGAAACTTCACCATGCAGTCTGGAATCTATCAGGAACCACCAGATAGGTATGTTATGCAGCTGTGGAGAGGTCTTTGGGGTCCAGTGCCACCATCTGGCCATGAATAGCCTATGGCTATTGGATGTTAGCCTTCTGGTGGCAGGGATCGCCCGGTAAGCCACGGCCGCCAGTCTGTGCCGCATGCCATTACAGGGGGTAATACGATGACAAGCGCATGATACTCTGTCGTCGGCACGCTATGCCCATGCACCAGCGCACCACTCGGCGCTGACATCGACCTCCTAAGGGCTGAGACTAGAAATCCGGTTTTCGTATTGGGCTGACTGTGCCCACAAGCCTGCATGACGATGCTCCCCCATTTTGCATCCCACCATGTCCAAACGTCATCTCTATCTAGTGTGTATGGCAGTGGCATGTCCCTTAAGAAGAGATCGAGTTCGGAGGTCAGGCTAGATATAATATACCAATTCATGGCCGAGCCATCGTTCCTGTTCCCTATTTCACCGTGATTCTGTATACTATGTATTAGTAGTTCAATTCATCCTAACCTACGGTCCCTATTTCAGTTACACCCTAGTCAGTACCCTAGCTTACAATACTCCGAGACACCTATTTCGATAGACCGAAATGGATCGGTACCTAGGACAACTATGGACGCCATCAGTGGCAAAGCCCGAAGGCAAGAAGCTGAAAAGGAAACTCCAAAAGCTCGGTGCTCAACAAGAACAACAACAACGACCATATTCAGTCAATTATAGCGACACTAAGATGAGTCCAGAGTATAAGTCACGTCGGACGTCTTTATCGTTCAGTCTCTTCAGCAGCATGAAGCCGAGTGCTCCGCAACGCCCCTCTTTACCACCACCCACCAACACAGAGGACGGGAAGTGGCTCGAGGACTTCCGAAAAAGCGGCTATCTATATCGCGACAGCCGTCGTTCGCGGCAGCCCGAGAATGAACAGACGCGGGAGCGTCCCGTAACCGTGATGGTACCCGAGTTCGCACATCTTGCTGTCAGCACAACTCCACCCCCGGAGAAGACACCAAGCCCTCCCATCAGGAATGGGCCACATCAACCGACGAGGCGATACGCAAAGACACCCGTATCACATATCGGGCAACTAGAGACTCATCCCCTGTTACGCACTCAGGGAGTGTCACAAGACGTCCCGACCATTGAGAGCATTGCCGAATCCTACAGGGCGCTGCTGGAGTCCCGCGCTTCGTTCCTGAGCGACGCAAATATCGAGCATGCCGCAACGGTGGAGAATCACAATGATTTCTTCTCTCCCCAAGACCCTGCGCTCGTCCCTCCACCCCTAGAGCCGGTGGCAGAAGTGCCTGAACCTCCAATCCCGAGAGGGTCGCCACGATCTGACGATGGGACGTTGGTCGAGGAAGACTCGGCGGACTTCAAACATGTCACCATCTCCTCAATACCAAGCACTCCATCCTGGGCCAGCTATGAGACTGCACCGCTGGCGCTGGAACGGAAAGCAACGACCCCCTCGAGAGGCCCAGATCTACAGACGTGCTTATACCTTTTGACGAATGAATTGTCTTCGGCTATGAATGGGTCGCCCGCCCAGCCTAGCACAGACACATCTGCTCTACAAATATGGGTCATGATCGAGGCATACGAGAAACTACGCGATCAAGTCCTTAGGACACATGAGGGGGACATCCAGGAGAGTCCCCTGAGGGCTACATTTGATACATGGCTCAAGGCGCTGCACTCAATACATGATGGGATGACTGGGGGCGACGGGCAGCGGAGCGAGAGTGACTACGGAGATTAAAAAAAAGGAGGGGGGATGAATAAATGCCTAATGATAAGGTTAACTCTAAATTTTAATGATCGAGCTTTTTCCCGTTATTCAAACTCTCACAATACCAACTATAATTAAGGTTACAATTCAAAATAGGTTCATGCTTGTTAGGACATAGCTGCTTATCCGACCTGCCCGGATTGAAAGATAAGGCTCTGGCGGGGATAGGTTCGCGCTCTGTCTACCCCGACGAGGCAAGAACTGCAGGAGGGCCTCGTTGCTACGCTGCAAGACGATGCAACGCAGGCTCAGTTGAGAAAATAATCCTTCGATGTTACCTGCACGTTTTTTCTATAATTAATTAGGTGAGAAATGACAACTGTTGGATCATGCACTGCTACAGAGGGGTAACCTCTTACGATGACTTGCATCGCATGGACTTAAGGGGCTAAACTTCGTTGTGTACGGTCCTAAATGCAACCCAGTGATAGCCTGCTCAAACTACAACCTAATTGACGCATGTCATCTTGCATTCGTGTACCTCGGTCTACTTATACTCTAACTTTAGAACAGCCAAGTAGGGTGCCAATCGAAACCGCACACTACAACCTACGTCAAGGCTCAGGAGATGAAGTTCTGCATGTGCACCATAATCAGGAGACTTATATTCAACAGCCTTAGTCAAGGTGAATTCGGCCAGGGGGTATTTCGGTCGGGGAACGAAAGCTAACGTCGTCCAGCATCGTGCTATTTTCAACATTGGCGGCACGTTCACGATCAGGGGACAGATACCGTAACTTGCGAAATATGCCTCTCTCGTAACCCATTTATAGAACTGCACTTGTTTACATGGAACCGCCTCCAGTTACATTAGTAATTAACTACCTAGAGTTGCATCATGACGCACATCAGCGCATTGGCATAACTCGCGTGTCGTCGTTGAATGGACAGGAAACTAAGGGGACGGTAGCTGATCTGACCGCTACCTACTTCGAACGGAACCGAGCACGTCAGAGTTTGCTCTCCTCCCTGGTCGAATAAGGTAACTTAAAGAAGTCCCACAAGGTGACTGCGAACGTGAAGAGCGGATCTAAGGAAATCTGAAATTCAACCGTGATGCTACGTAGAATTGCGATAAGAATAAAGAGGCCTTAAACCCAATGAATTTACCGAGTAGAAACGTATCAAACCGTGGCATAGAATTCGTGAAACAAAGACTGTTTCAGATAACTGGTTACTACGATACATACAAGACGTTCCGAAGAAGTCTAAATCATGGCCTACTCGGATGGAACGATGGTGTATTGTAGACCTTATCCATACGTCAGTCTTGTTTAGTTGTCTTAGTCAATGTCTCTTTTCAAAGCTCTAACCATCAGACCTAGATGTAGAATAATTAGTATACATTCATGTTAGATATGTTCAGTAAACTACTAATTATATAGTGAGTAAGGATAAACCGTGCTTGTACACCCAAGCCATCTCAGATAGAACGCCTGACATTCGACTCGCTCCTATGCGTTTGTGTTGCTTTGTTACCTCTTGGGGTTGATCCAAATCAAGATTTCTTTACCACCGTATCCAATCGACTCAAGCATACTAGCCAGTATCTTCCACAGCTGCACAGGCACATACGCGAAGATCTTGACAAGACTCCAGAACAGGAATCCCAAAAGTTCTCCCCAGAATCCCCACATCGCTTTCAACATCTCAATAGAAACATCCCCGAACTTGCGCATCCAATGCCAAAGCTTTCTCGGCCCCTCGACAACCACAGCGTGCACGAAGGCCACAAAGCCGTCCCAAACATTCTTCAATGTGACGTTCCTAAAGAATGTCCCAACAGCCAATAGAACAGTATGCAAGAAAGAGAAGAGCCTGTCAAAAATCTTCCCAATGACTCCCACAAGAATCTTGACCCCATTCCAACCCCAGAGAGCCGCAATCCTCGCCGCTTTAGGAATCCCCTTAATCGTGGCAACGATATCATCGCGGATAGACACCGCCAATGTTTTCACGAAAGGCGGTATCCGCCTCACGAAACCCCAAAGATCCCCCGGGAGGCTCCTGACGCCTTCCCAGAGTCTCTTCAACCCGTCCACCACGAGCCTCGGCAGCTCCGCGCGACGGGCATACAGCCACTTGACGCGCCGGACGACGGGGAGCACGACGGCGTGTTTCGGGACATACCAGACGAAGAACTTGGGCACGTAGTACGCGAGGAACTTCCCGACCCAGTAGACGCCCGTCGCGGCGCGTTTCGCGCGCCGTATCGAGACGTCGTGCCGCGCCTTCCACCGCCGGAACCCGCCGCCGCGGCGCGCGGGCAGGTACGCGACGATCTCGCGGTGGCCGTTCGCGGCCGCGAGGCGCAGCGCGAGCTCCCCGTCGGGCGCCACGAGGGCGTCGTCGGCGCGGTACGTCTCCATCAGCAGCTTCACTATAGGCAGGCTGCCCCTCGCCGCCGCGAGCTGCAGGGGCGTCCTGTAGATCCCCGGGGGGTTCAGGTGCTTCCTCGGGGGGTTGGTGAACCGCCTCGGGCGGCGGCCAGGCCATGCCACGCCGTAGGCGTTGGGGTCGGCGCCCGCCTCCAGGAGGAAGCGCACCGTTTCGATGTGCCCTGCGTTGATGGCGAACAGTAGCGGCGTCAGGCCATCCTCGTTTCTGGTCTCCGTGGTCACGGCGTTGGTTTCCAGTAGGCCGGTGATGGTTTCGTGGTCTCCTTCCCCGATGGCTCTGAAATAGGTCGCTGTTGCTTCTCGATGGTTGTAAAGATTCGCGAGCATCTCGTTCTGTGCCCATCTATACGGGACAGGACCAATACCCACAGGGCCATTATTTAGGCATTTAGAACTCTCGCCGTTAGTGCGCGTTGGGAGCTGTCGAGCCACATCGTCCTTCTGGTAAGTAGTCGCTTTACTTTCGCTATATCTGGGCAGATCTTGCGTCTCAGCCGTTCCATCCCCGTCATTCGAGCATTTATCGTCGCGTTTGGCGACGATGCCGTCCATTATCGCGCCATCGGCGAGAACTTTCTTATCGCTCATTGTTGAAGCAATTCAATCGAGAAATCAATTATTAGGTTCAGGTATGTGAGTCAACCGCCTAGATAATAGCTAATGCGAAGTTCGACCTATTTATCAGTGGCATTGGCCGGCCCCAAGATTGCGGCGAGGTGCGGCTGTGTTTTTCATCCCTAAAGGTAGCCAAGATGCGACGGGCAGATTCAGCCCTGTTGGGTTGAAAAGAAAGAGATTCATATGAACATTAGGCAGACAAGTGCGTCGCGATGAATCAAAACAACTTTTGTAACCAAGTAGCATAGCAAGCGCATAGGGTATTTAGTATTTAAGACACCTTGTATAGCCGGGAAAGAAGTTGTCAAGGTGCATGATTGAGAGGCGTTTTGGGTGATACACCCCGCACCTAGGTACTTATACTTAAATCTCACCAATATTAAATCCAGACAGCTTCGTGGGAGAAGGCATGTGAAAGTAGTAGTTGTGTTAATATAAATAGGTCCACCAAGTCAAGAAAAGAAAAACCAAGAGTGCGCGATAGTCTAAACAGGGGTGTTTTTACTCATATGCTATACATTTAGATCTTCTCACCATTTAGGATAGGCTTTGCTTCGTCACTCCTCCACCAACTGACGCCCTCCTCGCCGGGATACGTATACCTATCCATACTCTCCGGCTTCATCTCCACACTGTAGCCGGGGCTCGTCGGCGTCTGGTAATAGCCATCTTTTATGGTTGAAGGGTGGAGGAAGTGTTCGTGCAGGTGGTCTACATACTCCAGCACAGAGAGCTTCCCGCTAACTACGACGTAGTCGATGGTGCTTAGATGTTGCGTGTACTCGGGTAGGCCGACACCACCGGAGTGTGGCACGATGGGAACACCGTATTTCTTGGCCATAAGTAGCACTGCTAGAACCTCGTTCACACCACCCAGTCGGCACGCGTCGATTTGACACACGTCAATAGCGCCTGCCATCAACAATTGCTTGAACATGACGCGGTTCTGGCACATCTCGCCCGTAGCGACGCCAACACCGAGAGGTCGCAGCGCGTCGCGAATGGCCTTGTGGCCGAGGATGTCGTCGGGTGATGTAGGCTCCTCAATAAACCAGGGCTTGAATTCCACCAGGTGCTTCATATACTCAATAGCTTCGGGTACACTCCAGACCTGGTTCGCATCCACCATTAGGATGTTGCCGCGATCGAAACCAATCACGTCGCGCGCAATGCTCAATCGTCGCCTATCTTCCTCTACGCTTCCGCCGACCTTCAATTTGAAGTGCTTGTATCCCTGGCTCAGGGTCTCGTTGAGTAGGCTCTTCATCTTATCCTCGCCGTAGCCAAGCCAGCCAGCGCTCGTCGTGTACGCGGGGACAGCACGGCTCTGCAAAGCCTCTTGAAAGCGGTCTGCTTTGCCCTTTTCGCTCTCTTTTAGCAGGGCAATGGCCTCTTCGGGGGTGATGGCATCTGTGATGTACCGGAAGTCAATGCACCGCACGAACTCCTCAGGCGTCATCTCAGAAACAATTTGCCAGACCGGCTTCCCAAGGGACTTAGCCCACAGGTCCCAGATAGCGTTGACGACGGCACCGAGCGCCAAGTGAATGACGCCCTTCTCAGGGCCGATCCAGCGTAGCTGCGAATCATTGACCATATATCGCCAGGTCTTTCCCCAGTCCGCTACTAGAGAGGAGAGGGTGCGACCTTTCAGTCTGTCTCCAAGGTGGTTGATGGCTGCGCATACTATATCGTTGCCACGTCCAATAGTAAATGTCTAAGCTCGGTTATTAACGGAATTTTATAAGCGTTCTTCAGTTGGGAAAATCTACCATTCCATGGCCTGTATACTCTGAATCCGTTTCGAGAATGCAGTATGCAGAAGAGTAATCGCCAGCAGCATTCATAGCATCGGAGCCCGTCTTGTCGAGGGACGTAGGGAACCGAACGTCCCTTGTCCTCCAACCGGTGATAGTTATCTCAGGCATTATGAGGTTTGTCTAATTCAGACTTAGTCGATTCAGAAAGGTATGGTAAGAGGGGGTAAATACCGGCGTATGGAAACTGCTCGTCTGGAGATAAAATGAAAAGGCAAAGAATGGAAGACGAAGAAGCAAACGAACGTGGTTATTCACCAACTTTTCTCCTGTCGTCGAGCGCCAATCGTGTAATTAATACGACATCCCACTATAGATTCCCCATTCTTCCTGGTATCGTCGTCTTCCGTAGGGTAACCGAGGGGTATTAGTTAGCGGGGTCCGTCCCATCATCACTCCGAAAGACCTCAGAGCATGCGTTATGATTGATGGAAAAATGAGGGGTGATCCGTCCCTCAACTAGCCAGTCTAGTGGTATCCATTAAAATAGAGCCTTGGAGCTCACGATGCGCTGAGAACCGTTGGGGAATCTTCAATGCGCAGACTACGCGCAGTACTCATCTAGCAAAGTCTTTGGCGAGTCGCGAGGGTCGAGAACCTCAAGGATGTGATAGAGATGTGGTGTACCCCGCCGATCTCGTTAAGTTATTGTTCGCGTCTCGTTGTATCTTACGTAGGTATACGACTTGAGACACGCTCGACAAACTGCACGTTGATTGGTGGAATATTTGATAATCAAACATGCGATAATTGCATAGTAAGCCCGTTAATCAAATTGATTTAAGACACATGCATAAACCTTCTAACTCGATAGTGCTGCCTAGGTAGGTATATCAAACAGCACATCAGGTATATTATACACCTCAGCACCTAGGCAGTTGAAGAGACATCATATACGTGGTACAATAAGTATTTTGGTAGGTATCTAAGGGTACGGGACTACCCGTTTCAGTGTTCGTATTGAGTCGGCATGGGAACTCTTACATCTTAACCTATCCTCAAATTCGCAACAGCCAATTGAGGTCTCCTCAGCCGCTAGTTGCGACAAGCTCTCTCTCTCTCTCCTATTCTCCATGTACTTCCGGCGCTCCCAGGTTCTCCAAATACCTATTCATCGCCTACTGCTCGTCCTCGGGCGATTGACTGGCCGGAGCAGTGGAAATGCTAATCTGCTCGATAATACGCTCTCGCACTTTCTCTGCTCTTCCGAAACGATCGGGGACCGACAATGTGTACGGCAGCAGTAGGCAAGGAGGGCTGTTGCCGACCCAATCTTCCACGAACCAGACCTTCTTTGGGAACGTGTCACTTCCGTAGCATCGTAGCATCAGGTCGAGGATTCGTGATGCCACCCAGCGCTTTGCGGCGTACGACAATCCTCTATCTTCACTGTCCTGGTCGTGCTGTGGTGTCTCCGCACTCTCTGCCTCAACCAGTCGAGCGTTGTTCCCTGCGGATTGTGTGTTTCCTGTAGAGCTATCACCCTCTTCGGGTGTAGATGTGGTGACGGTGTTGGCGGCCATGAAAGAAAGAAATATCGTGAGATGCGAATCTCCGCCATTGGGCAAAACCCCAATGCGAGCGTCGAAGACGATCTTGTAACCGGTCACGAAACCCCAGGTGCAAGCGTAGTTGAGCGCCTCCTCGAGAGCCTTATCGTGGTGTCCGAGCGCGCTCAGATCGAGTATTTTCTTGTGGAATTCAGTCAGGACTTCTTGTGTTGAACCCACTGTAAGTTTATGAATTAGTATTAGTAATTTTGCTTGTGCGATCAAATATTGCGTAGGCGGGAAGTGCTGCTCGAATATGACAGGCCTAGGCTGGCTCCTTGAGCTCCTGGAAAATGGTTGTTAAGAATTACTTACAGACATCCTGTTCGAGGCCATGAGCCTTAGCCTCGCTAATAATAATGGTGGTCATGGCGAGCGGCTTCCCTCTGCTTCCTGTATCAGCCGTGTTAGGATAAGTGTTTTTGACAGCTTTTAAGGTGTACGAGACTCGAGATTTTTGATCCTTGCCTTAGATAACTAGATTGTTCTCTTTAAAAGGCAGCTGCGTTCTTGATCTAGGCAGAAATGAGCAGTTAAAATTCCTTTGATGCGGAGCATCTCTCACGGGTGTGAATTGAGGTGAAATAATTGACTCCAATGAGTGTGAATACAAAACACAAAAAGCATTGAGGGTCCCCATAGAAAGGTACAAGATGTGCTTTAGACTTTTGAGGAAGGTGAATCGCATTCAATAGAAACAAGGTGTTTTGGTTTGTGAGCACGACCTTCGGGTCTATTCGCCTGGGTAACAATGTGTTGTCGGAATCGTGATATCCCCCGGACACTCGGTGGGCAGGTACCAATACTAAGGCCCGCTCTCGCCGACATTGTAGGTACTTTAATTTTCCTGAACAAGCTCTTCATATTTGATTCTCAGCAAGCAACAGGTTTGTAAAAACTACACCTATAGAGCTCTTCCTGAAATCTAAAAATGAAATCACACGCAACCTTGCTCCAGAAAGAGATATATAACACAGAAAGTTTATTCAGCTAGCACTAACCCCTAATAACCCTACAATGTGTGTTGTTGAGACCGGTCGATTCAAAAGTCTTTTGTCAAGAAGCGTCAAGGCTGTTCATCATTCATGCTGACCACAATCAACAGTACTCAACACCAGCATTATGACTGCTTTGTTTGTGAATTACTATAATACTATGTGTTAAACTAGATACTAGAGGTGGTAGGACAATGCAGTCATGGGACAGACAGACACAAGGGCTGGTCAACACTGATCACTGTTCAACGATTCCATATTCATTTTCTGTGTCGTCAACCCGAGTTCCATAAAATAGCAACAAGCTATAGCCCAAAACTTCTTTGTTATTCTATCCATGTTGATCCGCCCTTGCTTATTACGCATGCATAAATACTCTCAGGTATATTAATCATTAATACAAAAACATACCCGGCTGATAAGCAGGCGTTCATAACTTCAGCAATATACAAGCATGGTATAACAACTATAATTCATTCTGTATTTAATCAACCATTTATGTAGCCGCGGAATGTTTGATTAGTTCGCAAGCTCTTTGTTGCCACCATTTCATGCCTAGTGTCACAAGACATACAAGAGACTTTATATGTAGTTAGATTGGTTCCATGAAGGTGTTTTAAAGACTTTGGCGCAACAACAAGGAGAAGCTAAGCTGTAGGCGAAGATGAAGCTATTCGTGTATATAAAGCCTGGGGTTCGCCCGTTTAGCTGAACAGGGGAACTAGACCTCCAAAGCCCCCTTAATCGCAAAGATGATTGATTATTAGTTTAATTCTTAGCTAAAGGTTTTGCAAAGATAAGGCTAAAAAATATAAAAGATATAGCTGCCCCCATCCCGGATCGAACGAGAGACCTTGTCATTTCTGTAAGTTTTACAAGTGACACGCGCTACCACTACGCCATAGGGGCAATATTGCTGGGAGAATTCCGGAAAATCACCTTCTATACCTAACCATGCAAGCCAATTAGTACAGGCTTGGCGACTTGGCGACTTGCCGCAGGATTTAACATAATGATTATCCGTGCGTAAGTAATTAGAAAGCTTTGCTTTCCCGAACATGTATTAGCAACGACAATTAAGTATAAGAGAAGGTAAAGCTTGAGAAGTTCTAACGGTAACCCCCTAAAACTCTATAAAAGTGGTTAGGCTTTTTATTAGCCTATACGGACTCTGCAACTAGTTGATTAGTTAGAGTTTATTTAAGGTATTAACTATAACGTATTTGTACTGAAATCAATTATGTGGCTTGTGTACTGCAATAGTAAATATAGTTATTAAAGGCCACTATTTCCAAATCCGAATACTAGGCTTAACTAGGGGCGTAGCCCCTAGTACTCGGGGGTCCAGGGGGGAACCCCTTAGGAATATTTATATATACGTAGTATTTAAATCGAAGTGCCTTAATACTTTGATTTACAACGTATTAAAATGGAGCTTCGCCGGCAAAGCTTTCTATTTTAGCGACAGGGTGGCGCTACAGAGTACTTATTAAGTGTGTTCAAATGACTGGAGACAGAGCTTATCGAGATTTTGACAGCCTACTACTAGTTAGGAAATAGATAGCCGGATGACTAGGTGTCTGCAGTTTACTCCAGCGGCTATCTATTAGGATTCCAATAAAGCCCCGGTCAGAACCCGGTCGCCAAGTCATCAAACGACGCCGGCCGCACCCAGCTTTGCGGAATGGTCAAAATGCGGAGACCAACAAACAGTCACGTTGAGTGCCACATCTGGAACAGCATACCTATCCGTATCTATCTATCTCGCGAGAGATAAAGTATATCCATCCAAATGGCGCGAATCACGTGGGCGGCTATGCGGAGAAGAACGCCGTGCCGACTGCACAACCTAGACTAATACCGAGGTACTGTACATGGTAAGTACCGGGTCTCCTTAGGGCGATACCGGCCCTGCCACGAGAGCCAAGAACTACATAGACCACAAAGAAGAGTCCAGTAGGGAGATATAAACTCGAATATGTGATTGCTTGTGATGAGTAAGAGTGGTATTCAGGTTACTCGCTCGTCATTCCATATTCAGAATGTCGCCCAGGAAAGAGTCTTATATCATCGTCGGAGCAGGCGTGTTCGGCGTATCCACGGCGTATCACCTGATCCAGAAATATCCCAACGCATCGGTAACTCTGGTTGATCGGGATGCATATGACGCCGAAACTCGTGTAGCTGCCTCATGGGACTGGAACAAGGTGGTGCGGGCCGACTACGATGACATTGTCTACTGCGAGCTTGCGCTCGAGGCGCACGACGTTTTCAAATCCGATCCCTTGTGGCAACCATTTTTTCATGAGACGGGTCTCATATGGACGTGTCGCGACGATTATGCGCAAGGCGTCATCGAAAACTACAAACGTCTCGGACGAAAGGCCAATATCAAAGCTGTGTCAATTGAGGAAGCGCGAAAACTGTATGGCGGCCTGTTCGAGGATGCTGACTACACCGGCGTCAAGGAGGTGCTTATTAACCCGACCGGCGGATGGGGCGCTGCCGGAGACTCCCTACGTGCAGTCACTCGCAAAGCCTTGGACTTAGGCGTCAAGTACGAAGTGGCCGAAGTGGCAACATTGTTACTGAACAAGGATGGCCAGTGTTCTGGTATTAAAACAACAAAGGGTAAAGTGTTGAAAGCAACACATACGATCATCTGCGCCGGGGCGTACACACCAACACTGCTCGAATTCAGTGCTGTGAACAGTGGCCGACCCAACATCGCAGCTGGTTTCAGGCTTGTTGCAGGTGGCATCACGACGGGAATGGCTAAATTAGATGATGAGTTACACGCAAAATATGGTTCTATGCCTGTGGCTTTTCAAGGGTATAGACCCGATCAAGGTAAGGGTGCTCTCCCGGATGCTTCACTTTGCACGGGAATCTGATCATGCGAACAGGCCCCTTCATTGGCTCTCTTCCGCCAACTCCGGGAGACCGTGAGATGAAGTGGTGGGGACAGACAATATTCAAGAACACCAGAGAGGTGTTGCCTGGGCACTATGTCTCATCACCGCCCCCAAAGCCAGACTATGCGCAGTGGGAGGTTTCAGGGAGGCTTAAGGAAGATATAAAGTACGCAAACAAAGTTTTCTATGGCGAGAAGACTGCGCATTGGATACTGCAGAAACACCGCATCTGCTGGTAAGTCCCGTAAGTCCATGGAAATGAATGGTTGACTGACAATTAGACAGGGACGCCTTCACCACAAGTTCAGACTTCATCATCTCACCCCATTCAGCTGCAAAAGGTCTATATCTTGCGACTGGTGGCTCATTCCACGGTTACAAGTTCTTCCCTGTGATCGGAAAGTATGTTGTTCAGATGCTAGAGGGCGAACTATCTCCTCAATTGACAGAGAAATGGGCTTGGGATAGACAACGTCCAGATCCAGCACTTTTCCCAGACTGGCCCAGGTCAGAAATGAAGGATCTAATAGATCCAGTAAGAACCTCAAAATTATAATTCAGAACAGAGTCTTAATGTACGTTGAAGTCTTTATACAAGTTGAGCCATTCATGCCGAAAGGCCCTTGCGATATTCGAACTCGTGACCCGTGAGTAAACACGAGGCCCTTACAAACGATAGGGTCTGTGTAATAGTAGTATAAGACTCAATGGGGGGCCAATTTAAACCATGAATCTCTCAAAAGCTGAAGGATTCCATTTCAACTGTGTGATTATATCAAACTTGGTAAATACAGCTAGTTCTCACTAATTTATACCCTGTCCAGGAATAGCTAGGTATACATACAGGACTCAATCGAAGTGGTTGGTACATTTGCCCGGAATAGACCATGTCGAGTTAAGCCACCTGCACTGCCTCAATACCAGCCCCGGAACCGATGCCTGTCAAGCAGTCTTGAGGTTAATTTGAGCTACTAGCCTACGCCTTGAAAGGGTTAGAACTGCGCAAAGCCAAAATTTCCCTGGCCAAGAGCGAATGCCTACAATGATTTGGTGCCATGTTACACCGCCCATCGATGGGGTTCGATCCGAATGTCTCAACATGGGGGTGCGGCCTAGACCACGGGAGCCCCGGAGGCGCTACCACGTGTACCGCGTTGGGCAGAAACATCGTGACACATGACCATCAGACTTTGCTCTCGACACATATCTAGACCGCAGTCTAAAACACTTGGTCCTGTAAAAAGGATCGGGGCACAGACTTTTATGTATGTTCCCGCCTCGGACTCTAATTCCGTTGCCGACGGTCCGGGGAGTCTTGTATCACGTCTACGTTTGTCTCTTCAAAAAAGAAAAAAAAAAGGCGAGACGCACACGTATAGGCACTATACATTACTGGCCTCAGACCAAAATTGTACTAATGTTGGCTCGGTTGCCTTGGCATTGTGAATAGGTAATTAAGGGTTGCTAACTGCCCATGTTTAGATCTTCTTGGGTCATATTCCCCATACTTTTAGATGTGGCGAATTAGCGTTTCAACTAGGGTTGGTTTAAGTTGCTAATATTGATATTTCAAACTTAGGAGACAACTGATACCTTATATGGGCGCATCGCATAATCTTTGATGTGCTTCAACCTATGCTAACATACTTACATACTTACGTTGGCAGTGGCAAGCCACCGGATATAATATGGAGACTTACAAGACTAGTAGTAATGATAGGCCTCTAAGAATGTGGCCCACGAATTAACCCATGACAAATAACATAGTACGCGATGGCGGATGCCCGTTACGGTAAATCAATGCTATGCTATTCGTCCCCGTAGTCCGGTAAAGGAGAACGGCGTAACCCAAGGAGATACCCCAATAACGATGTTCGGAATATATCAGAATATCCTTATATTCTAATTGGATACGCAACCAATATTTTTAGCACTCCTTCTTGCGCGAAGGGTCGCCAACTAGACCAGTCCAAACTTAGAAGAACGTGTTTTTGTTGTATATTGTCACGACGAAGAGCATCAGGCTAGCTAGGGCCGTAGTAAAGTGATAAGAAATTTGTCAATTAATGACTATCCTTGACGCTATGTCTCATACTTCGTCGACAGTGAGATAGGCGTTCTATCAAGTCGATAGGTGGTAAATTACCCACTTAAGCTTTTGTTCAAAGAACTCTTTTCCGTCACCATCTTTCATGGAACAAGGAAAACGTCTTGTATACTATTATTAGCAAAGTCATGCATTTGCGTGACTATGTCTCTTCATGCCTCCTATACCGGCCTACAGGCTTAGTAACAAGGGGAGTTTGACATGTTATCATAGAACCTAAGAGCAAATAACTGACTATGCAGTCTTACCAACATGAAACCGAGCGTGCGTCACCGGATCAGCACGAGACTCCATTGTATTCCAATTTTACAATATCGTAAGGTAGCTATACACCAATAATTGCATGGGCAGCAAGAAGGGTAGGTAGAGTTCCTTAATGCCGATCACGTGAGCGTATCTCGGCAGGTCTCCGCCGGTTGTTGAACGTCCAAAATAGTGTAGACCCGGTCATGTGATCGATATTCCAACCGCCTTGGGTGTTACTGTCCTATCTTTGTGATTTCATGATCGTGATTAGCAAGGGAACATGGTGGGAGGGATTACATAGATGATAGGGCCAGTTCAGGAGGTATATCAGCCCAATGCCGGTGGTACTAAGAGGAGGAGCTCTATACATAGGAAACAACCCCCCTAAACGGAATTGACAATTCACCTCACTTCCATCTTCCTACCTCATAATATACGCCTAAGTGCTTACGTGCTAGCAATCATGGCCGAAATCTCAATTTATTACTCCCCCCAGATTCTTTTCTGGACCCTGTCTGCATCTTTAGTCGCCATAGCTCTTTCCTACTTGTCAAACATTTCTGGCTTGGGGTGGCTCTCCAAGGGTTTCTCCAAGACTAAGAATGTGGGAAATAAAGCTGTCAGAGCCCTACCAGGCTCTTGGTATCTTTCACAAGAGATGTATGAGCTCGAGAGACGAGCAATCTTCTCAAAGAAGTGGCTTCTCACAACACACAGAATAAGACTGCCGAATGAAGGAGACTGGCTACGGTACCAGGTTGCCGGCTTCGACTTTGTTATCGCCAAGGATCGCACCGGAACCATCAACGCGTTCCACAACGTCTGCAGACATCGGGCCTTTCCTGTTGTAACTAAAGATGAAGGAAACAACAGCGTGCTTGCTTGCAAGTACCACAACTGGTCTTATGCTCTCAACGGCAAGCTCACCAAGGCACCGTCTTACCAGGATATCGAAGGATTTGACAAGAGCCAGAACGGCCTGTTCCCTATCCATGTCCACATCGACACCAATGGATTCATCTGGGTAAACCTGGAGGCGAAAGAGAAGCCTACCGCTGCATGGGAAGATGATTATAAGAATATCGATAAGCAGGCTAGGTTCAAGGCTTACAACTTTGATAACTACAAATTCGACCACACGTGGCAAATGGAGGGGGAGTACAACTGGAAACTCCTGGGCGACAACTACAACGAATGTTATCACTGTCCAACTACGCACCCCGATATTCCCACCGTTGCCGACCTCAATGCTTACGGTGTCGTCACGGAGGCCTCGTATGTTCAACACCTTGGCAACCCAACACCGGAACAAATTGCAAAGGGTTTTAATGTGGCCGCCACTTTCTATTTCCCTAATGCTTCAATGAATGTCTCGTAAGTACATCCATCGTCACATTGAGATATACCACGCCACTGACCAATGTCTAGGCCGCACTTCTTCTTCATTCAACGGTTCATCCCCAAGAGCCCCGACACGTCCATCATGTACTACGAGGTCTTCCGGAACAAGGACTCGTCTGACGAAGACTTCCAAGTGATCAGCGATATCTACAAGCGGATCATGTCGGAAGACAAATACCTCTGCGCCAATGCGCACAAGAATATTAAAGCTGGCGTGTTTGTTAACGGGGAGATGCACCCGAAGATGGAACAGGGTCCCCTCTTCTTCCAGAAGCTAGTACGCGATCTCGTGACATCTCACCACAAACAAGAGAAGAAGGCCGGGCAAGAGATCTGGCCTGCTCGACAAAAGCTCCCCGGAGATGCCAAGGCAAGCGAGGACGACCTCGGTTTTTGCTCGTCGCTAGATTGTACGGCCTTGAAAAAGGAGGGCCTTGATTGGTAATGATTAGCCTGTTATCTCGACCACTTGCCTGTTCGCAGTGTATCATTTGGGTTTGTTTTGCCAGCGGGAGTAAAAGAGGAGCTACTTTTTCCTATTTCGGGGTTGGGTTTTCAGCCCGTATCATGAGATATGGCTATTTTGTTGCATTTTCGGGAAGCGTGTACCTAGTGTATGTAGATTGAGACGTGGTAATTTTAGCTTACCTACAAGTACATCTGCTACCTGTCATCTGTCATAACTGGATCTGCCACCTCCACTTAGTTTAAGATAAAGTTTGTGTTTTGCGATCAACATCTCTAATCCCTGCCATGAGGTCTACCAATCATGCAAGACGGTTTAGCAACTGGGGAGGCAGTTCCAGCTATAGAAGGTGGCAAGTGTAGGTGGGCTATGACGATAAATGTTACCGTCCCGGCGGACTTAAGCAAGCCGAAGGGTTCGTTTGATGATTGGCTACGTCACTTGGTCCACCTTGATATAACAAGCGTATACACTATTCTTCATTACCGTAAAATTACGAGATAGCGAAAGCATGTGTCCATTATCGGATCGGCGCGTAACCAACCCCACCTCGACCGACGAGATAGTCCAGTGCCGATCTGGTATAACAGGATTTGTTGCGACACGTATCTAACCTCCTCCCTGGGATGACAAACCTATAAAATCGCCCAGCTTGGTAGGAAGAGTGAGTGATGGCACGATAACTAAAGCAGCGTCAGAGGTAACCCGAGCCTATGATGGCCCGACACCGTCTGCCCCAGGTAGACCTTATCGCCGGTCTCGGCGTGACGGTAGACTAAATCTTGTGCATACTTCGAAGACGGGTGTATACCTACCGTACGTAGTATAGGCAGTGTGAGTAGAGCCGCAATAGGCGAGATGAGTGACAACGAAGCACCGTTGGTCATGCAAGTGTGGGCGCTATAGCGAGAGTGTCAGGGGTAGCTTGCGGCCTTGGCTGTCAGTGAGCACGTGAAATAAAGCATGGCTCTCGAGTCTCAATTCTGCTTTGGTTTCACCATAGTCGTATTGGCACCGGGCTAGCAGCATCGTCACTGCCTAGCTCATCTGCCTTGCCTCGAAGCCACGACAGTGATGCTACCTGACCTTAGTCACAAGATCACAGGACGGGTGAATCCTCCACACGATAACAAGGCGGCGCGTCTGGTCTAGACCAAAATATGGATCCGTCTCTATCTATAAACGGCCCCGCACATGCTAAGTATACAGTTATAGTCCACTCGCCCAGTCGACGTCAGTTCCGACACAACGGCTTTTGGCAATTTGGTATTCCCCTGCCGCCGGCCTCCTAGAGACAAGTCTTGGCTTGATGACACCGCCAGGCGAGAGCACCAATCTTCGTGGTAGACGACGTTCTCACCATGCCTGCCTTCCGTGTAGGTCTGTACCATATTGCCGTTCTAGCTCTGTTGCTCGCTTCTTATCACGTTGCATGTTAACTTTGATATAGGAGGAAAAAGACACGATGTCCCGGTGAAAAGCCGGCTTGTTCTAGCTGCACTCGCCTCAAGCAGCCCTGTTCTTATTCAAACCCAATAAAGTCCCCCGCACGGAGCGGCCCATCGGTATTATATAAACATGACATAACCCAAATTGATAAATAACCCCTGACGATTAATAGGAGGAAAGGCTGGCTACCTTGGAGGAGAAATTGGATCTCATTTTGAAAGGGCACTTGTATAGATGACCCATCCCAAGAACCAAAGCTCTAGCTCTGACTTTCTAATTGTTTGCCCAGGCCGGACTACTCGAAACAAACACCTCGAGGCCCATCTCACGAAGATAATGCTGAGGACTCGGAGGTGTCAGACTCCCCAGCACCAGCGTCTGAGCGGCAGGATTATTCTGCCAGGCGTCTTTCAACCGCTGTATCTGAACCCGAAAGTTCGGACACGCGCCCAGGTCTGGCAGATATTGCTAGCGGGATTCGCCTCTACTTCAAGTATTGTCACAGACAACCAATTTGGTGCTTCGAGCGCGAAGATGTCAATAACTACAACTCGCTTCCTCATGAGCTTGTCTGCAGCATCCTTTGTCTGACTGCACGGTTTTCTAATAACCGTGATAGGTTACAGCTCTATGGCCATAATGTCAGACCGTTAATCATGCTTCGCATTGCGAACGGCACAGTGGTATTGGAGACAATTGAAAGCTTGTGTCTACTTTCGTATTCCTTCTTCATAGGCACGTCTTGACTCTGTAGATTTTGGAAAGCCATAGGCTGACATGAATACAGACGGTAACATCAATCTCGGTCAATTCCATGTCGGCCTTGCTCTTCAGCTTTGTAGGTCCGCCATGCTTGATCTAGAATCAACATACACTATGGATGACCGAACTACCGAGCGGAAAAAGAGGCTTTTCTGGAGCCTTCAGCTGCTCGAACAGTTCTACGGTCGTCAAACTGGCCTCACAAGTGCCCCTACCGAAATTGGCCGGTCTTCTTATTCTTCAAATGGCGGGGGCCAGAGACTGCTTTCGGAATTAAATTCAACAATGCCAGCTCTGCCCACTGAGCATCACGGACCTTCTGAATCGCACGAGCCTGGTATTTGGAATACGGCTATCCATCTAGGATGGGTCTGGAGCCGCGTGAGGAAATTTGTTTCGGATTGCGCTCACAACATACTAAAGGAGCCGTGGCGGCATGATTCAACGTACGCTGTGGTACAGTCTGACTTTATGGAGACCGAGAACAGGATCCCCATGTGCCACAGATACGATTCGGTCAAATTCTATGCGCGTACAGTTGAAGAGTTAAGAAGAAATCATGACTATTGGGCTCCATGGTTGAAGGAGCAGTTTACTTACCATGCTATACCTACAGTTTTGAATCATCCATTCCTCTATATCGTCGGGGCTCAACACAATCCGAATTTAGCAATCCCTAACACATTCTGGAAGAGATCATCTGAGCTCGCACTGCTCCACGCCACTTGGATTGTCCGCATGATCGACATGATTGTAGATAAGCAAGTACAACTTGTCGATCCATTTTTAGGGCACGTAGCCGCGATTGCTGCTACAGTGCACCTCTACTATAGCTGCGCAGCTGCTGCCGGGCTCAAGCAAAAGTCCAAGACTGATTTCGCGAAATGTAGAAGATTTCTAAAAGGGTTCTTGCCTTTCTCCCCGGCTTGTGCCGCTTTGGTATGTTCTATTCGGATGAGAAAGGGGCATTGGCTGATAACGATTAGGATCGTAATCTAGACAATATGACACGGATCGCCGGTGGCAATCAGAACATGGACATGGACGAGTGGATTCCATCCAAGCTTTATCTCAGTGTGCCTCTAATGTGGGATATCCTGCAATTCAACTGTGTCACTGACCATAAAGAGATTCCCACCGTAGACTTACTGCACCCTTCCATTGCTCCCAGGTACCCTCAGGAGGACCTGAGCGAAAACTCTACGCTTGAGATCGATGTCGCCACATCGCCAGAGATAAAAGTAGACACTGCTGACGGAGGACAAGACGCCCCTTCTTTATCCCGTCGGGCTCAGGTTAAACCAGACCAACCTGAAGTCCCGCGACAGACTGTCTGGAATGAACCTCCACTTGAGCCAAGCGATAATCTCACCTTCAATACTACGCCTTGGTTATACGCGGATCCTTCACAATTTGTTAGCCTAGGCGATCTAGGTTGGCTCGATTCCCAATCTGCTATGACTGATACTGAAAAAGGTGCGCCTTGGTGGGAAGGAGGAACTCTTAGTAATGTACAATTCAGTCAATTTTAGCGACGGCGTTCAAGTGAATTTAACAGGAGTGTTTCAAGCTCAAGGATCATATTACACGATCAAATTTCATTCTAAAGACCTGAGGCATAGGCATATTTTTGTGCTGGGGAGTTTGAAGACACCGGCAAAGGCTCAACTGCCGGTGTGAAAGATACCTATGAGTCAACAGTAGGAGTTGAAGTGAAACACCGTTGTATCTCGTGAACCGAACTCGAACTGCCTTCATAGCTCGGATTTTAGACCCTGCATCTAAGCGACTTTGAATCAAGGAAACAGCTGCATAGCACGATCCACTCTCGACTCAATGTAGCCATCGAATGATTGGGCGCCAACATGAACATGCATGCATGCCCATGCTGAATATTTTCAGACGACCAAAATAGGGGTCGCGTTCTAGTCGCACCCTAAGTGCATCATCATTCGTCACAAAATCAACCCTGCTTGCGGGGGATTTCCCCGGACAAATAGTCCCTCGAGTGTGCTCCTCTGGGCAACGCCGCCCTAAGATTCCAGAACTAGTAAACTAGGCTGGCCTGACGATGGCAAATACCGAACGCCGACGTCGCAACCACATTGCAACCTCCGCAAACCGTCCTAGAAAGGGAATCCTTCTAGTCCGACGATATTATTAACTCCGCACGTTCTCCAGATTTTGCCGAGACCGAGCCTGCATATCCGTTACCTTGCAATAACGCATAGTCTAGCGTACGAAAATACCGTGGGGGGTTCGAGCGCCCACGCGTCAATCAGGAACGACGGATATCACACATGTCTACGCATGTTGCTCCATCTGGTTGCCGCTTGAGATATAGTGGCGTCCCGTAAGATACAAACGCTTGTCAATGAGACCTTGAAAGATGGTTCTCGTCTTGTAAATTCAATCAAATCTGGGCGAATACTTGGTGAGATCACTGATCTTCCCCTGACATAAACACAGGGGGCTTATGAAGGGCCATTGGGGCCACTTCCGCCAAAACGTAGAACTTGGCACTTGGCACTTAGCACTTGGCATTGGGGTCATATTTATATAGCTATCGTACGAAGCAATAGATTAATTAAAGTTAGTAAACTATTTAAACTATTTACTGCTGGGTCTTAGTTTTTTATTATTATATTGTACGAATAATAATATTTATTTAAAACACTATAAAAAAGTACCCGGTAATTGTTTTAAACCTTTATTAAGCATATTTAATATTTAGCTTTATAAGTAAATAAAAATCTACGTATTTAAAAGCTGCGTAAACTAAAAACTAAAAAGAAAATAAAATTATACGAAAAAAAATATATTTATTTATAGTTAAATAAGATTTTAAGCAAAGCTTAAAAAAACCCGAAGCCGAGGCGGAAGCGGAAGTAGTAGCAGCAGTAGCGCTTAGTAAACTAAGTAACTATAAGGATTAATATTCCGTATAAAATACTAAGTAATATAATCCTGTTATTTATACTTAGCGTACGTACTACTAAAATAGCTTAGCAAATAAATATAATAAAAAAAGGGCTATATAAGCTTATTTATGTTTTATATTACTTGTATTAAACAAGTAATATAAAGCTAAAGCGGCGGACTATTTTAGCTAATAATTAAAAAAATATTAATATATAATGCTTTATATAATAGTACTTGCTTAGCTATTAATACTTTTTATACAAGTTATATATTATAGCTTTATAAAGTTAATATACTATGCTATAATATATTATAGTAAAAAGCTATAAGTTTTAAATTATTAAAATAAATTAAAACAATCTAGTCCTATTAGTTTTTTTAAATATTAATATATTTAAAATTAGCTTAAATACTAGTAAAAAAAAGCGGAAAAAAAAGCTATTTAAATATAAATTAGTTTAATTATTATATAATTTAAAAAAAGATTAAATAACTATACAGCAGCTTAGCTAGAACCCCGGCCGATATTTTTAATGTTATTATTATTATTTAGCACTATAATAAACGCGGGTAAAAAGGGCAGGGCGGGAAAAGGATTATATTAATAGTTAGCTATACTATACGTACGATAAAATAAAACCTGTATATTATACGGCATAATAGCGGTAGTAATAATAGTATTAGTGTTGTTATTGTTACTGTTGTTGCTACTGTTAATAGTAGTAGTAGTAGTAGCGGCAGCGGTAGTAGGCTTAAAAAAAAAAAAAAAATAAAAAAAAAAAAAAAAAAAAAAAAAAAGCTTTAAATATTTATACGGGTATATATATAAATATATATATAAATAAATATATATAATTATTTATATATATATATAAATAAGTATGTATTTTTTATATGAAAATATTATATATTTTTTTTTTAAATATATATAAATATATTATATAAGCTTTTAATATAATAAATAAATATACTATAATAAATACTATACGTTATAGCTATATAATAAATAAAATATATATATAAAACTTTTTTTTTTAATTTTATTTTTTTAATTTTTTTTTTTTATATTATATAATTAATTTTTTATTTTATATAATTTTTTTACTACTTTATATAATTTTTTTAATATTTTATATATAATAATATTTATAACGGAAACTTTTTTTTTTATAAGTATGTTTTATTTTAGTAGTATTAAACGTTATATATATTAGAATTTTAAAAATTTTTTTTTTTAAAGTTTTTTTTATTTTAGCTGTTTAGCTTTTTAACTTTAAGCTATTAAAATTTTAAATAATAATAAATAAAACTTATCCTAGGGGCAAAAGTATTATATAACACTTTTTTTATTTTAAATTTTATTATAAATTATTTTTATTAGTTTTAATTTAAATATTTTTTTTTTTTTTATTTATTTTATTATAAACTTTAAATATATATATAAGTATAAAATTAACCCTAAAGGTTATATAATTTTAACGCTAATAATATATTAATATATTAATTATATTTAAAAAAATATAAAAAAATTATAATAAAAGCTAAAAACTATAAAAAAATTTAGGCAAAAGCTTATATAATAATTATATATAATTATTAAAATTTAAATAAATATTTAAAAATTATTATATTATTATAAAAAAAAAAAATAGTTATATAGTAAAGCTAAAAAACTATATATATTTTTTTATTTTTTTTTTATTATTACAAAGTATATTAATATATAATTAAGCTAATATTAATTTAAAAAGTTTATTTATTTGTTAAAAATATTTGTTTAAAATAAAAAAAATTAACTCCGGGTTTTTATATAATAAAATATTAAATTTAAATATTATATTTATTTTAATTTAATAAGCTATTATATAAAAATAATAATAAAAATAAATAAAAAAAAATTAATTAACTTGTTTAAAACCTATAAATTAAACGTTTTTAATTGTATAATAAATAATTTATTTAAAAATAAAAGATTTTTTTATTTTAAAAGTATTAAAATTTTTTATATAATTATTTTTATTTATATTTAAAAAATTTAATCCGCTTTAAAAAAGCTTTAGTTTAAGCTAAAATTTAAATTTAAAAATAAGCTTAATATTAATAATAACTTGTTTTATAAAAATTATAAGCTTTAAAATTAAAAATTATATAATAATATTATTATTAAAAAAAAGCTAAGCTTTTTAATAATTTAAACTAAGAATTTTTATATTATTTTAAGTTTTAGTTTTTTTATTTAGCTTTTTTTATATTATATAAAACAAGCTTAAAATAGTATTTTTTTACTTGTTTTAGTTTTAAAAAAATTAAAACTATTTAGCTTAAGTTTTAAACTAAACTTAAAATTTAAGTTTAAAATAAATTTTAAATTAAATTTAAACCTAAAAATAAGTTTAGTTTATTATATAATAAAACTTTTTACTAAGCTAAAACTAAAACAAAAAATAGCTAAAAAAGTTTATTATATAATACTAGTACTAGCTATTAAAATATATAGGTTAAAAAAGTTAATTAAAAAAAAAAATATTTAATTAAAAAACTAAGTTATATAATATATATTTAATTATTTAAATTTTTATAATTATATTAAATATTAATAAATATGTTTAAAAAAATAAAAGTTTTGTTTAAGTTGTTTTTTTTTTTAAAAGCTGGGTAGTTTTATTATAATAAAGTTATTTAAATAAGTTAGCTATTATATAATAATAAACTAAATATACTTAATATATATATTTTTTAAAACTATTAATAAAGTGTTAGGTTAATAAAAGCTATAGTTTTTAGCTAAAAGCTATATATTGTTATATACAGCGGCAAAGTTTAAAATATATATATAAATGTAAGTATTTATAATTTTTTTTTATATAAAGCTTATTATTAAATTTTATATTTTTTAATTAAGTATTATATTATATTTTTATTTTAAAAGAAAAAAATATATTAATTTTAATATTATTTAAAGCTTAAACTATTATATAAAGTAAAGCTTTAATAAGTAACTTTTTTAGTATAAAAATTTTTTAATTTATTTAAAATGTTTTATAAATTTTAGCGGGTTTTTTAAAAATAATATACAGCTAGTATTTCTGCTTTTAAATTATATAATTATTTTATAGTTGTATAAACTTTATAATTTTTATATAAAATATAGGCCCGTAAATTATATATATAATAATAAAATTTTAATTATTATAAATATTTAAAAGTTTTATTATATTTAGTTTTTTAGCGAAAAAAATTTATATATTAGTTATTTTTATATAAAAGGTTTACTACTAGTATTTAATTTTTTAATTTTGTTTGTTTAAATTTTATATATAGTATAAGGATAAATAGTTATTTTATTAGTAAAGTTGCTGTATTTTATTTAAGCCGTTATATGTTATAGCTGTTTTATTTAATTTAATAAAAAGATTTTAAGCGTTAGCGAAAAAAGCGGTTTTAACCTTTATATTTGCCTGTATAAATAATAGCTGTATGTTTATGTAATTTATTATATAAAAAAATTGCTTTAAAATATTTATAGCAGTATATATAAAAGGCTTAACGTAAATTTAAATAATTTAACGTAAGTAAGTATTAATATAAGCGTAAATTTAAAAAAATAATTAATATATGTTTTTTAAATATATATTATATAATATTTATTTTAATTTTTATTTTTTAAAGCTTTATATATTTGTTAAAATATTATATAAAGTTTAGGCTAAGAATTATATACTTTTTAAACTAGTAAATAGTTAATTAACTATGCTATTATATAAGCTTTAGCTAGCAGGCTTTATAATATTAGTAAAACTAGTTTTTATTTATAATAATACTAGCCTAGGTTTGTACGAATTTATAAAAATAGTTTTTTTTAAAGCTTTAAGTTAAAGAATTTTATTATATATGCTATTTAAACTATTTTATTATTTATTATATAACGTTATTACGTTTTTTATTTAAATAATATTATTATTTTATATTATATTTATAGTATATATATTTAATTATATAATAAATAATAAAATACCTAGCTTTAGCTAGATTATATTAAATAGATTTATTTTTTTAGCTTTATACGAAAAAAAAAAACTAGATTTTAAAAAAGATTTTATTAAATTAAAATTAGTTTTAGCGGCTTAAGTTTTAGTTTTAAATATAATATTTTAACGTATAAAAAGTATAGTTATAGCTATTTTAATTAATATAGCGAAAGATTTTAAAAATAAAAGTTCTAGCTTTATATAATATTATAATTTTATTACGAAAATTATTAGTATTAAATAGAGAACGAAGTATTTTATTAATAAAAAGTTAGATAATTTTATAAAATTATAAGTGGAAAAGTATAAGCGGGGTAATCTTAATTTCCGAACTAAGTTCTATGTTTTGGCGGAAGTGGCCCCAATGGCCTACCGTCGGGGCTACCTAGTCTGGACCTTCCGGGACGGATGCGGTGCTCCTTGTGCCGATCACGTGACCGGCTTTAGACGGTCCAACCGTCTATCAACCATTTGATCTGGGTACCTTACGCACACGCATCTCATGACTATCACTTGCGTCTCTGGAGGAGCACTATCTTGATAGGCTCTGACATAATAGCCAAGATGAAGTATATAGAAGGCGGCCCGATGGCACAAAATGCACATCGATCTACCATGACAGCATCAATAACATTGAAGGGCACATATCCATCATGACTTCTAAACCAAGTGTCGTCATAATTGGCGCTGGTATTGTCGGTACCAATGTCGCCGACGAGCTTGTCTCGCGCGGCTGGTCCGATATCACGATCGTCGAGCAGGGCCCCCTGGGCATGCCCGGCGGCTCGACCTCTCATGCGCCAGGTCTAGTCTTCCAGACAAACCCCTCGAAGACTATGACGCTATTTGCACGCTACACAGTAGAGAAGCTATTATCACTGAAAAGCGCCGGAGAGAGTTGCTTCAACCAAGTCGGCGGCCTGGAAGTCGCTACAACGCCGGAAAGACTTGAGGAACTCAAACGGAAACAGGGCTATGCTCACTCTTGGGGAATCGAGGCACGGTTAATCAGTGCAGAAGAGTGCCGGAGTCTTTACCCTTCTCTTACTGATAACGGCCTGATCCTCGGTGGTCTGCACATTCCCAGTGATGGCCTGGCGCTGGCCGCCCGCGCCGTCCAGGTGCTCATCAAACGTACGAGAGATGCAGGTGTCCGTTATCTTGAACATACTCCGGTAACCGCGATCAACAAATCCGGCGGTCGTGTTACTGGAGTTGTGACACCCGGAGGCACTATTCCCGCCGACATCGTCATCTCCTGTGCTGGCTTCTGGGGCGTTGAGGTTGGCGCTATGGTTGGCGTACCCATCCCCCTATTGCCGATGGCACACCAATATGTTAAAACTACACCCTTATCACAAGACGATTCTACAGATAATGCCACAAACGGAGAGGTTTTAACGAATGGAGACGTCCCGGCAAACTCAAATTCCGCGACACTGCCGATCTTACGGTATCAGGACCAAGATCTGTATTATCGCGAACATGGCACGCAATACGGCATAGGTTACTACGGTCACCGTCCCATGCCGGTTGTCGCCTCGTCACTCGGCGAGACGCCAAAGCAGGTCGATGAGATGAACATGCCGTCACGTCTCGAGTTCAGCCCAGAAGACTTCGAGCCCGCCTGGAAGCTATCCCAGGAAATCCTCCCCGCGCTACAAAAGTGCGAGATCGCTGATGGATTCAACGGCATCTTCTCATTCACACCAGACGGCGGACCACTCGTGGGACAGGCACCCAAAGTCGACGGGTTCTACGTCGCGGAGGCCGTGTGGGTGACACACTCAGCAGGCGTAGCCCGCGCCCTAGCCGAGCTGCTCACAGACGGCAAGTCGAAGATCGACCTAGCCGAGTGCGAGCTGGCGCGCTTCGAAGACGTCCAACTATCGCCCGAGTTCGTCAGCGAGACATCACAGCAGAACTTCGTCGAGGTCTACGACATCCTCCACCCCCTGCAGCCGCGGGAGTCCCCACGCTGCATGCGGGTCACGCCCTTCTACATGCGGCAGCGCGAGCTCGGCGCCTTTTTCCTCGAGGGCACCGGCTGGGAGCGTCCGTTCTGGTACGAGGAGAATGCCAAGCTTCTTGAGGAATTACCTGCCGAGTGGCAGCCCGTTGATCGCGATGTCTGGTCCTCTAGGTACTACTCGCCCATTGCCGCGGCCGAGGCCTGGAAGACGCGTACCGCGGTCGCCATGTATGACATGACGCCGCTTCGGCGGCTTGAAATTACCGGCCCGGGAGCGGTAGATCTACTTATGCGGTTGACCACGGGTACTGTGGCCAGGAAACCGGGCGCTGTTACCTACACGCTACTCCTTGATGACCAGGGCGGCGTTCGTAGTGATATTACGGTTGCTAGGCTCTCGGAGGAGTTATACCAGGTCGGTGTAAACGGGCCCGTCGACACAGCCTACTTCACCCGAGAAGCCCGCCTCCAAACCAAGCGGTCTCCCGAGAGGGCTGTGCACGTCCGCGACATAACGGGCGGCACATGTTGTATCGGTCTCTGGGGTCCGCTCTCCAGGGAGGTGATCACCGCGGTGACTTCGGACGACTTCTCCAACAAGGGGCTTACGTATTTCCGGTGCAAGGAGGTCAGCATCGCCGGCGTCCTAGTCAGGGCTCTGAGGCTGTCGTACGTCGGAGAGCGGGGCTGGGAGCTCTACGCGAGCGCCGAGAACGGCCTCCGCCTCTGGGACGCCATCTGGAAGGCCGGCCAGCCCCACGGCATCGTCGCCGCCGGCCGCACCGCGTTCAACTCGCTGCGGCTGGAGAAGGGATTCCGGCTATGGGGCACCGACATGACGACCGAGCACGACCCCTATGAGGCCGGCCTCGACTTCGCCCTCAAGCTGGACAAGTCCTTCGTCGGCAAGTCGGCGCTCTTCGGGCGCTCCAAGAAGACGGTTTCGAGGAAGCTGCGCTGCCTCACCGTCGACGACAAGCGCTCCGTTGTCCTCGGTAAAGAGCCGGTCTTCGTCAACGGCCAGGCGCAGGGCTATATCACCAGTGCGGCGTTCGGGTACACGGTCGGTCGGCCCATTGCATATGCATGGTTGCCCAGCGCGGTGAACGAGGGAGATGCGGTTGAGATTGAATACTTCGGCCAGCGGATCAAGGCTACTGTCACCGCGGAGCCGCTGTACGATCCGCAGATGAGTCGCCTGCGCGGATAGGTGCACTAAAGTAAACCTTTGGATAGCAGTACCCATACTTCCAGCGTTTTGCGAGATACCTTAAGGGCCGGTGGTTGCCGGCCATTTTTTAATGGTCACGTTATAAATATTACAGCGAGTAAATATAGTTGTTTAACCTAGTAACATCTACAGTTCCAATTTAATGATTTAATGATTTAATGATTTAATGATTTAATGATTTAATGATTTAATGATTTAATGATTTAATGATTTAATGATTTAATGAGAATGAAGTCCTCCATGTTTAGCAACATTAATATATTATGGCTATAAACCCGCACTATTTTACAAGCTAAGTAAGGTCAAGGATGAAATTGATGATGATATGAGCGTTATGCACAGTGAAGTGAAGGTATGCTCCGTTGGTGATGACTCCTCTGACCCGGGTGATGAGTCATCCGACCTCGAGGATCCTGAGTAGGAGCATAGACAGTTGGTTATGATTGGGAAGGAAGAAAATGTGTCCCAGTCTACACGTCATCTCCATGAGGGTATCAGTTACAACAGTTATGATTATGGCTTCAAGGCTATCCCATTTCGTAGTTCCCCATTCCTAATACAACAACACCTTTTCCTCCAAGACTATTTCGTTCGTACGTTCAATATAGGCATCTTTATTAATACTTTCACCCGGCAAGCTTGTAGATGAAGGACTCTTCATATAACACTCCTACTCCTAGTGGCGGCTGGCCCTCTTGGATTAAGTCTAGCAAGGATGGGAAAGGGGCCGCTGTTGACTTTACTATAGCGGACCACCTCCGAGAAGAGTTCCGCAGGCACAACTTCCAGCACGATCTCCAGCACGATCCCATCTCCATCATTGACACCGCAAAGGAGCATAAATACTTTGTCCTTCTGGAGGATTATTACCTCGACCGCGGCGCACTTTATCGTTTCTCGAAAGACACCTGGGGTAAGGAATGCACATGGTGCCATCGCATGCACAAGAAAGATCAGAAGGTATGCAGCATACTCGAATGCAAGAATTGCAAAGGACCTCATCCTGTCCGAACTTCAGCCATTCTGTCACCATCCGATTAATAAGCACGTCTTATATATTTATTAGTAGGAGTTATCTTTATTAAGTAGAGTCCGATTTAACTTATTTGGTTATTATGCTACGTCAAAGATTATATCATTACAAGCCTTAATACTACTTAGATAATTAAGAAAGCATTTAGTCAATTTAAAATAGCCGGATTCTGCGCCAGTGTCACGGAACAGAACTGCAGCACTATACCAAAAGTAGAACGTTGTCAAGGCGGGTGCCTTGACGTCTGCAACTACTTATATATACGCTCACGGACAAGACCGTAACAATTAGAAAGACCACTAGGTGTGACCAGTGTATCCACCGTAAAGATATATGTGAGTCAGTGAGTTGCTTGTCCTTCTACACCTCCACGGGAGGTCGTTGATGCTGACGACGAGGACAAGGCTCCCCCCGGGGGTATCTGCATAAGCCGGACTTTCGCCGCGCTCTCGGTGAACTGGTTTTAAACTTGGTACATTCTTTTAAGAATGTGGAGAAGGAGGCTCGCAAGAGTCATCTCCTTGCCGGATCAAAGAAGACGAAGGCAGTACGCAGTTCTGTTCCGTGACAGCCAGTCCGAGGTAAAAATAAACAAGCAAAAAATGCCTAGATCTAACAGCAACCGTCTCTTGATTTTCAAGCGGTCCACTGGGTCTAAGGAAATTAGCAAGTTGACTCCGATAACAAGATGTAATCGAAATTTCGACTTGTCATGGACAGGACTCTCGGCAATTTTAACTTCTTGCTTCGCTTGCTCGCAGTGAATAGTGTTTTTCTTAAGTTCCTCCGCCTTTTCTCGTAGTTTTGTCTGCAAGTCGTCGATAGAGTTGCGAGCCTGACTAGATTGGACATTGCCGCCTCGCGTTGCCTCTTCTGAAGCATCATCAACAATGCCAAGCCCCTTGCGAGCTAGGCGAACTGCCTTCTCCGCGTCAACTAATCGTTTCGCAGCATCCAGAAGCTCTTCGTACTTTTTGATCTTGTCGGCTATTTCTGCTTCCTGTGATGACACCTCTTGCTGTAGCGACGAGTAGCCACTACAGCAATGACACAAGGCGTTGAGCATGATGCCTCACTCGTTATCTGTCTCGGTGCATACGACATGATGACCATGTGCCAACAATTTGGTCGTGCTAGCCGTGATGGCACCCCAGCTTCTGTTATGGTTATTGTATCTCTGCATGACCTTGCCTGTTACCCAGTTCTCGAGGGAGAAGCCCCAATACTTGGGGAAATCGGCCGTATGCTCGTCCTCGGTGAACCTCAGCATATCATTGGCCATGATGCGGTGGATTGTGATGATTTGGATCGTGGCCTTATACTTGCTTTTCGACTCGCTGAGCTCGCTAAAGGACGACATTAAGACTTTTGCCACCTCCATCTGCAAGCGTTCTGCTGTTTCTACATACTTGAGTCCGGAGGGCAGAGGAAATCGAAATCCGCAAGACGTTCCAAGCCAACAGTCGCTATTTGAAGACAGGCAGGCGCAAAGTTCTGGCATAAAATGCCCGGCGGGGATGAAGGTGGAAACTGCTCAACCGCAAGACACCATGATCGTCCCAGTGTTCCGGTGTCTCTATATCGGTATCCCGTGTTGATTTCATCATCCGAATAAAAAATTTTCGTTTATTACGAGGGACCAGTTTAGCTTATTCGGTTATTATGCTGATGAACAATTGCATTATTACTAGCCTTTTACCACTCAAATTCCCAGTCCTCCCATGCCAACATCACCAATATCGTCGTCACCTCCCTCCTCACCAACACCCATCATCACAATATCCTCTTCAATTCCAGTAGCCTCAGCCTGCTGCTGTTTGGCCCGTAATTCCTCCTCCTTTTCCTTCTTTAGAGCGTCCTCGATTTCTTGGTACGCATCCTTGTGGCCGTAGCGGGGATTTCGTGGGCCAAGATCAATGTAGAAGCCTACATTGTCCTCCGTAAACTCGGCCGGTGGGTTCGTGTTTGGGAGGTACTTCTCTCTGTTTGGGTCGTGGTCCTCGTCTTGCACAATAGTTGTAACTATGCGGTCGGTTCCATCGCCCTCGCTGTCTTCTCCGGCGTATTTAAAATACGCCTCGCAGATCTGTCTGCTTAGAAACATCTCATCTTCAACATCCTTAATGCTTTCTTGGGAGAGGTTGTCTGCAGAAGTCGGGACAAGGTTGGATTCGGGGGCGTAGAGGCTATTGAAGGCATCCCGGAAGCGATCAAGCGCGTCGATGAGGGGATGTCCTTTTGGATGGTAGGCTCTGTGGACGGTGTGGAGATACAAGGCACGGGCGTGGAAAAGTTTGTAAGTGAAGGCCCAGAAAGCTTCGTCGTTGAAGTTTGCCGACCACTCCCATGAATTCTTCGCATGGGCCCAGAATTCTTTGGGCTCCATGTGCTCGCAGAGGTGGACGTTATTGGCGGCAAAGTCGTAGATGTCTGAAAGGCAGTCGCCTATGACGCCTTTGGTTCTAGATCCCAAATTTCGAAACAAAGCCTTTGCAAGATGCGTGCAGTGGGGATGGTGAAGGAGGTTGTGATGTATGTGAACTAGGTAGCCATCGGGATCGTGTGTCTTGTGGCCTTTGGTTTCCCAACGCAACCCGCCATGATAGCCTTGGAACATAAGTTCGGAGAGACGAGGTGTTCTGGGAGCCATCTTCAACAATTTTCGGCTGGTTAGAAGAAGTCTGGTAAAGGTTGCCACTTTGGAAAATAAAGAGATATTGTTGGTTGGAGGATGGTGACAATCTTGAGTGGTGTTACAGCACAGAAAATTTAGATCAACGGATGGAGGAAATTGTCTAGCCTTGAAGACTAGTAAGGAAGGTAGGTATCAGAACTCATACCTGTGTATTAACAGCTAAAAGAATTATAGTTGCCAGTGAATGAGGTAGTTAAGGAGGTACCTATGTACCTACCTAGTTACCACAGTAGCAACGCGTGTTGGTCAGCCAATAGCTAGCAAGCAACCTACTTACCAGGCAAACAATATATAACAGAATAGAAGGCAGCCACTTCAACAAGTTGGCCTACTCGCTAAGTCGACAGTTCAGTATTCAGGAATCTCCTAATCGCTGAAACTTCGCAGGAACGGGTTCGAGTCCCGGGCAACCCATGTTGAGCCAGCCAGCTTACCTGACACCAACCATTAGTTGCTATGTAGGTACTGTTAGGGGTTTCTAGTGTGCATATTGATTGATACTCGGGATATTCATTCTGCATCCGTCTCCGCATCATGGGCTCTTCTAACAGTACCTACATAACAACTAATGGTTAGTAGAAGTAAGCTGGCTAGTTAAACATAAAATGTCTTTTTTTCTTCTTTTAAACCTTCTTTACTTAATAGCATATATTCATATAATAACTACAAAAATATCTATCTGAATTTATATTAACTACTTAAGTAAGTTAAAGTTCCTAGGGAAAGAGTTGTTGGCTAATATTGTTAGGAGCCCTGTTATTAGTGTAGGCAATAAATACTTGTTGCGCGAGGGTCTTTAAAGCATACTTGTAGATGCTATCTAACCATAGGTATACAAGAGCCCATTTGTTTATATGCCTTGTGACAGACGTTATCACACCAGATTTGTTCCTACACCCCTGATCAATACTTAAAGATCTCAATGGTCTGTTTCTACTAGCCACAACGAACGCTATAGATAGGCACAGAATACATTGTTCTGAGTTATCCTTGGGGCGATGGCAAGAGATTGACCTCCACGCAAGCGAACCTCAAAGACCACCAGAATTTTGGGTCTGTGGACCTAGCTTACGACAAGTCATTCCTACGTGTAGTTCCAATTGAGTTAAGTGTCACAAAAGCTTGGTAGAAAGGACTTTGAGGGATATTTAAATTGCAAATAAACTTCCAGGGCGTCAAGAGTCTTAATCCCCTCTTCAGCCAAGGCTGGAGATCTACAGATTACATGTCCAAATAGCCTCGCTTCGCCCTGCTTTCGTATCGCTAGCTGTCTTGGAAGACCAGATAAATACGGGTAAGCTGGAAGCTGAAGCCTCGCAGAGTCTCACACTCGTCTGACTATATACATGATATGCAGGTCCCAGTCTCGGGTACATGTGACAGTCGGAAACAGGGTTAGATGCCATATTCTTCATCTATACACAGGAAGCATATCACGCATGGCATACTCGCAGGATACTGTCTCGGTCTCTATTAAAACTATATTGACGAGCGAGCCCGGCCCAGTGCTACAATCTTCTTATCTTCATCCACTCACTAGTGCCCAGTCCCAGATTCAGGCCATTCCGAGCCCACCATCTCCTGACGGGACGAGGGTCGCCGATCGCATCTTCGAGCGCTTCCTCGATGTCACACGTCTTGTACTCGACCCTGTGCGTCCTGCCGTCGCCGGCAGCCTGCTCGCCCCGCGCGTATTGCTTCCACCATTCCAGCACGCTGACGTGCCCCTGCTTCGTGGGCGCCACGAGCACCTGGGAGTCGAAGGAGAGCTTCTCGCCCTTCAGCTCGTGCCACGTGTCGAGGACCGCCGTCTGCCCGTGGGCGCTCGCGATTTTGCAGACGCCCTCGCCGTAGCCGATTGGTATGCCCGAGCTCTCCCACCAACGGAGCACGGCCGTCTGTCCGTGCTGGGCGGCCGTGAGAAGACTGCGGCCGGGTTTGAGAATGATGGTCTCGTCCTTTAGCGCAGCCCCTTTCCACCACTCTAATACTAATAAATGGCCTTCTTTGGAGGTGGACTCGAGTGCTGCTTCCGTGAACTTCAGGGGAAGACCTGAACGTAACCACCAGTCCAGCACGTGGACGTAACCCATACGTGAAGCGTTATCTAGCGCCTCAGCATCATATTCCTTCTTTAGAAATGAGGGTGAAGTATTCCACCATGTTAGGATATCCACACGGCCGTAAACTCCGGATGCTTTATTGGGGAGAAATTTAGCGCTGAACGAGGCCCAGAACACTTTGCTCATGTGGGTTTCAAGGTAGGTCAGCACATCGATGAGCGAGAACTTCATGATGAGCTTGACGACCAGGGAGGAAACGTAACGGAGTCCTTTCGGTGCTTCAGAAAGCTTCTGACATATGACATCGGATGCTGGGCAGGAGAGTATGAGCCATTCTAGCTCGTACATGTAAACCTCGATGGGGTCCTTCAGGTTCGCCCTGTTCTTCTTCCATTCGATGGGCGTCTCGAGCGTCGTGTATACATTGACCGCCGACGCGATCTCCCAGTCGCCAACATGTTCGAAGATGAGGCTCCATATCTCAGGCGGAAGAATCTTCGCCACCCGGCGGGGGCTGATGGTATGCATGGCCTGCTTCGCGGCGACCTCTACGTCATGACCCAGGCTCATAAGCTCGGCTTGATTCTTGATTATGCCAACAAGGTCGTGGAAAGCAAATCCTTCCCACGATACAACACGCTTCTCGTACCCTGATGGTTCGTAATGCCATAGAATCGGTGCCATCACCTTGATCCAGTTCCACTTCCGTTTTATCTTGCTAAGTTGCTTCTTGGTCATGGGATGCTCCCACATCTGCGTCGACATGCCCGGCACCAACAGGATCTTCTTGGAAACATCCCACGCGCGTAGGACTTCGAGTAGGGTGGTGTCAGCGATGCCCGACATCATCTTAGCAAGGTGGTCGGCGTCAATAGGGGCGAGGACAAGCAAATCGGCCCACTCGACAAGCTCGTAGGCAGTCTGGCGCGCAGCTTCTATAGCATCCTCGGTTCTCTGATCTGCATCGACGACAGCAGTTGCTAAGCTTCGGTTCTCATAGACTATGAGGTCGTGCGTAAGTCGCAAGGGGACCTCGTCGACGAGCGCACGAGTCTCGATTTGAGGGTCTTTGAGAAGACGCACGGCGATTATCTTGGCGTAGTTGACGTCTCGCGGGCCATTGGCGGCAACCAACAGTCGCAATTTCCTGACTCGAGGCATCTCGTGTATGGAAGAGGAGGAGAAGGAGGAGGAAGAGGAGTTGATTGTTCGGAGGAGGGGTGAGTTGCGGTCGAAGGCTGGTGTCAAGGGAGGGCCCGGACCGGCGAGCCTGTTGTCCGCCATCCCGCCCTGCGCGACCCGGTTACGTGGTGTTGCGAACTTCGATAATCGCGGGGGGAGTTCGAGGGCTTGGGCCAAGGCGTTGGGTTGGGTTGGTTAGGTATTCATGTCGAGGCAAAAGCCCAGCGGTACCAGGCCGAGGCCAATGGAATTGATCGAACGATGCTGCTTGCGCCCCGCCACCGGAGCGAGATGGAAGATAAATCGAGATAGCGACAATGGCACTTGTGGAAAAGACCAGAAGACAGCAATGCTTTGAATTTTAATAAGGGAGTGAGGATATGGTCTGGTTAATTCAAGGTTTGTGTGGTCAGCAAAATGATCGCATCAGACATAAAATATTCTATTAGGTAAATGTGACGATGACTGTCTCTTGTCAGTCGCGAGTCGGTGAAATGATAACCTTATTGCCTGCGCTACGGGTAGTATACTCCGACCCATCTATCTTCAAAATAAAAGTGGCTCTCTGGTATGCGACCCTAAGCCCAAATAGGCATGAGCATCCCCGGACAACACACTAACCGCCCCTACTCTACGGAGTACCGGTACTCCTACGCCTTTTTCACTTTTGTCCACTGGGGAGTAAGTAAGGTACTGACCAAATTGATTGAATCGAGGTGAACCCCTGATCTAGTATGCCTGCTATGTATGGAAAGACATTACATACATCGAATCGAAATATAAGTCCCATCTGGGGCACAACGACCAATATGATAACCCCCACACGTATACACAAAGAAATAATCATGCGTCTCTATCCACTACTGTTCCCATGTCTACCCCCGGTGACCATATCGATCTCAGCTGTGACCCCGAATGTAGAACCATGTTCATCGTCGCTGTAACAACCCCCAAGATGTCGCTGGCGTAAGCTGGTATCCTGTCTGCTGGAAGAGCCATAGGCACAGTATACGTCGCTTGCAAGTGACGTTTCATAGCTCAGGGAGCCTACCCTCGAAGGGGGAATTAGTAATTTTGCCGATTGGTATATCGGCAAGCTGCTGGTATGCTGACGCAATCCTATGCTCTTCAAAGAAATCATACTCCAACGCCATTTTCGCTTGCTCGATATGTAGGAAGTTAACGTAATCCAATGACGCTCATCTCGAGTGTCCATACCCTTCGGATCCACACTTTGAGCGGCCCGTCCACTCCTTCGACATTCTTCAGCTCGACGCCTTCCCACCAGCAACGACGGGCAGGCTTTCGCCAGAAGAGCAGAAGCTTCTGTGCCATACCCACAGCGTTGCCGCCCATCTCGTTACCGCGAATGTCACTACGAAGCCGAGCGAGGGCCAAGCTGCAGACTACCGCTTTGTTGGGTTCGCCGGCGCGATGGCCCCATTGGTCATCGTGGTTGAAACCGCTTTAGTCCCGTATTAGTGAACCATTTGCATCAACAAAGAAAAGGCCACTCACCCAGCCGTCAGCATTTCGATTAAATGAGCTTCCGTGGTTCCAGGTTCGTCACTGCGTTTCAGCCCAGAAAATATGCCATCTTGTTTTAATAGGGCTCTAGAAGCTGCACGTTTGACTTCCATCATATCTACTTGGTTAATGTCGGGTCGGGGGGGGATGGCATAGAAGTCTAGGTCCTCTCTCAAAACGATGATGCCAGCGCGCTTACTGCCATCTTCGCCGCGACCACCAAGTGAGTCAATGGGGACAACTCCACCATCAGGTGAGGAATTGGGTGAGGATTCATTGGGGATGGATTGGGCCACATTACGGAAAAACTCGAGCATGTATTGTAGGGAGGCAGGGTCGTACTGAGAGGTGAGGTCAGTGAAATGAATATTTATATTGGATATGAGGTTGCGAATGGTAGAGAAGCGAGGGAGGGGGGCGTAAGTTAGACTGGGTGGGATTGAGCAGCTCTTGTTCGAAAAAGCTTGCGTGACTTGAGAAATAGGGTTGTCATTAAGAGTACTGACATCGACCTGGACTGCTTCACCTTCGGCAAAGCCGCCCATATGACCCTCTGGAAAGAGTCCGTTGGGGAAGAGTGAGAGGAGAACAAATTCAGGCAATGTTAATAGTTCATCTCTAGAAAGAACAAAGCGTGTGCCCCTGCGCGAGAGCGTTTAGCAAATGCTTCCAACGTATCCAATATCCTAATCGACCTACCTCAGGTCCATTGTGATCGTTTCATCGGCGCCGACATCTACGTATCCCGGTCAGCGTTCAGCCTGCGATAGAATTATTGGAATGGTTTACCTCCAATCGAGTTGATGGGAGGGCCCCCCTGTTGAACTTGAGTAATAATACTCGCTGCACCCCCGGCGGCCGCCATGAGGTATGTGAAGGAGAGGAGTGGGCTATAGCCTTCGGAATATGCAGGTGGAGGCTCGTTCGAGTCGTCGACCTTCTGGCCCGAAGATTCGCCTTTGACGTCTTGCGGAAGCGCGCGCTTGGTCTCCGCAACTGTGTCCTGGAGCGAAGTGGAGGGTTCAAAAGGGTGGTCGGAAGAGCTCGACGCGACGGGTGCGTAGGCCGGGGCGGCTGTAGCTGATGAGGCTCCGGTTTCCGAGAAGTCGGTGGAAACGGCGGTGGGAAGCCTGAGGTGATCGTCGGCGAGATCCTCGGCCGAGGCGTACGAGTAGAGGCTGGAAAAGGGAGGGGGCGACGCTGGTCGCGAGAAGGAGGTCGAAGGCGAGGCCTCGGAGTTGGCGTAGAGGTACTGGGGTGGAGGAGAGCGTGCACGGTGGGAATTGTCGTCGCTGTCGTCGTCGCTGTCACCGCCGTCGTGGTGGTTGCCAGGGTCGGCTTTGGTGTCGAATACAAGGTTCGCGTGATCCGCGGCAGTCAGCGGGAGCCCAGCAGACACGGACTCTCCGTGACTTTCTTCCTGCGACTCGGACAACGTGGCGGCGGTTTGTGATTCTGCGCGGGCAAAGGTAATGGCAGGGTTGGAGCAGAAAGTCGGGGTGTGATCACAAAGGGAGGATGTTGCCCGTGTCTGTTGTTAGTGTAGTTTGATTACAGTACAGACGGCGACGTTGCGGTGGGGGTCATTAATTGGTTGTGAGCAGCTCGTACGCGGGTAGCGGTATTGGCATTCGCCTGAATTGGTCCAATTGGTGTGTCTGACAACGAGGTCTGGTAGGTAACGGGCAACGTGAGCATGCAACTGCTTAAACCCCAAATTTGAAGCGGTTCACCGTCGAGCAGGTCCGATAGGGAGCTTAGATCCCTTCTTTCACCGGCAAGTGGCAAGTTCAACTTGTTGGTCGGCCTCCTGAAACAGCGGAGAGGCGTAGCAGGTACCGTAGAGCCAACACTCGGTGTGCAAGTACATGTTCCAGATCGATCTGTGAGTGGCCCACTAACCGCCCGCGCTACTTCTGTCACTGCTAGACTGGACTGGACTGGACTGGACTATCACCGCCCATCATCAGTGACTATAGGTACTTGGATAGTAGTACTAGGTATGTGGCTGTTGCACTTTTACCACCACCACGAAGGGAAAGCTCGAGTGGTTGACGTAACTGATAGTTGCAGTCCCAGTTCTGTCCAGGTGAGTATAGCTCAATCAACTTCCCTTAGCCAGTTAATTCTAGCTCCCCGCCACTCGCATGATGTGCGGCGAGCACCGCCGGGGACAGCAGCGTCTCTCAGCGAACCATGTGCGATAATATCCGCTATCCTTGCCAATTGATGGCATGATCTGTTGAGCAGCACCCGGCAGTGTGTTGACAAGTATAGTGCTATGCATTTCTGCCTTCTGGTGGATAAGCGGATGGAAGAGGATTAGCAAGGGGGTATAATGATGAATTTCGTAGAAGGGAGCAGGAAAAGGTTCTATAGACGATTAGAATTAGGCAAGCTGGATTCCCGTGGCGGCGGCCCGAACAAATAAGTATGAGACACGCCGCAGCTTCGTAAGGCTGTTACGTGTTGTGAAGCTTACCACAGACGACCAAACTTACAAGACGGCGGGGTAACTTGCTTCTTTGCACTTTACTTCCAAGTTCTGGCCTTAGGTAAATGCAATGGAGACAGGGTTATACCAGAATAGTTCTTAAAAATACAACTAAGAGGCGCCTAGATCCTCAGGAAGTCATCACTGCAACTTACTTACCTGTGATACAACTATGGGGTGATTGAAGCCAGATGCATTCCCAACGTTACCACTACCTAGGTAGCTTGCGCTGGCGGCAGCTGGAGTGATCTGCCTGTCACGCTGGAACTCAAACAGTACATACTAAGTAAAGTAGGTATACTGGCCTCCCAGAATTTGCACGGAGCTTTAGATAAAGAGAGCCCCAAATACCCCAGTACCTAGCAAGCAACGTACTTTGTTGACTGGACAAGCAACGAGCGCAAGGTTGAGAAGGTTGCCACCATTAAGTCAAAGCATCGGTCCCGCTCATGATTGGTCTTTAATAATTCTATTCTTATCCGTGCCTTGAGGACATTAAATGAATCTTAGGCTTTTAGTCCCCGAATAATGCCGGATAGGTAAAAACTTGGATATTCTGCTTGTCCGAAGTCAATCTCTCTCGTTGGCTTCACAATAAGCGTTCTCCAGGTTGTGCCTTATCACCCCTCTTTGAAATTTCGGCCAAAACACCGATGTAGCTTACGGAGTTCATTCCTCCATCGTCTTGACACACTCCCATTCGCCTCTCAAGTTCTCTTTCCATAGGGAAACTTTGTTGTCGCCGCCACTAACAGCCAACACGTTCCCGCTCAAACTCCAACTAACCCGCCAGACGGTGGCGTCAAAGTTCAGCACCTTACATGACCACTGCCCTTGGGTAGCATTGTCGCTTGTCCAAATGCGCACCGTCTTGTCCTGTGAGGCTGACGCAATGTAGCTCTTCTGCAGCACCGTCGGGCTCCATGCTACATCACGTACCCAGTCCGTATGGCCAACTAGCGGCTCCCTCTCCTGCTTGTAATTCTGTGCAGCCGGGTCATATGTCCACAGCTTCAAGACGTTATCGCAACCACCCGTCACAAAGCGGCGCTGGCCTAGAGCGCCGGGGGCAGGAGGATTTGACGAAACGATACTACCAGGCGTAGTTGCTGGTGCCCATGAAACGGAGTTGACGCCGAGGCCATGTGCGGGGAAAATGACATTAGAGAAATTGTTGTCTTTGAATTCGAGGACTGACACGGAGCCGTCGGACGAGGCGCAGGCGAGGAGACAGCCGGATTCATGGGGTGACCAAGAGACCATGTTGACGGAGGCCTTGTGCAGGGCGAAGTCGAAGAGTCGTTGCCATTGGTTCGATTGCTCGCGCCAGATGAAGACTTTGCCGTCGTAGCCAGCCGAAGCGAGGATATTGCCGTACTTCGGATGTGCCCAAGAGACGCACCATACTGCACCCTCGTGACTATGACATCCCGCAGTCAGCACTTCGGTCGTCCAAGCCATTGCAAAGCAGCTCGTACCCTTTCAGTGTCTCGATTAATCTTTGCGACTCGCCCTCGATCTCGAAAATCTTGATAGTCTTGTCGGAAGAGCATGTCGCAAGCCGCCTCCCGTAGTAGTCGAGGACTGCATCGTGCTAGTAAACGTCAGTCGCGTTGGTGCCGTCAGGTTTGCGCATTGACAATGATCAATGGTGGGCTTGAGTGCAAATCGGTCGTAGTCGGCCAGAACGTAGGGACGGTGCCTGGGCAGCTAGAGCCAGGATGGGACGTACAATCATGTCATCGTGGCCGGAATTCGATATTACCTGCGCCTGTGATTGAGGTTAGTTAGCCTTTGTCAACATATCGCCAAGATAGTCCAATAGGTGTTTACCATTCTGGGCAATTAGAAAGCGCAAATAGAACCTAGTAGGAAGAGTGTCAGAGGAGCTTTGGACTTGTTGGTGGAAAGCCAGCCAGAATGGAGAGCGGTTCGTCTACACTACAGCGCTGAGAGATACTTGTCCCTTTCAGATGTTTTAGCTGGCCTTGTGCTACGAGGCATGCTACCTACAGCAGGTAGAGTGACATAAAGCCCCACCAAACAACTTAGAAGCTTGCTTGCCCGCTAGACCAGTGAGGTAAGGAGGCCAGTCAAGGCTGTCAAGTCGAAAAGTGGTCATAGCGTCATCCCTTACAAAGCTGAGAACAGCTGTCCATTGTTGCAGCAGCTGGCACTAGTAATAAAAGATACGTACTTGCTCTTTACCCCAGCTCGGCCAGGGATCAGGGAACTCGGGGAAGGCGACCCTTGAGCCGCATCATCGGTCGGCATCTGCCATTTGTACCGAGGCTGGAATGGAGCCAATGGTCTTGCTTTTTATCGTCTTGTGATATCAACGTCAGCCTGAACTTCGACCTCAACTTCATAATAATACAACTTCCAACTGTATTACTGTATATTGTAAAACTACGTCGGCATCAACTGTCTTCGGCCCTACTGTAAACGCTCCTGCCAACAATATCAAAGCCCGACTCATAAAAGGCATTATTCGGCCGCTTCCTAAAGCGCCCGAGTCGTAAGATAGAGCATTGTTCCTTTGCGTTTGCACCACCATTCACTACATAGCACAAACAATCTTAGAAGTAGGTAGTACCTCGTTCACCAAGTACACCAAACCAGCTACGGTCCATCATCGGCGCTCCTTCCAGAATCAGCCATACTTTTGCACAGGTGTTTCTCTGTGTTATTTAGGCGCAACCAACATTCAAAACTCCAGACGTCCCAAATAGCCACGGTGCATCGGACACCGCGAAAGTTTCATTTGCACCGGAAAGTTAGACTACTGCTTCTCGAAGCTTAAACGCTCATCATGGCAGACGCGTCCTGTGGCCCATCAAATGCCTTCAAAGGCCTGGCTCGTCACATCGAGCAGGATCGGTCTCATCAGCAAGACAGAGTTGTTCCCGGCTCACAGCAACCCGCGCAGGTTTGTCTTCAGTTCACCACATCAATTTGACATGACGTACTCACCACTTTGCAACAAGACCTTTCGTTCCACGCCACTGGACTCTGGCTCAGAGGACCAGATCAGGGCGTTCCAACAACAACACCACGCTCCACTCCCTCCGGTACCAAACGGGCCACTCCTATCACATATTGGGCTTCTCCCATCTCATCCAGCTCATCCAGCTCATCCAGCTCAGGCATCCCCTTGGTTTTCGCCGCAACCAATGCAACAACAGGCAGCATATGCGCAGAGCGCAAGCAGCTGGGTTAATGAATTTGCGCCCGGCGCAGGTAGCAGTTGGGTAAATGATTTTCAGCGCATGAACTTCTCCGACGCCCATACTCGTCCACTTCACAGCCAGCTTGCTCAAGGTCCAACTGTAGGACGGCCCAGTCAAGCTAACCCTATGCACTTACATTTCCCCGGCCCTTTGTATTCGGCTTTCGAACCCTATCAGCCACCGTCCACAGGTCTCCATCCGATGCAACCCCAGTTTGGCGCCTTACAGGCCGGTAACAACATGCATGCATCACAGTTTATGGGTATGTAGCAGATAAGAGCCGGTTTAATAGCAGTACTAAACTTTTATCTTAGACGACACCTCCCATGCTTTGGACGCACAGGCGCAAGCCGGCCTCGAGCAAGAGTTTGAGAACGCAATGGACGAATGGATGCTTCAAAACGCACCAGAGCTGGATGACCTGGAAGCCAGTCTCGATGCCGCCGCTTCCACCGAATCCACAGTTCATGAGGCGACCGAGCAAGAATCAGAAGGGAATGAAGAACAAGAAACTGAATTGTCTCGCGCTGCACAGCAGCTTGTCGATTTACTTGCCGACAATGACACCGAGAAGTTCAAAAACTCGGAATTTATATCGCTAATGCGCCGTATCGCATCGCGACAACTTACTGTCCAAGGCAACGATCTAGTGGAGACATCACCACCCCCTACTAGTACAGACCCTGGCAAAGCTTCGGATACCCCTTTAACTACCTCTCATCAGCCCGTTAGTACTATCTCTACTTAGATGTAATAAGCCACATCTTGCTAATTACATGGAGTAGGACTCGGATGAGAACCAACAACACCCTGCAGATAAGGTCGGCACGAAATAGACAAGCGCGTAAAGAAGGAGATTTGGCGGTGGATAAGGCATAGGATTCCCAGCTATGAATCCTTGTTAGTGTTTTCAACAGAGTTCTAGAGGTAGTCATTTGGCAAACTCCGGGTTACTCGGATGGCAATAACGCTACTGCAGGAACGCGACTATGGTGGTCGACGCCACATAATGCAGTCAATAGTCGTGCCTCCTATTGCGCGAATGGTTAAGTTCAGTCTCGAAATATTTGGAGGGTCAAAGACTAGTAGGGAAGGATACTACCGGGAGAGTGAAGTCATACCCAAGAGCATACGTGCCTAGTCAGGGCTTTACTCCATTAGCATCATCAATGAATCTCATGAATCCCATCTAATGGCATTATGCAGTGACGGCCAACTTTCAGCGACTGTTAAAATTCAATAGCCTATGCTATTAGTGAAATAGTACATAAAGCACTCGGCAATTCTGATGTCTAGTCGGATAGATGAGCAGCTGGTTCATCGGCCTCGGACCTCGCAAGTCCTGTATTGAACACAGACATCAGCCAAGATGACGAAAAGTGGACGGCCCCATTTGAGATGAGCGTCTTGTATGATTATGCTAATAACGAAGATAGTGATGATGATGACAGTTACAACGTGATGTTTGTTTTTAATTACAACAGAGGATGTGGGAATTATCTGCGTTGTAGGCTTGTGTTCATGTTAATACCTTACCTTCGCATCATCACAAGTTGAAGCCTAAATAATTGGCCGCCGCACGAGTCTCTCAAAGGGTGCCTTTGGCATCTTTTGCTGGTATTCATTCAAGAACCTGAAACTTCCTTGTCTGCCTATAGGCAACACTCCTGAGAGAATTCGAGCACATGTACAGTGCCTAGTTGTAACGTGGAAGCCTTATTCATTCGGTGACGCAATATTCTAGGCTGCGATTGAGAGCCCTGCTAGATAGACGTAAAGCAGAGCTTGCTCCTCAATTCGTCCTTTTTAGACTCATGGGTGGTTGCCTGGAGTACGTATTTAGACCTCGGACAAGGCAGCTGGAAATTGAAGTTCCAGCATATCTAGTCACACATACTTGTCTGCTTTCTCTTTCGCCTACTGGCCGCATACCTAGTCAAAGCGAAAGTTACTATTATCTCTCCGTAAAACATACTAGCGGCGATCAGCTCGACATGTATTCGGAAGGCCTAACTTCTGTACTTTCAAGTGTTACGTTGTGCAAAATATTCTTCACAAGGCGGATACTTTCCCGATCAGCTTGCACGGAGTAGCCTTGTGTCTTTACATCATGGGAGTCTATGATGTGGATGGCATGGAGACAATCAAATATCTATGTATACAAAGAGCGAGCTAGTTTCTACAAGACACCGTCTGCTTAGCAGACATATTTATCAACTGCAAATGCAGTCAAATCCATGTGTTAAGCACAAAGGTAGGTAGCACGAGTGTCACTACAGCCCCTCTGGTGGTGAATGTTATTAGATCTGTGATGTATAACTAGCATGGGTACTCTCATCTACTCAACAGGCGGCTCAAGGATCAACAACGAGAATCCCTTTCCATTTGTCGGTAATGAACCGGCAGTATTTGGTCAATTTCCCGTGACTCTTCTGCCCTGGACCTCCCGCATAGTTAGGAGCATGTCACCCGTCTCAGCAAGCTTCCTTCACCACCACGGGATAAATATTAAGCGCAAATCGAAAATTAAAATTAAAATAAACCGCTTCAAGTTCAGGTTCAGGCCCGGAACCGACGAATAACCCATAGTAGACCGTTCGTATATTGTAATGTAGAGCCATGGGGTCTAAATTGCACTTTCACTTGAGTAGGGGGATTTCTATAACCCATGTAATTTTAATGCCTAGCACCTCAAGTTGGTGTCATAGATGCAGTGGGAAAAATAGTTCTGTCTTTACTGTATATGTTAAGGAGTATCTTACGATATGAACGGAGTTGCTGTTCGAAATACACCATTTACATGGGATTGCAGCGCATGCTCGAAATATCTCCTCGCCCTTTAAAGCCAAAACGATTGCTAGAAGAACAAGCAAGGCCCACCGCGTTAGCCACATAGCCCTTTCTTCGTGGCTAGTGACCATTCTCAGATACCAAACAGCTTATAATCCTATCCGCATGGTGAACCTCGTGTAGCCGCTCAACTCGTGCTATCCAATCAGGATTCTCCGAGTATTCTCTAGTCTAGCACACGGAAATAACCGCCAACTCCAACCAGTCGAAATTGATATCGGGAAAGAGTGGCTTGAGGCTTAGACTTACTGTTGTGGCCCGCATCCCTGGGCTCGCCGCATTGGTGCCCTGCCTGTTGGGCTTCGATGGTTGAAGAGAGGAGCACACATGGTAGGCAGGCATCGACACAGTGGTCCCCACCAGTGGTCAGGAGGACAGAAATCAGTGTGCATATAAGGCGCATGCACCGCACACTGCCGGCAGCGTTTTCCGCCCCCAACTCTTGTGATGTCTCTGGAGGGCGCGCATTCAGGAATAGACGAAATTATATCGGGTCGAATCCGCTGATGCCTAGGTAAGTATGCTGTTGCTTTTCGTCAGTGTCCGGGAATAACGGGGGAATTCACTTCGCAAAGCCAGCAAATGGCTAAAAGTGCATTTCTGGTGATGACATTGTAGAGCATGCGCGGAACCTAACCAGATGCTCTTCCGAGTCTCGGCCAAATTCTTCATCCAATTCTAATTATACCTATCAAGAATAGTCTGGGACAGATTGATCAAACAAACGTATTAGTGTTTATTAGTCGAGGTAGCCAGGGTTGACAACCTACCGGACTTAAAGCATACAACACGTGAACTGCTTGCTGGACTAGTTGGAGGTACTTCTCAGGAATTAGGTAACTTGATAGACATGCCTATTAGCTGATGGGCGGACTGTACGTCTAACGATGATAGACCGCGCCCTTTTGTCGCTTGCTTGATCGATACTGCATACACATCCCACTTATCCCCTTGAATGCTAACTCGGCACCAACCCCTTTTAAGACCCGATGGGTCTCCACACTACCCCTACTAACAGGAGTGACTTCATTGCACTAGATAAAGTCACGCAGCTTTTTGTAGCGATAGTTATTGCAGTAACATCTGGCATGGGCCAAATTAGGTGTAAATGGATGTATCTATAAAATAAGCGATTTTATTGGCCTAGATCCTGGTCATCGGTGTATTCAAGGATGTTGGTGCCGAGTTAGCATTCAAGGGGATACAGTAGACTCGAGGTGCAGTACTATGTAAACGAATCCGCCGGGATGCAGAATAGCGCCAGAATCGTAGCCGCGAGCCTGCGCGAGTACACACTACTGTACCTAGTGGGGAAATGGTGTCGCAGGGGCGTTTGCAGGGAGGGTGAGATACGATGGAACGCAGCGCCAGTGACATGAGTCACAACTCCATTGCAGAAGCATGCGAGATATGAATTGGTGGATTTGATTGATCCAATTTCCAGTCTTACCTGCGCGAAATAGGTATATGACATGAATTAGTAACTATGGGGGACATGGGCTTGACATGGGGATCTCGAGCGCGGAGATGCATCGCCGAACCGGACCAAGACGCAGGACGAGCACGGATTGCGAAATTGACCTGAGACGGATTACGCGCATGCGCATTTGCGCAATGAGGTCGATTGGATCTAGCGCCCCATGGCCCATAGATGTGTTTATCCGGCTACGAGTCGGATTTGGTAACATCACATTCTGATTTCCAGACATCAAACTAGCCCTTTCTAGCCGGCACCCCACCCACACGCTTGGCTGCTCCGAACTACACCTAATTTGTATGTAGATCGGAGCAGACCCCAGTGCACCCACCATGACAAAAAGAAATTGATTTATCCATACGGTTGTTTTTGCAATGCCGTGGTAGAGCACTAACCTGCGACGCCCTACAGGGCTCTGTAGCGCTCTGCAGCGCCTTAAAATAGTGGGTTTAGCGGTATTGATTTTGATTGAATCTGGTGATCTGAATCTGTTGGTACTTTTATTTTAGTGGCAACTACTGCTAATTTGTTGTACCTACAGATCATCTATACTTGCGACCGCCCGACCGTGACCTAGCCAGACTGTTGATTTTTTACTTCCCCACTGCTCCATAGCCCCTGCTGCAAATCCTATACAAATTAGGTGTAGTTAGGAGCAGCCAACATGGGTGTGTGGGGACGTGGCCAAACAAGGCTAGTTTGATGTCTGGAAATCAGAATGTGATGTTACCAAATCCGACCCGATCCGGCTACCTTGCGCAGAAGGCAGCAATGCTAGTGCCGTCATTTTGAACTATTGATGTGGGCTTCCACGTAAATGGCTTACGACTTGAACTGCTCAGTGCCTTTAGTGAGAATGGCGGATGACGACAAAAATCCTAGGTGCAACTGGTCAGCAGTACCGCAAATAGTCGATGGAGAGATCTACACAGCCGTCCCCTGCCCCATCCAATCACAGGAAAGTGAGATCTTTCCGGCGGGCTTCCACCCTACATAGTGGAGGAGTGCAAATCGCTTGCTGATTAATTCAGTGTGAGACGACGCTCGGGGTGCAGCAGCAGTTCTCGTCGTTTTCCAAGGTGGAAGCGTCGGTCTCGCCAAACACTTGACCAATGGGACGAATTCATCGAGTGCCACGTAATGTAGGGCGGTACGGTGTAGCCAGCACCCATATCACTATTTCTTGCGAGAACTCTGGCGTTGGTCAATATACAATACTATACTTACTGCGTAGGCATCTCTGGGAAGAAGAAGAGAGGGAGCAAGGCCACGCAGACTACTTCCCAATTCAGCTGGCCGAGGAGCATCCAATCAAAATGCACAGCGGGGCTAAAAGGACGACGCAGCCACGCGCAGCCCTTGTACAGTAGCCCACCTACGTTGGCCACACTTTCTGGCTACGTTGGCCAATGTGGCGCCACTTCGAGCCGGGGGCTATGTACCTATCCTATTACTTACCTAGGTAGGTATACATTAAACTCCTCGCCCTACCTAGGTACGTTATCTAGCTTTATAGTAACAACTATAGTTAGAATCTGGGCCAAAGTATTATAAGGCGTGTTATAAACCTTGTAACTTAGCTTATATATTTTTTATATTTTTACGATATATATAATAGCGTTAAAAGCTTAAATCCAAGGTTAGGTATAGATATATAGTCCCCTGCTCTGATCCCTACCTAATTTAGGTGGTGTAGAGAGCAGATCTGTATGGCGTAAAGGTTGGCCAACCTAGCCAGAAAGTGTGGCCAACGTAGGTGGGCTATTGTACAGCCCTTTAGCTAGAATGAGACTAGCGTCTAGCCTACTACCACTGCAATAAGACATCGCGGTTTCATTGTTGCAACGGTCGTTTTCTCCCTTCGGAGTTCTTCCTGTCTTATTCCATAGAGAGAATGTGTTGTTCAGGGCCGATGCTACTAACCTACTAACACCGACCAACACCGAAATGGAGCCCTCGGAAAACGTTGAATCCCCGTTGAAGTCCGATGCAATAACGGCGCAGATTCGGCCGCGCGGGATTGAGATACATCATACATGGTAGAATGCAGGTGTTCTGCGATGCCCAATAATGCCTGTTATGTATAGCAGAGATACTTCGAAGTCCTGGAATCTCTCAGTTTCGCTTTGTGTAGTTTTGCATTCCAATATCTCGGTGTACTCCGTTGTCGGGTTGATATTAGTTGGTGGAAGGACTGGCTAGGGCGCAACGCAATGCGCACAGCGCGTATTCGCGCCAGGTTGAGGAAGGCTGAAATACCTGGAGCTGATTAGACCGACCGTAGGAATAAAGAGGTTCTGTGCACTACCTAGATAGTTAGTGTATGTCCAGGTGTATGTCTATGGGATAAATCAGTCTAGCATGCGTCTAATACTAAACCTAATTGTGACTAGTAGCCGCAGCAACAGGTATGACTCACACTTGCCAAGCACAGAGTCTCATACACAAGATGTCACCAACTAACAGTCTCACTTGCAGTTGGGAGGGCAATCATACTTGTTAATTGTTAGGACTGGACTTTGTCAGATCCACACAGATATACTCCTCTTGGCACGCTCCAATCCTGGTGTCCTCCCACTAGGCCGCGGACCCACTCTCCCTGCGCCCACTCACTGCCCGCCCGCTTCGGCGTATTCTGCCCTCGGGTGCCCTTGTTGCCCTAGGTACTGCTGTGTGTTCCAAGGTTAGGGTAGGACAGTCGCAAAAGGGTTGTTGCCTGAAAAATACTAAAACCTGTGTCTCCCACGCGCACACGCCTCGCTCCTCTCTTCCCTTCCTCTTCCTTATCCCCCCCCAAACCATAAAAATACACGTACACATGAACACATCAGGCTTCAGCCCATCATGCGCTAAACAACTCGACCTCCGTGTCCCGCTGCCCAGCATCTAGAGCTCGTCTAGACAACCCGTCACCATTCAGTCTCCAAAGATTAACACTTTACTCTCAACTCAACCCTTTTTCTCAGCTCTTCCTCCCCAGGTCGAACTGAACTTTGAAGAAGCTATTCCCAGCTCTCGCGCAAGTTCTCACCCTGCCACCACCATTCCCCCTCTAGACTTTTCAGTCTTCACCACGGATTCCCTACAGCAACCATGGCCTCCCTCCAGTTCCTCGAGCCCGCCGGCACCATCCGCGCAACCACCACACAACTTCCAGAGCCCGCCCCAACAGGACTTCGTCTTGTTCGACTCGCCCCAGCCCCAGAGAACAACCGTTAACCGCACTGTTTCGTCGCCTGCCCACCCAGCAGCCGCCTTGGGATCTCTACACAGCAACACCACGAGCACCCGCCGTCGTGACTCGAGCGCGTCTTCCGCTCTTCAGAATCAGCGCATTCAACAGATCATCCAAGCAACAGGCCAATCGTTTTCTCCTTCGGCATTGACCACTCGGTTTAACTCTCTTGCGCAAAACCCAAGTCAACAACAACAGTTTTACGCATCCCTATCCGCTTCATCCTCCCCCGCTGCAGTGAACCAGCAGACCCGCATAGCTCGTCCACCCGTACCACTCTTTTCCCAGAGTTTCGGTAACCAGCGGGCACCAGCCAAGATGGATCTTCAAGGTAAATTCTCTGCGCCTGGTGGTAAATGCAACCCAAACTTACCAGTACTAGACGCGATGAACAGTCTTGAAGGCTTCACGGCTTTCGGAGGTGGAGCTTCCACCGCTTTTTCGTCTCCAGCTCTCCACGACCTGGATATGAGCCCTGCTTCTAGTTCGACCAACTTGGGCACGGTCTCTCCAGGTGAACTGCTTATCGGCGAGCAGTTTTCAGCACCAAATTCCAGTGCATTCACCAACATGACCACGCCTTCCACTTTCGGCGAATCTCCCGATTATGAGAATTACGATGTTTCGCCTAATTTCGGTGATTTTGACGCTGGCTCTACTGAGAACTGGTTCTCTCTCTTCCCTGAGAACACAACCACTGATCAGGTCACTGCGCCAATTAAGTCATCGGTAGAGGCACCTGCAGAGCTCGAGAAACCTGATGCCGACTCTCTCCCTCGTCGTAAATCCGGCAACTCTTCGCCGTCGTCTGCAGCTCACGGCCGACACTCGTCTGTCTCGGGCGTGAACGCTCGACGTCGTGACAAGCCACTTCCTCCTATCGTTGTTGATGATCCTAACGATACTATCGCGATGAAACGAGCGCGCAATACCCTTGCTGCTCGCAAGTCTCGCGAGCGTAAGGCTCAGAAACTGGAGGAACTCGAGGAGAAGATCGCTAAATTGGAAGAAGAGCGTGATCATTGGAAGCGGATAGCTTTGAGTCGACCTAGCGGTGCATAGGCGCACCGTTTTGGTTTCTTACTCGGTATGTTGTATGGTTGGGAACTGGAGGGGCAGGCCACGGTGGCCTCGCTACCTCTTTTCGTTTCCAGGGAGGCAATGGCAACAGTCCTTCGCTATCGGCGCCTAGGACAATGACGTCGTTGCCGAGGCTATACCATCTTTTCTGTCGTGTCGTTTCCTATCATCTCAGTGTTGCTCATATTCGGGGCTACCTTAAAAGTAGAAGTAGTGTCGACCATTTGTTAGAACAGCATCGGACCTGGCATTTTTGATACCAGTAGATTCAATTATTCAGTCTTGGAGGTTTCCTTAAGAATTGATGTATAGTTGGATATGAATCTTGACACCTTTGTCTTCCCTCGTGCCTGTTAGCTTTTTGACTTGATGAAGATTGTACTCACCGTGGACCTGAGGTCGAAGCCGTCAGCATCTTTCGTCTCTAGACAAGATGTCCTCACAGACGTAACGTAACATTCTCGCCGCGTATATCTAGGCTCGGCTTGAGCAATATTACCCTCGTGTTATGTATCCAACGTTTTAGTGAAGGGTATAAGATCAAAGATTGTCTTGAGGAGAAACCAGTTGCTAAGACTCTTTGAAAAGCTTGCCCTATCAGTACAGTCTTCCCGTTTGCTTCTAGAGTCTTCGCTTGTCTCGCGGCGGGTGTTTGCTGTGCTAGTAGATGGTGACTGTAGGTAGTAGGTAGGTGTGTGGAAGTATACTTTGATGTTTGGGTTCGCTCCGAAGGTATGGTACGATGTATTTCGTTTGCTTCGATTGCTACCGTGGATCTGTTAGTTGTCGTATTGCGTCTCGGGTATCTCTGGGTGTATAATATATGTGTGCTGGGTAGTAGATGAGGTGCTAACTGTGAGGAAGCACCGAATTAGCAAAGAATCAGGTAGGGAACAACAACACACATCTGATTCAAGATCAAGATGGTAGATATATGATGAGAAATGAGAATTGAATGAACAAAAGAGGGAGAAAGGTAGAGAGGTAAGGGACATTCATACTCCTGGGATGATGTAGGACCGATTAAACTAGGCTAGGCATCGTGAGATGATGACCAGATGAGTGACTGATGCCGAAAACTAGCATCACGAGCTAAGACATGGCGTTGCCACAGCCATGACACACTCAGTCACCCGCCCCGTGAAACCAAGCCAACATTAATTTCGATTTCCCGTGTCCTTTGTCTAACAATGTCGACGCACAGAATAAAGCAAAAGTGAAAAATGAAAAAAACAAGAGAAACGACATTATGACTCAACCAACAAGCTCCACCGAAACGTAAAGAACATCCATTCAGTTGAGTACAGTAGAATCGCCGCCCAATGAGGCATAAATACGATATGCATACACAAACTTAGAAAAATAGGTGTTTTCACGCCCACTTATCCCCGACCACGTCACTCGGGGCAAGTGATCGGTTGAGTCATCCCATCCCACGATAAACTCAATCGTCCCAATAGTAATAAGCTCGGTGGATCACTACTGGTGTGGGATAGACGCGGCAATCTGACTGAAACAATTTCACGTTTACATAGCGAGTGCAAGCACCTGCTAAATACCCAAGTAGGTATCTATGTGAGTTCAGGAAAGTAAGTAGGCAACAAAGTCACAACGGCGAGTAAAACATCTGTAGAGCTGGTAAAATGAGTTCTGTTTTTCTTTTCTTTCTACGATCATGTCTCGTCAAACTGCTTCTGTCATGACACACGTAACGTATCTTTCAACTCCGTCCTTCCACATGTTCCTATCTAATGCGCCTTGACAACACCGGCCTGATCGGCCTGGGCAGCAATCCTCTTCTTGTACTGCTGGACATCGCCAGGGAACTTCCAGACGGTGCCGTTCTCGCAGACCCAGAGGCTGTTGCACACAGTCTGCAGCATGGTGACGTCGTGGGAGACCATGAGCACGCCGCCCTGGAACTCGTTGAGGGCCTCGGCGAGGGCGTCCATGGCCTCGATGTCCAGGTGGTTGGACGGCTCGTCGAGGACGAGGATGTGCGGCTGCGTGAGCGCCAGGCACGCGAACGCGACACGCGACTTCTGACCTCCCGACAGCACCTCCATCTTCTGCAGGCCCGTCGTCCCCGTGATGCCGAAGGAGCCCAGCTGCCGGCGGTACTCCTCGTCCGAGCGGCCCGGGTACATCTTGGCCATGAAGCTGACGGCGCTCATGGTCAGGTCCAGCGCGTCGACGTGGTGCTGCGCGAAGAAGCCGATGCGCAGCCGCGAGTTCTGCGATATCAGGCCCTGCGTCGCCGCCAACTTGCCGATGAGGAGCTTCAGGATGGTGGTCTTGCCGGCACCGTTGGGCCCGACGATGCCGATTCGCGAGTCGAGTTGGACGTCCAGGTCGATGTTCCTTAGTAGGATATTGTCGGGGCTGTAGCCGAAGGTGACGCCAGACATCTGCACGATGGGCGGCGAGAGCTTCTCCACCTCGGGGAACTTGAACTTAACGCTGTACTCGGCCTCCGGTGGCTGGAGGATCGGCATACGCTCCAGCTTCTTGATACGTGACTGGGCTTCGGCGGCTTTGCCGGCATTGTAGCGGAACTTGTCGATGAAAGCCTGCAAATGCGCACGTTGAGCCGCGTTGTTCTCGTACTCCTTCTTCGCGATCTTCTTGCGTTCTTCCTTGGTAGCATAGAAAGATTCGAAGTTCGCGCCTCTGTAGTAGTCGAGGCGCTCGGAATGCTGATGTATGATGTCGGTCGCGACTTCGTTCAGGAAGGCTCTGTCGTGACTGACTACTAGCACAGTGCTGGGGTATGTTTGAAGGTAGTTAGACAAGAAGGTAATCGAGGGGACATCCAACATGTTCGACGGCTCGTCGAGAAGAAGCAGATCAGGCTCGCAGAAAAGGGCTCTAGCAAGAGCAAGACGCATACGCCAACCACCCGAAAACGTCTTGGTGGCGAACTGTTGTCTTTCCGCGGAGAAACCGAGACCGGCGAGGATGCTGGCCGCTCTGGGTTCGGCCTTGTCGGATTCCATCTCTGCGAGCTTCGTTTGAATGTCGCCAAGCTTCTGGTCGAGCGCCTCTCGATCGCGATCTAATCTGGCCGCATCAGCTGACGTGTCAGCCATGGATGGCCTCTGAGACTCAATCTCCGCGAGTCGATTTGTGATTTCCTTCGTTCATTGTTAGCATGTATATATCTTTTAGGGTAGAGGGCTGCCACCTACCGATTGTTCCCTCATCAGGACCTTTCGCCAAACATCAGCATCCAAGACGGCTTGCAGAGCAGTTGTGTCATCTCCAGTAATCTGTAGGCGACTTAGTATGGTATCCAAAGGTCTATAATTGTAAGGTACCAATGCAATCTTACCTCTTGTTCGACGTGCAAAATGGATATATGAGTAGGAATAGGCAGATCTCGCCTCGATAATGCCCTGAGCAGAGTAGATTTACCCACACCGTTGTTACCCACCAGACCATAGCGATGACCATACGCTAGAGTCAGATCGGTGTCGGTCAGGATTCTCGTGCCGCCAATGCTAACGTCAGCATTCTCGATCTTGATATCCTTTGTCTTGGCAGTACTGCCGCCAGGTCCAAGCTGGAGCGGATTGACGGCCATGTAGAACTCCTCGTAGGACTGGGATTCGGGCTCGTTGAGGAGTCGCGAAGCCTCGTACTCAACGTTCTTGAACTGCTTCTTGCTCTGCTTGGCAGCGATCTTGCGCTCGGCCTTTTCGAGTTTCTTACGGTCTACCTTGGACTCGACCTTGCGCGTATTGGCAGATTCAAGGTCGACACTGCCAGTGGTAACATTTAACGTGGAGGACATGTTACGCTGTGAGCCGACCTGGAAGGCCTGGTCAAGACGCTTCATAGAAGGCCCATGGCGATCACCGCTGGCACCGTTGACCTCTTCATACTTGTCGACCCATTTCGCAACCAGAGCACGGATTTTGTCCTGCTGTGCAGCATTCTCGACGTTCCCCGCAGCGGAAAGCAGAAGCTCCGTGATGGTGGACGCAGCTTCAGCTAAGGGAGATAAATCCGAGGCCTCATCCTCGCCGACCCAGGCGGTCGAGGCGTGCCTAAGATATCCGACCGAGTATTCGGAGACTACGGGGTCGATATCTGGCAGGGCAGCTCTAATATCGGACTCCATTTTGGCGAGATACTAAGTATATTCAAGGCGTTATGATACGATAAGTGCACCTTTTCTAGATTGCACTCTGTTCTTAGCTGGCGTTGTTAGATACCTTTGAACTCAACCAGGGGTTGCTTCTCTCAGGAGACAGCCAATAGTAGGATAAGTGTACGATCATAAGCCGTTGCCACATCCGCTGTGAGAATCTCAGAGGTGAAGTGGGTCACTCATCGGCGCCCGTTCGGCTAAACGTCGGGTTCTGGCGGCGTATAATTGGTTGACGTTAGTGAGCTTGCAGTAGGGAATGGAATCAACTCAAAGCTGCCACTCCTATTAAGCTTTCATCGCGTATTTCTAACATTGTCCATCTTCAAATATACCTACATATCAATTAACAGTCCGAGGTTTCCAAGGCTATAAACACCAGTCTTGTCCAGACTTAATGCATCATAAGATCCAGGTTCATGAATCTGCTTCTGACGCATAGGGGTTTCATGCGCTCAATAGAATCTCTACGCCACCATTTCCGCCGTAGCCGCCAAGTTAAAGAAACAAGCTCAAATTCGCCCGAAGTAATATTCAACTGTATTAACCCTAGTCATTCTTTTTCCAACGTTGTCCTGCGGATACTAAGCTATGCCGCCCTCTATAACGTGAAGCCAGCTAGCTGGCCGGGCATGTTTAAAGCGTCCCAGTCAATGTATGTCCAGCCCTTCTTCTCTTTCATATTCCTCTTGACGAAAGACTCCATAACCTCAATCTCCTTCTTGGTAAAAAGACTAAGCCTCGCTCGGTGATCTTTCTTCTCATTGGGCCCAAAAAAGTGAGAATCCAAGTACTTCCAATACAGATGGTCGAATACGCAACCGTTTCTTGCCGCATAGTTAATCATCCACGTCTTATTCTCCCAACTCTCGCGCATCCGTTGCGAAAGAGGCATACTTGAACTAGCTGGTGTAGATCCTGTTGTTGAGCTGCCCCACAATCTACTCTCCTCGATTTCTAAAACGCGAAGAAACACCTCCAGACGAGGCTCATATGCATCCATCCATGCCTCGTATCCGCCAGGCCAGTCTTCTGGCTTTCTCAAGAGCAACCACCAAGGCGGATCCGAGGAGAACGCTTCCGGTGCAACATAGGCGAATTCCCAATCTATCACGCCAATTATACGAAAGTCTTTGTCAATTAACACGTTCGTCGGGCGAAGGTCCTCCGAGTAGATGTAGAATGTAGGCTCGCTCCCTTCCTCTACACACTTCGATGTTAGCCGCCCATCATAAGCAAGTTTCCGAAATAGATGGCGAGCAACATAACCATCTCGCGCGTCGTCCTCGTTTATTATACCATCATTTATTTGGTGGTCCAACTGCATCAAGTGCATGTCTGCTAAGGCGCAGTACCACCCCTTCTCCGTAGAATACGGGCCGGAGGGAAGGGTTGTAGAGTCAGAACGTATCCACCCCGCCAGTGCATTCATATACTGAGTAAGGGGTCGCCCGGTCACCGCACAATTACCGCCAGCGTCCTGAATCAGAGAACCTATTCGAGAGAACGATAACGTAGATAGTTGTAAAAGGATGTTGGCCATTTGTACGTAGAGCTTTTCGAGTTTCTCCTCGGTAATGTTGGGATCTATGATTTGTAGGTCGCCTATCTCAAGTGTTGGATCGTTGAGAAGATCAGACATGTCCATCTGATGGTCTATATAGTCCATGATAATGAAAGGCCCTGTTCCCGAAGGATTCTCAGCAGCGGTTCCATGATGGTAGATCTTCGGTACAGGAATTGTAGTGTTCGCAGCAACGTAACGCATCATAGCTACTTCATAGCCGACTTTTTCCTCGGGAAATCTCGCCGAGACTGCTCGATATCATGTAAGCTTTGATAAATAAAGTAATTGGGAGTACCTGAAATACCTTGGCAAGGAACCCTCATACACGCTGATGTGCCACCTTCATATTTCAGGCGATACAAAACATGATGGCTACCTCTGATCGGATTATAAATCTCGACACCCTTTCCAGGTTTGTACTGAAGGATGAGATTGGCAATGTCATTTAATAATCCCGACTTCTGAATTAATTTTCCTAACAAAATAGTGCCTCCTTCAGAGCCTTCCCGGGACAACCCGTCTCGGTCCGTGCCAGTGGGCGTTGTTTCAGGCTTCATGTCGTATAGAAAGTAATGACGCCTATTCGAAATTTGAGGACATCAGCCAGCATGAACAGCTCTTTTGTACAAACCGGCTCCGTAGTTCGTATTGTAGATCTGAAAATCCAGCAAGACTTTTTGCAAGAGTGAAGCGCGTGTATATATACGCGTATGTAAGAGCTGACGAAAGAAAGCTAGAACCCAAGTCGCCATATCGAACACTGCTCTGTTCTCTCTCCGTATATACAGGGTGAATATATGTGCGGCGCAGTCTACATTCCACGTCCGTTGTGTTGGCTTTGAATATGCAGCGGACGTGACACGATGCTACAGTGTGTGACAACCCTGGAACAACGAGCTACGTGTATACAAGTAGTACTACCCGAGGGAGGTGCTTTCAGCCCCCTTGCGCAACAATAAAGCAGGGAAAAGTAGTGATGTAGCATGTTCTGGCATACCCTAGCCAGGTACACCTCAACATTGGATCGCTCCTTCATGATATTTGCTCTTTACCTTCCTATTTTTCAAAGCCCGGTTATATTAGCTTATATTACTCTGTATGTTGTCATATTCCTTCGTTTTTGGGCACTTTTGCGTCTCACGTCATTAACAAGCAAAAAACCGAGTCAAAGTCTATCAGAAACAATTAACGTCGCAATAGTCTTTCTGGCGTTGAACAGTACGTGGCATTGTTCTGACCTATGTATAATGTCGAAGCTCTGCCGCTAAAGATCAATTCTTTCGATTGACAGAGCATTAAAGATTGATCACATCCTATGTGCCGCCTCCTTTTCTGAGGTGGCTTCATTTTCTGGACAACAAACCTGGCGTGGCCCTAGTCAAATGGCGCATCAGCTCTGCAAGAATAGCTGAAGCATCCAACTCACGCCCACTTCTTTCAAGATCCGATTTACTGGTATAGAATTGTCGCGATTCAAAGTGTTCAGAGGGTCCATGAACTCCTGTAGAACAAAGGAGCACAGGTGTGCATAGCTAGGTCTATCCCACAAACCAACTTCCATTTCTGAAGAACACGGCAGGAGTGTTTTTCTGGGATCAGAAAAGTGATGTGCGCCTCCTTAAACCGTTTTAGCACCACGAACTCGGGAAAGGGTCAAAAGAGTATGGGCTTAACTCACTTGCCTAAACAGAGGCCTCGGAGCCCGCAGCCTGTCGCCGGTGTTGCTGCTCCGCCCGTTTCGCGGTGAACATTTCGTGGGCGAAACGTTCGACAACTTTCTTGCCCTTCCAGAATGCAAGACTAATCACCATGATGAATAGCACGACTAGGACAGCGACGACGGCGTTTGGAGGCATAGACATGTTGCGCGAGCGGCCTGCGGGCGATGGGAATATGTGCTGTGATACTGTGTGTTGGTGTTGATGTTGAAGTTGGGGAGAAGTATTGTGAAATGGAATCGTTGTTTGATTGCGAGAGGACGCGCTTTAGCAGGCGAGTGAGTATTTGCATCTGGTTCTGGGTTTGCCTACATGTAGATAGTTGCTAGGGGAAGCGTTGTTGTGGAATACCTGATATCGGGCGACCTGCTGTTACCTTGACTAGGTACGTCGGAGCAGCTACACTCATCGCGGTTACGGTTCCTGTAGCCTGCATATCTTGATACTACAATTTAAACACCAACGGGGGGTTTCCTGCTAGCCGTGTATTGAAAAAACCCAGACAAATCCTATAACGCTTTTTAAATGTATCAATACACTCATCATACCTGGTGTCTTTCATTATGGCAAGACCGAGGCCTTATTGTTGTATAAATAGCTGTCAGGTCAAATACCAAAAGATTAGGTCGCTCGAATGGCCATCCGGCTTATAGTCCAAAGCAGGCGCTCGTTAGGCTGTAACCTGAATATTGACCATAATATGGATTGATCTCATCACCGGATCAATTACAGAGGAAACAGCGATCTATACACATTGAAGTATAAACTTGGGACTCAGATACCGCACGTGCCTACATAGTGGGTGCCTGGTGGATGCCGAGACCAGGTATGGAAAGCGACGGGCGCTAGCGATTCGCTTTGCACCGGCTTAAGGTGACGTCGCTAGCCATTGAAAGTCCGGGGAAAGCCACCCAGCATCGTTCAAACCGAACTCCCTCGCTCGTTCTCCCTTTTGAAATCTCCCCAGTCGAACCAATTATTCATTTTTAAGGGGTCTGTTTTTGCGAGAAATGAGCTGACGATGAAGACGAGCATAATTCCTAGGTCGTCTCTACGAAGAGTCTCCCGATCCTTACCCCGCGCTACTCCCAGGTACCCCGTCTCTATTATCAGTGCTCGATCTACGAGCAGCGTATCGCAACGACCCGGTTCAGAATTTGTGTCGTTCCCTGGTGCTGTGAAGAGCGCATTTACAAGCGAACTCAAGTTCGCATTGCCATCGGACCATCCCACGCTACCAACTTATCGTGTGGTTGATCAAGATGGCAATATTGTCGACCAGTCCTTCAAACAGGACCTCAGCAACGAGGAGGTTATACAACTGTACCGGACGATGCTGACGGTTTCAATAATGGATGTCATCATGTTTGACGCGCAGCGCCAAGGTCGCCTGAGCTTTTATATGGTATCAGCTGGCGAGGAGGCGCTTAGTGTCGGATCGGCGTCGATACTGGACAAGCAAGATGTCATATTCTGTCAGTATAGGGAACAAGGTGTTTTTGCACAGCGCGGCTACACATTGAATGACTTTATGAATCAATTATTCGCAAATAAGCTAGATAAAGGCTGTGGGAGGAACATGCCTGTCCACTATGGCAGCAAGGAGCTAAACCTCGTAAGTTGATTGCATAAAATATGTATGAGAGAAAATCCATTAACAGGCCATCAGCATACAATTTCATCGCCTCTTGCAACACAAATACCACAAGCCGCTGGTGCGGCTTATGGACTCAAGATACAGCGCATTAACGACCCCACACTGCCACCTCGTGTAGTCGCCGTATACTTCGGGGAGGGTGCTGCGAGTGAGGGTGATTTTCATGCAGCGTTGAACCTCGCGGCGACTAGGTCGTGCCCTGTGGTCTTCATCTGCAGAAACAATGGGTATGCTATCTCAACGCCGACCTTGGAGCAGTACCGGGGCGACGGCATTGCCAGCCGAGGTATCGGATACGGTATTGATACCATCCGAGTCGATGGAAATGATATCTGGGCTGTTAGAGAGGTTACCAAGAAAGCTAGGGAAATGGCGCTGCAGGACGGAGGGAAACCGATCCTGATCGAGGCCATGAGCTATCGCGTTAGTCACCATAGCACGTCGGACGACTCCTTCGCCTACCGAGCGCGAGTAGAGGTTGAGGATTGGAAGCGTCGAGACAACCCAATCTCCCGGCTACGGAAATATATGGAGACAAAGGGCTACTGGGATGAAGCGAAAGAGAAGGAGGCTCGTGACAGTATAAGACGGGATGTGCTGAAGGCTTTCTCACAGGCAGAACGAGAGAAGAAACCGCCAATTCGCGCCATGTTTGAGGACATCTATGAAGAACTCACTCCCGAACTCAAGGCACAGATGAAAGAACTACGGGATCATCTGGAGAAATACCCCGACGAATATGACTTGGGCGAATTCGAGGGTGGGAAGAGTAGCTTAGATTCATGAGACGATATAGAAAGCATTGAATCCCTTAGACAACCATATGAAACTGCTCCTCTGCATGAATGCTGTGGCATAAGTGGGTATAACGACCCTTAGAACACATGCATGCATATCCTTGCTGGCGCAACGTCTCGACGTGCATGATGCGAGCGGAGCAGCGCCGGCTTGACACCACTCAGTCTTCTGAATTGTAGCGACCCATCGTGCCACGTAGGTGGGCGGTCCAGCGTACGGTAGGTATGTTATGCCACGAGCTCAACGGCTCAAGATACTGTGTAAGTGGATTAATTAGGCATTAAAACACCGGGCGCTGCGCATCTTGCTTTAAATGGGCTCGCTCGTACCATCAGGTGGTGCTTCTGCCAAAGGGCTATCTGGCCATGGGCGTGATTCTCTGGGTTGGGTTAGGTAAGTATGTACCTATTGTATCAGTTTACCGATAACCAGCTCCAACGTCACCTTTAGGAGAGACAATTGGACAACATTACTATAAGCTAGAGAGGTAGGTTGTCTTCAGTAGTCTCCTCGTAAACATGGAACAGCAACCTATACGTACATTTGTTTGGGCGAATAAATTGATATTCTCACGCCATTCCCTGCAGGGTTCGGGCAGGGTGCTTGGGCCAGAAGTGGGGGAGGAGGGGCAGTGAATTCGAATAGTGACTGGCGGCCGATATTACCAACGTCTTGATAGAGCCACCCCGCTGCTGACACGACAGCCAAGATAGCCGCCCGCTTCCCGATGAGGTCTAATCTACCTAGCCTCCCCCGAAGCGCTCATCCCCAACCAGCTTGACAGTTGTGCCTATCTTTTCCTCGCCGTCTTCCCGTGTCTACCTAGGAAGGAGTCTTGCGGCAACCACGACGACGAATCGAACGATAGGCTTATGAACACGCTTGTATAAGTAGAAGCGACCGCGGCTGGCTCCTCGGATCGAATGAGCGGCGAACGAGACCACCGGGATACGAAACCTCGATAAGAGGGGAAGCCCAAGGGCTGACGTCGAACTGACTGACCTCTGACCTCTAACCTCCGAACCCGACAACTCCCATTGTTCCTCCAAGTCCGAGCCCTGAGCCATCAACCCACCCGACCGACTGTCGAGTTGCCCGTCTCCTGCTCCTATCGTCCGTTGCACGTCGCCTGCCTCATGGCGTAATCCATGGCAGACCGAAAACCATCTGCTGCGACTCCGCGCTCTCGATCGGCACTCGACCACGACCACGATCTCCCAGCGCAACGGCCTCAACCTCACGCCCATCCGCAACCGCAACCGCAACCGCAACCGCATCCCCGTCTGCCGCTGCCGGCTCCGTATACGCCGCCGTCAGTACACCACAAAGCGCCGAACTCGCGATCTGTCGCACCTTCCCCGGCCTCTGCGTTATCGGTATCACCGCCATCTTCCAGGTACGATCCACTGCACGTCTGCCCCGGCGCTTCCGCCTAGTCCCAGTCCCATTCGCATCCGAGTCCCATTCACGTTCCCCGTCCCCAAAATCCTCTGTTGCATGTGAACGTAGGTGCAAGCCTAAGCCCAGTAAGGCAGTAGGTACTCTACCATTCACTTATATTTTTATTCTCCCTCTCAAAATCCCACCAAACCGGCCTATCTGGCCCCGTCTCAGTAAATGTCTCTGGCCACTGATTGTCTGTGCTTCACCACAATCACCCCACAACTTGGAGTATCTCGTTCACGTTACCTCTGCAAAAGAGCACACTGCATGTCCTTCCCAAACGCCCGCCACCACAAACACACAAATCATCTCTGCACATTCATCTAGTGTACGTCGATGGGAGAGGGTGCAGCCTTGGGGTTCTGGTAATCTAAGGTTTCCATCAAGCCAGAAAAGCAAATAAGGCTGGCTACGCACCTGCCCGCTTAACTATACCTACCTACGTTATACGTCAGCAACCAAGTCTGATCAGGTAGCTTTGTAGCTCGGTAGCTGCGAGCTGCGCAGCCCGGGTGCTCTTTGTCTACATTGTCTACATACCTCCAGCTCTCTGCCTGCCTCTGTCTACCTCTGTCTACCTACTACAGCACCTTCCACCTACGGGCCCATCCCCATTTAGTCACATCCCGCCCGAACAACCGCCTTCAGCTTCTACTTTGTATTCCCGCTTTGTTGTGAAGTGCAGTCCTTCGCATCATGTCCACACGCCTACAGTGATTGATGTGTACCAACCAAGATCTGCCCGCTGCCCTCCCCTCTGTCCTCTGCCCTCTGCCCTCTGCCCTCTGCCCTCTGACTGAAGAGAGAGGCGGCGTTGCCCCGGGCGCCGGATCTTCCTACCTATACCCGTATACCCACATATTCTATTCCCACACTCACTGCTCGCTCCGACCTTGGACTTCCTGCACCACCCGCTGCATCCCCCACGTCCCCGAGTCTCGATCATCCCATGCAACTCATATGATCGCATCAGACACTCATGTCTTCCAGGATTACTCGCTCCTCTGCCCGCCAAGCCGCCGCGGCATCACAGGCTTCCTCCTCAGCAGGCCATCCGCCGGGCCAATCTGCTGTGGACCAGTCTGTGGCGTCTTCTCATTCCAGCCTCGCCCAATCAGCCTCCTCGAGACCACATCCACATTCATTACGAAAGAGAAAGGCTGCTGCCGAAGACCACGACTCCCCGCTTCCTTCCACGAACGAGCAATCTTCCCCCCCTCGCAGGTCTAAGCGACAGAAGACCCAGAGTCACGGTCCTTCCGAGCAGTCACAGCCTGCACACCAGACACCCGCGGCTGCACCCCGCAAGCGCAAGGGCAAAGCTACTGCCACCATGTCTAGTCCATCTGGGTAAGCTTTGACAGCATCTCTCCAACGCTTGTGTGTACGGCAGCATTTAACATATATTTCCCAGGAGCTCTGAGCTTCAAGCGCCCGCTGCCATGCAAGACAATTCAACCTCGGCCTCGGCCTCTACATCCTCGAGTCGGAAGTCCAGCCGCCATAAGAAGACCGGCCCGTCAACACATGGTAACTCACCCTGCCGCCACCTGATATTCTGCCTTTCAATTACAGCTAACACGATTCTCAGCCAGCACGTCCGGCCCGACTCGGAGATCGAAACGGGGACCTATCAACAATGCAGCCTCTCCAGACGAAGATACTACCATGACTGGCACTGGGGACCAAGGGAAGGAGAAGCAAGCTCCTCAACCTCCACCACCTCCCCCGCCCCCTGCGCAAGATCCTGATGACGAGAGCGAGGACCATGATGATGATGACGACGACGACGATGACGATCGTCACCGTCATTACGACGATGATGATCCCTTTGGCGGTTTCGGAGGTCCTCCAGGGTCCGGTCTGTCTAGCACCCTCAGAGCTCTGACCGGGATGATGTCAGGCATCTCATCAAGGCTACGCGATATTCTTAGCAATCTTCGGCAAAAGGGCGACCTTTCGGTGCAGCTTATTGCCCTGCAGGAACTCTCTGAGCTTCTCTTGGTTTCTAACGAGGATAATCTTTCGGGGCACTTCTCACCTGATGCTTTTGTCAAAGAACTGGTGGTTTTAATGCAACCCAATGAATTCACCGGAGAGGAGAGCCCTGAGATTATGCTGCTAGCATGTCGTTGTTTGGCAAATCTCATGGAAGCTCTCCCTGCTAGTGCTGCTAATGTTGTTTATGGAGGAGCCGTTCCTGTGTTATGTCGGAAATTGTTGGAAATCCAGTTCATCGATTTGGCGGAGCAAGCTCTAAGCACGCTAGAGAAAATATCTGTCGAGTATCCTACCAGTATCGTCCGTGAGGGGGGTCTAACTGCCTGCTTGTCTTACTTGGACTTCTTCGCCACAAGCACTCAACGGACCGCAGTGACAACAGCAGCGAATTGCTGCCGCAACATTCCCGAGGACTCGTTCCCCGTGATTAAGGATGTTATGCCCATCCTTCTTAACGTCCTAGGGAGCAGTGACCAACGTGTTGTTGAGCAAGCATCGTTGTGTGTCACCCGTATCATCGAGAGCTTTCGGTATCAATCATCCAAGCTGGAGCAACTAGTCAGCGTTGACCTGCTCAAAGCTATACTGCGGCTTCTTGTTCCAGGCACAACGAACCTAATTAGTTCAAGTATCCACACTCTTTTCCTCCAATCCCTAGCTTTCACCGCCAAGGCAAGCCCTCGTCTCTCTGCCGAGCTGGTCAAATTGAACGTTGTTGAAACACTGTATCAAATTCTAACTGGTGTCTCCCCGCCGAGCGAGACAGAAGACGTTGCCTCGAAGCTAGACAGCGTGGTCATCATGCAAGCCTTGATCCACCGGCCCCGCGAGCAAATCATCGAGACTCTTAACGTCGTCTGCGAGTTGCTTCCTGGGCCAAGGTGGCCTGGCGCCTTAGCGTCTCAAGTCGCGGGTGACCTCGATGTTACTGAGCCAATCACCCCTGCTTCGTCATCTCTTGGGACGCGTAAGAAATCATCATCAGAAAAAAGACTAGAGCTTTTGGACGAATGCAAAGACCAAGTGCGGAGATTCGCCCTCATCCTTTTCCCTACTTTGACGGACGCATTTTCTAGCACGGTGAACCTAACAGTGCGCCAAAAGGTGCTCGATGCTCAGCTGAAGATGCTCTCTAATCTGGACAAGGACATTCTCGTTGACTCATTAAAATCGGTACCTTATGCCTCATTTCTTGCGGCGATTTTGTCTCAACAGGACCACCCGTCACTAGTGATGTATGCTATACAAATCACAGAACTTCTGCTGAGTCGCCTGGACCACATATATCGGTACCAAATTTACAGAGAGGGTGTCATCTCTGAGATAGCCAAGCTAGCCGCTGAATACAAGGAACCTGAAGCCAAACCCACTGAGAATTCACCAGTAGACCAGCCAATGACCTCGGCAGATGCCGAAGCTGACAGGGTCTCAATCCATAACGACTCTGACGAAGATGGTCACGACGACGACGATCACGAGGAAGATGAAGATGAGGATCACGCCGATGATGATGACGAAGAAGACGACGATGACGACGACGACGAGGATGACCAGGAAAACGATCACCGCGAGGACATGACTGGATCACCTAGTTCTGACGGTTCTACCATGTCTCTGGATGCGCCTCCACGTCTTTACGTCACTGATATGCCGTCAATGAAGTCTCGCATTGCTGAGGCAGCCAAGAAATTTCTGGAAACATACGAGACCGAGAAGCATGGCAAGACAATGAAGAAAAAGGCCGTCAAAATCCTGAGCGATCTACAACATCTTGCCTCGAATATTGAAGCCTTTTATCTCCATCGCACAGCAGCGGACTTGAGTCCCCAAAATGGTACCACACTATGGAAGCAACTTGCCTCGTACTTCGATGCCGACGTCCTCGAGAGTGTTACGAGCGCGGAGCTCCTTGCTTCTGGGTTGGTCCGTGTTGTTGAGGAGGTTTTTAGCAACCCAGATGAAGCTTTAGCGAATGCTGCAAGAGCTGCATTCCTTGAGGTTTTCATGGCTAAACCTGTTGGTTCCAAACCGAAAACCGCTACCGCCGACTCTCCCACGACGCCGTTTAGTGTCATGATTCACAAACTTCAGGATCTATTGAGTCGCTCGGAGCATTTCGAGGTTCTTACCGTTCATCACAATGCACTTGACAACCGCAGTAGTAGTGCTGCCTCGATGCTGGCCAAACAGATCAAGATCAAGCTTACGGCTGATGATGACTCCGATATACCCCGGTCGTACCGGAGTATTATGGTCTCTATTCATGCTATCGCAACCTTCAAAGCGTTGGACGATTATCTACGACCCCGTATCAATCTTCATGAGCGTCCTCGTGGGTCTCGACCGCGTGATGGTTTGTCTCGGGCCCTAGCTGCCATGGCCAGTTCAGCTGGCCTCGTACCACCAGATCGCATTGCAGAGCGCATCGCAGAAAGAGATCGCCTCGCAGAAAGGGATCGCCTCGCCGAAAGGCTGGGTGTTGGGTTTGCAGCTAATCCTACACCACCGCCTCCGCCTCCTCAAGCTTCCACCTCTCGTACGACGAGGAAGTCCAAGTCAAAGCAACCAGATCAACCTGAGGCACCTTCTACACCGGGACAGACACCGGCGTCGGGACGAGAGAAAGCCATCCTTCGTAGGTCGACTCGCCGTCATCCGGCCCCGGCAAGTGAGACTCCCGCTCCGCCTCCACCGCCTCCGCCCGAGGAGGGTGACGATTTGCAAGATGCACTAGAGTGTGCCGATGAGAAGCATATTTCTGACGAGGAGGATGATGAGAACACCGACATGGGTGCCAGCAATGCCCTTGATGCTATAGTAGGCGAGTTGGATGAGGAGATGGAAGACGCGCCCGGGCCTGATCCGACTGCAGTCAATATGGAAGTAGCTGCTGGAGGGAAGATCACCGCGACAAAGGAGGATGGGACACGAGTTCCTACCCCGGCACAGACAAGTGGCCTCGGCAATCTTCCTAATCGTAGTGCACCTCCTACTCAGTCCCCACTAGCACAACAGAACACACCGACACCCACGCCAGGACCGTCCTCGAGACCTCTTTCATACGCGGCTGCTATACAGTCCGTGCCTCAGGACTGGCACATCGAGTTCAGCCTTGGTGACAGAGTTATCCCTAATGAGACGACTATCTACCGTGCTGTGCACAACAGCCCATCTCCTCCTGCCGACCACTTAAGTCGCAGTGTCTTCTCTACAATACATACCATCAAGTTCCGCCGCGTGTCTGGGCCACCACCTGCTGAACCTATCGGCTTCTCGTCTCCCTCTTTTGATGGATTACCAGATGTCAACGGTGTGCCTGCATCACTTGCTAATCATCCTACTACTGCATCGATTCTTCGCCTTCTCGATATACTTCATGACCTGAATGCGAACATGGATGATATTATGGTGGAGAACAAGAATAACTTGCGGCTGAACGTGGAGCCACTGTCCCAGTTCGTCAACACAAAATTAACAGCGAAGCTAAACCGTCAGCTAGAAGAGCCTCTTATCGTTGCGAGTAACTGCTTGCCAAGTTGGAGTGAAGACCTCGCTAGGCTGTATCCCTTCCTTTTCCCGTTCGAGACGCGCCACTTGTTTTTGCAATCAACCTCATTTGGTTATGCACGGTCAATGAGCAGATGGCAGAACGCACAGCAAGACGATACCTCGCGACGAGATCGCCGAGATGAGCGCCCCTTCCTTGGTCGTCTTCAGCGACAAAAAGTTCGTATCTCACGTTCCAAGATTCTCGAGTCCGCGCTCAAGGTGATGGAACTATATGGGAGCTCCCAGAGTATCCTGGAGGTTGAGTATTTTGAAGAAGTCGGAACCGGTCTAGGTCCAACATTGGAATTTTACTCGACAGTCTCCAAAGAGTTCTCTAAGAGAAAGTTGAAGCTTTGGCGCGAGGAAGATTCCCAAGACTCTGATGAGTTTGTCTCAGCTCCTAACGGCCTCTTCCCAAGGCCTCTTAGCCAAGATGATCCCTCTAGCGAAATCATTCTGCAGCTATTTAAGATGCTTGGCAAATTCGTGGCTCGCTCTATGATTGACTCCCGCATTATTGATATCCATCTCAACCCAACCTTCTTCCGTATAGGCGAAGGCACCGGAGTCAAGCCATCGCTTGGGGCGGTTAAAATTGTGGACCCCGGCCTGGCCAACTCGTTGAAGCATATCAAGAAATTCGTGTCAGCAAAGAAGGCAATTGCAGAGGATCCGAACCGAACACCAGCACAAAAGGTTGTAGATACACAGCGCATTGTCGTCGATGGTACAGTCCTCGACGATCTCGCCTTGGATTTTACATTGCCTGGATATCCCGATATTGAGCTCGTTCCAGGTGGATCCCAAACACAAGTTACAATCGACAACGTTGAATCCTACCTCGACAAGGTGATCGACTTGACTCTTAGTCGCGGTGTTAAGCGGCAGGTGGACGCTTTTCGTATCGGATTCTCTCAGGTGTTTCCTTATTCAGCCTTAAGTGCATTCACGCCTGATGAATTAGTGACACTTTTCGGTCGTGCGGAGGAAGATTGGACTTTAGAGAGTAAGTTCACAGATTGAGGTTGAGTTTCGCAAATTAGCTAACATTCGTCGACAGCCCTGACGGATTCTATCAAGGCGGATCACGGGTTTAACATGGACAGCAAGAGCGTCAAGAATTTGCTCCAGACCATGAGTGAACTGACTCCAACTCTACGTCGTGACTTCTTACAGTTTACTACGGGCAGTCCAAAGCTCCCGATTGGAGGTATGCATAAGCGCGTCCCCTTTGGCAAGGTCTTTTAGCAACTGACGGTGCAATAGGTTTCAAGAGTTTGACCCCCATGTTCACGGTCGTTTGCAAGCCCAGCGAGCCACCCTACACATCCGACGACTACCTACCCAGCGTCATGACATGTGTGAACTACCTAAAACTCCCCGACTACACTAGCATTGATACCCTAAAGCGGCAGCTATTCAAAGCCATCAAGGAAGGCCAAGGGGCTTTCCACCTATCCTAAATTGAGGAGGACCGAGGAAGCGCAAGTTTTCGTTGCATTTTTGTATCGACATACACAGCAAAGATGGTGTAATGTGAGCCATAGCTCAGTCGTATCCGGACCAAGGCGCAATGTAGCCCTGACCTGGGCGACAAAATATTTTTCATTTTCCCATTTCGTCCCCCTGGGCTTCCCACAACAACAGTCTTACGAGCGTTGACGAAAAAAAGGACGAGAAAGAACGAGGCTATGGATTTGTGAAGGTATGGGCTATTTCTGCATGGGAAGGTTTCGTTGGCGGCGTAGGGTTGAACTGAGAAGCTGCAAAGGCATGGGTGTTTCATTTCGGCAGCCTAGGCTCGTACTTCCGGTCCCCCTACGCTTGAAAACCGTAGTAGCTTCCGATCAGGTACATAGACTGTTTAATATGCCACAGTATGAAATTGATGTTGCGCGTTCTAGTAAACTTGTTCTTCCAAGTGCGATATACCCTAGGGATGAGAGATCTTTAGTGTCGTGACCATGGTATACTAAATTGCGGCCCTTCAATGTGATTCCTGTTAAACACACTTCAATATCAACCATCTACGTGGGGACACGGCTCGTGGAAAACCGGCTTCCAGTTCAACTACGGATAATGATGAATCAGGGTGTTACGTTATCAGAGTCGTGACATATTCATGCGATGTTTATTAGGCGCAGGTGGATGTCTCTAAGCTTTGTTTTGAGCTAACAGTATGCACAGATTAATCCTATAGTATAAACTCTAGATTTAGGCGCTGTCATCACCTAGTCTAGTACGATGTATGAAAATTTGATAACGAGAGGGGGGAAAACCCTAGATGATATCTATCTGTCCTTTTCTCTCTCCCTCTGTTTTAGGTTCTCATAGTTTGGGCTCGGCGGCTTTTTTCTTCTTGAGCTGCTGTGCCTTGGGCCCCCCGATCTTGTCAATCCAGTCCTGGCTCAGCGTCGACTTCTGCCTCATGGGCAGTTGTGTCCAGGCCTCGTACTGGGCCTGCTCGTCGCGCCAACGGACCATCTCCGCCGCGATCCAGCGTGCCGCATGCTCGGCCGTCTCGGCCGGGATTTCCATGGGGAACAGGTGGCCCTTTCCCTCAAACAGCACCTCGGCCACGCGCCCGGCCTTTACGCCGCCGCTACCGCCCATCCCGATGCCACACCTGGCGAGGCGGGCGGCGCGCACGTCGGGCTCCGATACCTCGCTTGTGCTGCCGTGCACGAAGAGCACGCTGGGCCGCACGGCCGGCAACGCGTTGAAGATGATCCCGCCTTCGGAGCGGTAGAAGGGGAAGACCTTCGCTGCTTCTAGCGTCTGAGACGCTAGGGATGGGTCGTAGTCGGGCGCGCCCGACTTAGAGACTGTGTAGGATGGGGGAGATGTGGAGTGATCGGCGGTTATGTGCGGCCAGAGAGGCCGTAAATATGTGAAGAGTTCCTGGTGCTTGGTAGTGCGTAATGTCGCGCCAGGGGCGGTGGGTTTACCGGGATCCGACGGAGATTTGGTTGAAGCGGAAGCAGGGAGCTCGGGATACAGCGGCGTGGGCAGCTCCCGGATCGCGTTCTGATTCCAGGCCTCCAGCACCCGCGGGTCCCAGCTCCGGTAGAACGGCGACCGCCGGAACGACTCGACGGCCTCCTGCTTGCTGGGCCAGACGTCACGGCGGAATGTCGACGCCCGCGCCGGCGTCGTACCTGGCCCAGCGGCCCGCGACGCATCGAGGGCCACGATGGTCGGGTCGAGCAGCACCAGGCTCGTCAGCAGCCGCGGGTGCAGCAGCGAGAGGTGCGTCATGATGTTCGCGCCGAACGAGTGGCCCACGCCGACGAGGGGCCGCGGCATCTGGTCCCGGAACACGTTGGTCAGGTGCAGCAGGTCCCGCGTGTGGTCGTGCCAGCACGGGTCGTCGCCCAGCCGCGCCTCGTTCATCTCCCCGCTGTACCCCTGGTTCGACGCGTCGGCGATCCAGATGCCGCGGATCCGGAACCCGCCGCCGCTTGCGGCCTGCGCGTGCAGGTCCGCCCACAGCGCCTCGTACAGCTCCTTCGGAAACCCGTTCGCGTGCGCCGCCAGAATGGTCACGTCCCCCGGCTGCGGCGACGGGTTGTCCTTGGGCGTGTATTGCTTCACGTGGATGTTTAATACGTCGTCTTGGCTGTTGGCTGTTGCCCGCGCCCATTCTCTGATGTGCTGGCCGGGCACCACGTGCTCTTTTATGTGGAAGGGGAAGGAAGACATGGTGTGCAGTTGTTAGTTGCGGTGATGATACCACACTTTTGATTTGCCTGGTATGCTCTGCCAGAGCCTCGAGGGTTTCAGCCGACGAAGTGTGAGCAGAACCAAATATGATATCGTAGTCAGTCTTGGTTTGTGTAGGAAGTGATCATCGGGATTCGTTCATGCTCGTAGATGGGATAAACTGTGATTCGGTGTGACGGATGTTACAGAACGCGAGACATCACGGTAACACTCATGATAATTATTCGTACGTAGTCTGTAGATGGCCGTTCTCTCCGTGAACTAAAAGCAAACATGTAGATGCGCTTGTCCTTGAATGGTAACCGACGTGTGTCCACACTGCTATTTTGCCTCGGCATTTATCCTCCTAGGATTCTCGGTAAATAGTAGATAGATTTAAAGTCAATATGGGATTCATACACGTCTGGTATGGTTATAATAATTGCACTAGGTTTAGTTAAAGCTGCTAGATAGTAGAGACGGGAATGTGATAGGTGGCTTAAGATTTTAATAATTCTGGACGGTAGGTAGCTCACAGTCTCATCACACATTTGCGGTTGAGCTACTCTCTGGATCGTCGGTTTGATACGGAGTCAAATAAGTAGGTACCTACTACCCGCGGCTTGATTATCTTCCCCGCGAGCTAATCTCTACCTAGGCATGTGGGTTGGGTCCACATACGAGCGGGGCGTTGTAGGTACCTTCGACTTAGCTCTAATGTATTCACTTACCGGGGAATGCCCTAATTGATATGCACTTGACGCGACATCGGAGCGCGACAGCGCGTTGGGCAAGTCATACCTATTCACCCAACGTCATCGCGCCGCCACCACTTCCAATACTTGGCACTTCCACAAGCTGAAGGAAGATCCAAGTTCAGACACACAACTGCTGGTAGTCTCTCACCGTACTATACAGCGTTTTCGACTCAGCAATTTGTACTGTCTTCTCATTCTACCTACTGGCCGCGGATTGTTTCGGTCGCGTGTCGTCTTCGAAACTTGGTGTGGAAATTGATTGCAACAAGTCACTAGGAGAAATCGCATTTGGCCAACGTAGGCCGCGCAACGATGCCTGCAACGACACGTTCTCGCGGCAAACCGTCCGCCATTACCACGTACAGATCTACGCCTGCTGCACCCAAACAGCAGGAATTTTCGCATCGCCGCCGGTCGGCGAAGACATATGGAAAGTCGAGGCCAAGGCGCGAAATGAAACAGGAAACGTTGACACAGATGGACTTTACGTCCTCAGCAATGCATGATTTCGTCGACCTTGACGATGATGATGATGAGAAGGAGGAAGAAGACGAAGAGACGAAGATAGTGGAGCTAGAACCGCTTAGGCCAGCTGAAAAAGCGAAAGCCAAGGCAAAGTCGCGCAACAGCAGACGAAGAACTGCTGGTGAAGAACTGGATGTTGAGGAGAAGTCCCGACAGTCCAAAAGGCGAAAGACTTTAGGAGATTCGCCTAATCCAAGTGTATCGAGCAGCTTCCACACGCAGACGTTGACCCAGATGCTGTCCACAAATGACAGGGAGGAGGATCCCTGGCAAATCGAAGACTCCCAGGACGACGAGGACTCCAAGTTAGTAATGGAAACCCCTAGGAAAGGGCCGGTGCAGCACAGTAAAAGTGAAGCTCACGAGGATATCGCGTCTGCGGTCCCCAGCTTGATCAAGTCTGCCACGCCAGCCAACCGGCAGAAAAGAACAGAAATCCCATCCTCCCAGTCGCCATTGACACCTATACTACTACGCTACAACTCTACTCCACATCACTCTCCTTTGATCACCAAGTCAACCAATGTTGAAGCGCCTTCTCCCATCCTAAAAAACCAAGCCTCACGCAAGACACCTAGAAACGCGGTCATTCCCGACTCTTACAGTACTGCGCATGACTCTTCTCCCATAGCTACTCCTCAAAAGTCCACTGTCAAAGCCACACCGTCGAAAAGGTTGCGTTTCGATTTACCCGATGATAAGGAGAACATTACACCTGGTAGAACAAAGCCCAAATCTCCGAAACCAAAGTCTCAATCTACTGGCCGGCGACCATTGCAAGAAGTCCCTGATTCCGACGAAGAAATAGACGAAGATCTAGACGAAACTGAGTATGAGACTGAAGATGACGAATATGGAGCCCGTGACCCAGAAAGCCCTACGCCTAAACGATTCCAGAACGTTGTTCCACCCGTCGAAAATACGGAGCCTAAGCTAGAGTCATCGCAGACAGTTGATCGCCCTCTAGAAGGAGCACTAGAGCAAGTGGTGCCGAGTGGAGGTCGACTTTCAAGTATTGAGCTTGGTCAGGAGCCACGCGACGGGGTTACATCCGTCCCAGGCCATGAATCGGCGGCGTCACCCGACTCGGGGTTGGGAGAGCGAGACTCTCCTTTGGAGCGTCCGGACGTGGTCATTGAAGCACGCGTTTCGAACCAAGAGCTTGATCCGGAACCCGATACAGAGGTTGAAGTCGAGACGCCAAAACCCTCTCGGGTGGAACTAGGCATCATCGGCACAGGTCCAGCTTCTGCAGCCGATCAAACCCTAGAACTCGCCCCATCGGAGCTGGACGAAAATGAAGATGCAACATATGACCTACCTCCATCACAAGATTATCTATACACTCAAGGCCTAGAGAGCCAACGTTTGCCTCTCGACTCAATACGCGCCCTTGGCCCTCAAACACCCCGTTCTGACATCATGGTCTCCCTACACCCCGAACACATAGCCAGAATCGTAGACCGAACCAAGAATCATGAATTCAGAGCCTGGAAGATACCGCAGCAGGTCAACCGCATATGGGTCTACATTACAAGACCCGAGTCAGAATTAAAGTATATGTGTCTTTTTGGCGAGCCTAAAATGCCCGGAGAGATAAAAGACGAGAAAGGTGTTGGCAACGTCGATTTCAACCAAGGAAAGATGGCGGCGAAATTCGCATACGAGATTCTCCAGGTATATGAACTTAATAATCCAGTCTCGTTAGATGAGATGAAGAGGAAAGGGTGGGTAGTTGGTGCTCCGCAGAAGTATACCTACATACCTCCGGCCGTTGTAGGTGAACTCACAGCCAACCTGAGGTGTGCTTTATTCGAAGACAAATCTCAGTCGCAGAGCGCCCCTACCCAAGGTGTATCTGAATCTCAAGAGTTGAAAGCACAGCTACAAAGCGACGCAGATTACTCTACGCAACACCATTCAGAAGATACAATAGATGAGGTTATCCCCGCAAGCCAATCGCCACGCAAGGAAAGTGGGAATTCTGAGGATGCGGCGGATAGGCGAGATTTTGCCAGGCCGGCTCTCTCCAGAGTACGTTCCACCTTATCTAACCCAGGATCACCATCACTTCCGCCGAGCCAGCGGCAGCGTAGTTTTGTGCGGCCTTCTCAGGCTACCACGGTAAGCCAGGTCTCGTCGAGCCCGGCGATGATATCACCGGGGAAATCGGGCCGTCACCCAATCCCCCTGTCCAGCAGCAGCCCAACGGCGCTGCGTCGCACGCAATCTTCCTTGCGGTCTTCGCAGTTCCCGACCACGAGCCAGATGCTGCCGGATAGCTTGTTGAACGACGATATTCAGGAGCCCCCGCCGATCGTTTGGGACTCTGCGGATGAGCACTCGGATTAATGTTCTTTTGCGGAGATGATTAATTATGTGGAGGCTGATTGTTAGGGAAGGAGTTGGTCGACGTGTATTACTGGGTATGAATTTGCATTGCGTAAGGAAAGAGGAGCGTGGGCATTTGGCATTGGCTCGGTCATTCGGAAAGGGGCGATGGTTGAGAGCGATTATAGATACGACTACCCGGCGGTGTGTAGGCTTGTTGTGTGGACATCCTCTTGTTTTCATACCAATGAACGATTCTATGAACGAGTACGTAGGAAATAAAGTGAGAGGATAGGAAAATTGCCCTCCTGTTTCTTCGCATTTTTACTAAATCTGCAGCTATCAGTACTGAGTTCGCTGATTTCCCGTATGTTGAGCGTGAAGTAACTGTAGCTATCGTGAATGTGCAGCAACGCAACATGCTGATAGTTCCATAATCGACCCCAGTAGAGGATAAGTATAAGGGGCTACCGGTGTTAAGGTAATACGGATGTCTACCTACATTCACGGGCTTCTCAGCCGCCCGCCCTTCTCTGTTGAGTCGAAGCTGAGGCTTTAGTTACACTCGCTCAGATGAGTAACTTTAAGATGGAGTGGAACTGAACGGAGTATATCGAAGTGGTTTTTATACAGAGACCAACTATGCGTTGAGACACTTTTCATGCTTTGGTGGCGGTCCCCTTTATGACGGGGCAAGAGGCCAAGGTAGGTAGTACTAGCAAGTTATCTACCCACAGTATTCCTTGCGAGCTTCGTCGAGCGATCCTGTGGTCGTGGTTCTCTCCCTCTCGTGTATGAGAGCTTTTGGGATGAATGTGTTTTTGGGAGTTCTGGACATGCAAAATTTATATCAACTTAATACCGATGTCGAATCGCCGCACACTCCTAAAGTTTATCTACATTGAAGCTTCTACCTCATACCTCGGTCACATTGGAAATTGAAACTAGGGCATCAAGACTGCATTAAGTAATTCAGCATTTAAACCCCTTCAGCCAGATACCCACCCATGGTTGATACACTGGAACTATATTGCGTGAACCAAGGAGCTAGCTGATGAGGGTTTCGACATGCTCGAAACAGTTTGAGATACAAGGTTCACAATTAGAACAATCAAAAAAGAAATGTATTTTGGTTGTATCACAGTTATATACAGGCTCTGCAGCCACCGTCTATTTCTTCTCCTCGGGCTTTTCCTCAGGTTTTGGTGTGGGTAGCTTGAAGCTATCTGGCTTGCGGTCCTGACCGGGCCCGACCTGTTCCCACGCACTAGAGCCACCCTCGAAGTTGCGGAAGGCTTGCGTCAACTCAAGAGGCTCGGTGACAATGCGCTTCTTCTCCTCGTCGTAACGAACCTCGGTGTAGCCGGTGAGCGGGAAGTCTTTCCGCAGCGGGTGGCCCTCGAAGCCGTAGTCGGTCATGATACGGCGCAGGTCGGGGTGGCCAGTGAAGAAAACGCCAAACATATCGTACACCTCGCGCTCATACCAGTTGGCGCCGTCGTATAGACTGGTGATGCTCGGAACGGGGGATGCCTCGTCGGCGTATGTCTTGACGCGGATGCGTGCGTTGTGTCTCACACTCAGCAGGTTGTATACGACCTCGAACCGGGCGTCCTTAGTAGGGAAGTCGACTGCGGTGATGGTGCTGACCTGGGTGAACTCGGCGGCTGTGTTGTCTGTCGGTTGGTCTGGGTCAGCAATGTCCCGTGGTTTGAGAGGGACGCAGAGCACGAGTCTCACATTTGAGAAAGGAGAAGACAGGTATCACGCCGGTCGGGGGGATGTAGATAACCAGCTCATCCTTCCAGACAGAGAACTGCTGGACGTACTTGGGCAGACAACCCATGATCCAGGAGCCGTAGCGGTGCAGGTCGTCGGCCTTGGTGGCATACTTGTCGGCAGGATTTACGAGGGGGACATTGAGCTCCCTGGGGTGGTCTCGGGGCGCGAGCCTCATGTTCTTGATATCCCGGGGTATGGCGACATTTTGGCGCGCGGTCGAGGTGATGCAGCGCACGGCCTGTTCGTTCCAGGACTGGAGGGCGGGAGCGGGTTTCACGGGTCGCAAAGCTGTAGCGAAAGCCCTGCTGCGGCAGAGCTTGGTCGCCATGGCTGGTGAGGAATGGCTGGCGGGCCAATTGATGGTGGACGGATTGGCCGTGGATGTGTGAGTTAATTGACCATTGGGACGGTATCAAGCAATCCTCGCAGACTAGGTACGGAGGTACGGACCTATGGCAGGGGCCAAGCGAGCTCTGTGCCCACTACCTAACATAGTGCATGGGGAAGAATATTAAAGCGGCCTCCGAGAATTGCGTGCGTGCGAGCGCGGGAAGGGACGGGACCTGACATAATCAATACACTTGCCTTACCTACTGTACCTAACTTGAGTACCGGTAGCCTGACAAGGAGGATCCCAAAACCGGCTAGCCGGGCCCGTCCATTCGAACACCAGATGGTTCACACCTACAGCTAGATAACTACTGTAGGTGCTGTCAGCGTTGTCCGCAGTTCAACCAAATCCACATATAGAGAACATTGAAGGTGTTGGGAAACCTACCTAGAGAAAACTATATTAAATAATGCCCGTATGAGCATAGATGTAGCTCTCCGGAGTAGCCTGAGTAGGTAGGTACATGTAGGTACGGAGTAACTACCTAGACTACGGTACGTGGGTGCACGTCACTGGTGATTCATGCTAAACGTGGCTAGCAACGCTGGACGCACCTGACGCCTAGAAGGGCAATACCTAGGTACCTACCAGTCTGAGCCAGGTCAGGTTTCGGTCAGGTGACCCTGACGGCTAGCCAACCACATCCCGCAGAAAGCCCGCAGAAAAAACTCGAAGCTAGAATCTAGCCCAATCGGGTTGCACCTGGGGCTCGAAGCACGGTGCAGGCCAGTTCCTTCTCTCGGCCCACCCTTGCTCAATCTGGGAAGACAGACGCTGCAGCCTCTGGCAACCAGACAGACAGACTCCTTTGCTTCTTTTTGCCCTCCGTCCATTTACATCCATTCCGTCTCTTACAACACTGCTACCCTCTCTCATCGCCAACCGCACCTACGCGCCACCAACTCCGCCAACCGGACTTGCGGTTATCCTATCACGTCGTGCATTTGCGTTCTGGCGTTGCTTCACAAGATTCTGCGTGGTTCTCTTTCTTGAGAGTAAAGTTTTCTGATGCATCATCACCCAAGCAACCTTATAGATTAATTCCGAGGTCCCAACCAGACACGACACACTCGAACATCACCTCCCTACTCATTTACCCGCATAACTCGGCGCGATAGCTCGTGGGCTCTCTAAACTGTCGGCGCGACAATCTTCTGTCACCGTACATCGCGGCAGCTCAGTATCATAAACTTGGGGATATTCACAGCTTCACCATGGCCCCGCAAGACACATTTATTGATGATGAGGACGATACCTGGTGAGCTCTAGAGCCCGTCTATCCTCGTTGTGATTCCTCATCTCTCAGTATCCGTAGCATACTAACTACCAGATACAGTCCTCTTTGCATCGAGGAGTTTGATCTTTCCGATCGAAACTTTCGACCTTGCCCGTGCGGCTACCAGGTACTGTCATACCCCACCATCTCACCTGATGAACCATGCTGATACTGTTTGCTACCAGATCTGTCAGTTTTGTTTTAACAACCTCAAGAACAACCTGAATGGTCTATGTCCTGCGTGTCGCCGGCCGTACGATGATAAAGACGTGAAGTGGAAAGTAGTAACGCGTGAAGAGTAGGGAGTCCCGAACCATGCCAGCAGAGTCGCGTTGTCTAACACTTTATAGGGAGGCGGAATTTCGGGCCAACATACAGAAGAACCAGAAGAAACGGGCAAGCGAGCAGCGGCAAAAGGAAGCCCAAAAGCGCGAAGCCGAAAAGGAAAATAGGAAGAATCTCCAGGGCGTTCGGGTTGTCCAGAAGAACCTCGTTTATGTGACGGGTCTAACACCAACCGTTCGCGAGGATGAGCTACTCAAGACGCTTCGAAAGCAGGAGTTTTTTGGGCAATACGGCAATATCCAAAAGATTTCCATTAGCAACAGAAAGTCATCCGATGGTCAACAACAATCCCTTGGCATATACGTCACATTTGAGAAGAAAGAAGACGCAGCCAAGTGTATAGCGGCAGTTAATGGCTCTCAGAATGGCGACCGTGTATTAAAAGCCCAACTTGGTACAACCAAGTACTGTTCAGCTTGGCTTCGTCACGAGCAATGCGGGAATAGGCAGTGCATGTTCCTACATGAACTCGGCGATGAAGAGGATAGTTACTCACGTCAAGACTTGTCGTCACTCAACAGTGTGCATACACAGCGTCCTCTCTCCAACACTGCATCTTCATCCCGCTCTGTACCTCGTCCACACCCGCAAACCATCCCTCCCACAGCTACTTCCCAACCTATGATGCGCTCATCGAGTAAAGAAGACTCAGAAGCTGGTGATGGGCCCGCCTTACCACCCTCGGCAAACTGGGCACGTACTACCCAACAACGCAGCAGACGCGGTAGCCACGCAACTAGTGGCGCTGCCTCCAGCCCCGCTATCTCGACTGCGTTACCTGCCACTACTGAATCTAGCCACGAAGTCAACGATTTACAAACGGTTCCTGAGCCAAGCCGGCAGGCCGAAAACCAACGAGATGAGACGCCAACGAAATTTGATTCTGCAACTGTGAAGACACCGGCAGAAAGTGATCCGGATGATTTCAGCTACTTTTCCAGACAGCTAGCTTCTTTGCCACGCAACGCCTTCGCTGCTAGACCGGATCCGGGTGACGAATATCCTCCTTTCTTCTTTCTAGGTTTAGCAGCCAAGAGACGGGCCATGCGAGACGAGGATGAGAATCGTGTAGCTCATCAATATGATCAAGTGGATAACGTGATTCATGAGTCGGATGGAGAGCTTGAGAGCGGTAGTCTTGCGCTAGGGGGTGAACCGGAAGACAGAGACCAGGCACGTAGCGGACTAGGTTATGATCAAAGACGAAATGCGCCCATCCAAAGAGGAACTTCCAATGATTTATTTGGTCCATCCCTAACGGGATTCGCGCAAGCTTCTACGACTGTTGGCTCGATTGGAAGCCGAACTATGACGCCGCAGCAGCAGCTGTTCATGCGGCCTCAGAATAGCTTCACGGACCAAATGCCTCCCGGAATTTCTCCCCAGCAGACATCTCAACAAACCTCTCTCTTTCAAGGACAAGGTCACACTCGCCAACAGTCCCGGTTCAGCTTCACCAATGACAACAGCGCCAACTCCATTAATGTCAAATCATCTACAGATTCTAGATATATGGCTCAGCAATCGTCTATGATGCCTTCTACGTTTCGCTCGCAGCCAGGTGGTCAGCTTTATACTACCTCCGTATCTGGGCCTCCACCTGGTCTCAAGTCAACCGGCACGCCTCCGGTGGGTGGTGGCATGTTCGGACAGGGGCATGCTTTTGGTGGATCAGCTTTTGGGTCAGCTGCAAAGGGTAACCCAAATGACTTGCTTCAGTCTCTAATTCGGAGCAATGTGGGTAACCAAGCCCATGATGGAAAGCGTGAGTACATGTTCCCCCAAGTTCCCTCTTTCCATAGCCAATTCCCGTCCTCCACCTCCTCCACTCCTGCTCCGGCTCCCGGCCTCCTGGCAACGCTCTATGCCCCCCAGCCTGGAGCTTTCCCGGACTACGGACCCAAGCAGAAGAAGAAGGGGAAGAAGCACAGACACGCTAACACTTCCTCCTCTGGGGGGAGTGGCTTAGTAGATCTTGCGGACCCGAGTATCCTGCAGGCGCGGATGCATCATCAGCAACAGGGTAACAGCATGGGAGCCGGGCAGGGACTGTTCGGTGGTCAAACACAAGGTGGGTACAACAATCGCAATGCCATGTATAATGGTGGTGGTGGATACGGCGGATGGTAGTCGTTTGATAGAACTTGTGAAGCAACGAGCAGCTTCTTTGATTCCTTTGTTTATTTTGATTTCCGGCGAGGGTGCGTCAAGGCGTCGAGGTTATCGGAAATGGAAGATGATCGGAACATTCCACCACGTCTTTTTAAGCGAGCATTGCAAAGGGATAATGATCCAGGATGGGTCAAGGTTGCATGGCGTCCATTTGCTCTTGGAAACGACGGGGCTGTTCCACGGCGGCTGCCGCCTTTCTCGAGATACACTTCGTTTTTGGCATCAATCATCTTCGGCTTTTCTTTTCACATGATTCGGTTCAATGTTCACGCCAGGCAAGCCATCGTCGTCTTCCAAACCTTATGTACGTTAAGTCCCAGAGCTAGCCCAAAGCTTATGCTTGAGAAGCTGGCTAATATATCATTTCCACCTTTCAGTGTTGCCAATCCCATGTATCATGCGGAAGACGACGATGGGAGCCTACGACGTGACGTGTGCCTGTTTTTCTGAATATGTAGCCATGCTTTGAGATGAAGCCTGAAAGCTAACGTATTTATTTTTCTGTTTTAGATGACGAACTCCTTCTTCCTCTTGATGAAGCCTCTTCCGCCGTTGATGCTCTCGTGTCGGACTCATACCCGTCTGAGCTGCAGAATCCTTTGCGCCTTGACAGTATATCATCGCCATCCCTACCTCCTGGGCTTGGTTTGAGTCATGCACACCCACCCTTGCTCTCTGGTGGGAAAGTTGATGACAAAATTCAAAGCCCTGTCTCACAAGAGAGACCACACTCAAGAAGCAGCGCAGTACGCCCGCTTTCTACCACAACTCCTGGACCAGCTACGCCGCTTGCAGCCAAGGCTTCTACGAGGCCAACGCCTGTGCGAGGGAAGGAGGAATCTATTGCTATCAATAATGATGCGAAGAAAAACATCAAAGAGCTAGCAAACACCAGCGGTCTTGCACAAGATATTGCCGCCCAGGCCTCCAAATCAAAGGCTAGTTTGCTGCAAGAAGAAGATTTTCCGGCTCTCGACTCGATGAAGCTAGCCTCGCCTTCTAAGTTAAGTACCGCTGCATCATCGAAAACTAGTCAAGCCACGAAGACTCCGTCAAGCAAAAAATCCACCATCGATACGTCGAATAAGATTTCTACGGAAAGCAAGCCAAAGAAGTCCGAAAAGCGTCCTAGACCTGGTATCCTCGACATCGCTGCCGCCACGAACCCTAATTCGCCACATTCTACTAGCAAAAAGGCAGAGATCCAAGACAAGGCTACTGGCCATATTTCTATCAGTACCCAACCAAGCAAGACTCCAGTAACTTCTGCTTTACCAACCCCTACACCCACAACGGCTTCAGTGTCTTCTCCTTTAGCGAAAATAGCGCCTAAGACGCTGCGGCTAGTACAAACCCCCAAGACTGAATCGCCAGTGACCATAGCGCCAGCAGCTGTGGCCTCAATCCGTTCAGCTGCAGCGGCAAGCTTAGCTCATCGGCCAGTAACACCTGCAAGTGAGATAATTTCCGATACTGCATCCATCGTCAGTGCTTCTGTTTCGGCATCACGAACTAGCTCTCCACCCCCATCGAAGATCGGTTCTCTCCCTATGCGCCCTACTACGAAGAGTCAGCAGCGGAAACAACGTAAAGAAGCTTCAAAGGAAGCGGCCGCACAGATAGCCGATACCAACCCGTTTGAACCAGAGGTTGAGATCGCACCGATCCTCGGCCGGAAAAAGAAGCAGAAAAAGGAGAAGAAGCCCGCCGGAACAAGTAGAGCATCCACGAGGCCGGCGACGCCAAGTACTTCGGAAGCCGTTGAAGAAAAGGACAAATCCATTCCGGAGAAGGATAGCGTTAGTCACCCTGGCGGTGTGGCTGTCGGGAAAGAAGCCAAAACAAGTCAGCTTGCAATGGAGCCATCTAAAGCCAACAAAGAGAGGAGCAAAGCTTCCACTAGCTCGCCAAAGAGCCCCGCCGCCATTGACACGTCTATTAAGCTGAATGAATCTACGAAAACCACAGTATTGACTCCAGATTACATCAATCACACTCCAGAAGTGAGGCAGGAACAACCAGTAGAGCAAGACATAGGCGAGATTCCGCAGCTTCGAGATGTTCTAAGGGTGCTAGTAGAGAGCGGCGCTGTACCTGCGATTGAGAAAATAAGCCTCTTCAAACCCCCTCCGACACATCGCCTCCTAGATTCCAACGGATCCGTCACTCTCCCGCCAACCCTGAAAGCTATTGTCACCAAGGAGGATGAAGAAAAACTCAATGCCTTCCAGCCTGTTCGTAAAGTAGTGAACGGCCACGACGTGCTACTTACTCCCAACGGAGATTGCTTATTGAATCTAACACCAGACGAGGCGGATCTATTCCTCGAACTTCAAGATCGTGTGAGGGCTAACAGCATCCTCCCAACTGCCTTCTCCGCCCCTCGCTATGCACCGGCAAGTGGTTTCAGTCTAGTCAAGAATCGTGCTGTGCCTAATGGGCTACCCTCCTTTTTCCCGCTTGGCCCCGATAATTACCCTAGCGATCCGGTCGGAAAGATGCATCGAGAGGAAGCTATCAGCTGCATCAACCAGCATGTCCTCCCGTCCCTTAATTTGGGAAACTACAAAACGATGGGTGCTGGTTCTAATTTTACTAAGAATGTGAATCTGCAACAGCTTGCACCTTGGATTTACCCCCCTACGGAAAACGGAGAAGATCAAAGAAAGATGTTTACAAGTCGATCTACAGATGAGTACGGCACATCGTCAGCTGGGAACTCAACAGATGCTGTCTACGGGGGCTACGATCACCCGGAGAATGGCCCCTCTCCAGCCATCGGCAGTACGCCGTTGATGTCGGTAGAAGACGCTGAGACGGTATGGACTCAGGCCAAGAAGCAGCACGAGGCACTGGACAAAAAATTCCGCCAGCTACAAGCTAAGAACCGTCGTCTTCTCGATCTGCATTGACTGCCCGACCCTTACAAAGTGTTAGGCTTCTGTCTAGATGGGCCTGTCTTTATGATCAGATGGGTCTGCTATGTTATCATGACCATCACTATAGCTGTGGCTATTTCGCGCTCTGTGCTGAACTCAGCGCTTGTCTTAGCCACCGCTGTTGGTGTACACAATGGGTATTAGACGTATGAAGATTCCGGTGATGGAAGTGTCAGATTATTATGGCGGCTTCCAGATGGTGGCCCGGAGGATAATTTTTGTAAGACACTTTGTACAACACGGGTTATGATTCATTCGTTAAGAGAAAGCGAATTATGAATTGTAGGCGGTCCTCACTAGTTGAGTGAGTGCCTGTAATTCCACAACCGTTAGAATAGAATTGTGAGTCCTCGAGGACGCGAAATACTTGAGCATTCAATAGCTCAGGAGATACCACATAATCGTATTGTTTCCATTCATAACCAACCATTCTTCAGTTAATTCCGGGTGCATTATAGAGTAAGAACTGATGGCTCCCAGTAAGATCCCGTTCAGCCGTAGTACCTAAGCATGACGTGACATATGAAAGTATTCCAGTAGGTAGTGCGGATGGCAGCCAGGGTCGTAGCAGCCAATCGAGGGGTGGCTTTATATATAATATGGGTATGAAAAGATAAGGGATTTCCAAAAGGGGGTTCGGAACTAGAGACCTTACGAGGGACAGGCACCTTCACTTACTGTCAGAGACCGCGTACTAGGCAATAGACCTTTGTTGTTGCGCAGAGGACTCTAAAACACCTTCGTGGCTGATCTATGGCTATATACGGAAAGTCTCTTTATCTCCTGGCTGTACGGGACGTCTCCTTGCCTCGTAACACTTACTCCTCTGGTTTTTCTTGGCTCTATTGATTTTCGTTGAGATTTATCATGCCTTTGATCAAGAAGTACTGTGCCCCATTCATTGAGGTGATTATTTCTGCCCTTGGATGAGTATTGGTGCGGGTGACTTTAGATGAAAAGGTGACCAATAAGAAGCTATGTAGGGGGCTTACATAGACTGGCGAATTTTTTAAGGGGCTACTTCGGACTTCACCACCAACCATTCACTTACACACTTAGCTATTGCGTCGATTTTTGTTAATATAGTGCGTTCTATTCTATTTTAGTCAAGAGATTTCCCATATATCCAAGTGATTAGATCTAGCCTAGATGGGTACAGTTTAGCTTACCTCCTTAGGTACCTAGTAGGCTAGGGCCCGGATACAGACTCCAGTCACCCGGGCCAATTCACTAGGGCCCCCTGACCTAATAGAGACACCACGTCTATGGTAATAATTATGGGAATGATGGAAGTGTAGTAGTATGTCCATGTCTGCCCTTGAAACATTAAAGATATTATTCTCCTAACCGTATCCGTCGATTCTGTGCTAAAACAATGAATCTCGTCGGATTCGCTTGCTGGGTTGGATAGTATTTGAACATTCCCTCTATTGGTACTGAAGTGGTACGGATGGATGAGCGAGGCACCTTGGCCATTAAGGAAAGGGCTTGTTCAGCTAGAAACGGAGAAAAGAGGAAAACTATTGGTTCATTTACGTTGCTCACCTAGCTTTTTACTTCCATTGCTTGCGAAATAATTTCATTGTATTTTGTTCTATTTGATCAATAATTCTTCGTTGTATTCAGAGCCGTTAATAGCAGTGAGGTGTGTATGGTTAGACATGCCTTTATATGTACGGGTAGACTACACTCCTTTACACTGCTCTATCCAATTCAGTGCTGAACCGAAGCTGTGTCTAGAACACTTGTTGCGAGAAGCGCTCCAAGGTACCTTCCTGGACTAGGCTGACCTGCATACAGAGAGGTCTCCACCATTTTGTACAGTCTTCAATACCACCAGAATTCCCATGACATTGAACAGTGTAATATTTATGGACAGTAAACCGTAACTCCAACCATCGATCGCTCTAGCCCCTTTCAACGGATAAAGCGACAGCGTATACATAGCGTTGACTGTTGTTTAATCGTTAAACTATAGTTTGAATTAAATCTCTTTCTAGTTTTATAATAAATATAAATAAAAGAAATTCATGTAAAATTCAATATCAAATTATCTATGAAGTAAATTAGCAAGCTAGCACATACGTTGTGAGGAGATTTCTTAAAAGGCATTATAATATTATTCCCGTGACAAAAACACATGTGTATATAGCGGGAACTACCTAGCCTACGGAGGATTTGGACCCTATTGTGCAACAGCAATAGACGTCGCCTACCTATCCTGACAACAGTATCCGATTTCTCTACCTTTGGTGCCCTATCGCGATAAAATATTAAGCTCTGATTAATTGTTATGGCTTGTAGATCGGTCTGGGGGCCATATCCTACCCTTGTACATTGCGGATAGACCCGCCAACTAGGTACGCTTCGATGGCATATTCACATAGTGGCACCAGGGATCGAACGGCTAAGTGGAACGCCATGAAATGATTGTAGTAAAGTATAGCTCGATGTACGGAGGTCGCCGTATGTGCTTGCTCGTGTAGCAACGGTGTTTCCCCTTCTCCTATCTTCAAGTGGCTATAGGAAGGTTACTCCTATTGGTCCACTAACATGACCCTGGTGCCGCTTGCACCACATCAATATACTGTACGATTCTCGTGGGCGTTTGTGGTTTCCCTCATCGGATCTTCTCGCTTAGAACGGGACATCGACGTTTGTCAGCGAGCCGGGGAGTGACAATCCAACATCGCCAACCGGCCTGGCAGCTCAGCCCAAGGCACACCGATGAGTTTACAGGGCGGTAGACAACAGGGATGAAGCCTTGACCGGATATGCCTTTTTTTTCATTTATTCGTTGGTGGTGGATAGACCATCCCATGTTGTATCCGATTATAGAGATCCTGCACAACCGAACTATGCGCTCACATATTAGGGATTATGTATCTAGTTTGAGACAATTCTGTTTGAGGAGCAGACATTTTTGCTTTTCGTGGAACAAGATGGATGGGCTAGTGCTCTCGTCATATAGCAAGAGGTGATGATTACAACCACGTGCTCACGCAAACCTAGTAACACTAGCCGCCGGCGTCCAGGCCAGACTCTATCGATGTTTCTCAGTAGGACAAGGAACAGGTCATCGGCACTTAATTAAATATTATACTTGCTTAGGTATTTAGGCGTCAATATTTAGTATTATGTCGTGAACCCCTTTAATACAACCAACCACTTCTCTGCAAATTAATTCATAAACGAGGAAATATAAGTCTCTTGTTTGCTTTTGGTCCATCTTTTTTAAACACCAGACTCATATGTGATTTGAACCTCTAGCCTAGAGTGCTTCCATGTTCGGTATCTACGCTATAGTGATTCACTAGACTAGGTATGTTGGTTCTTTTGTCAAGCAAACAATAGAGAGCACCTGAGCTTAATCATCTACCTACTGAAACAAAGCTGATAAGGCCCGTGGGCCTGTTAGGCAGGCAACTGCCGATAAACAGTGTGCATATCGGCCTATGTAGTAAGATATGTAGGTAGGTGGGTCAACCACCTAACATAGGTAGACCTACCTAGTCTCCATCTCCATTCCATTCACAACATGAATCCCTACCTACCTTAGTAGGTACTGTAGGTACGGCTAAGTACACTAACCTAAGTACTGAAAGGATCCACTCAGTAGTAGTAGTAGTAGTAGGAAATAGTGGAAGGCATTCTTAAGTTCTGAAGTATTTGCCTCTTAAGACTAAATCCACCATGCCATCATAGAGCAACTTTGATGCCACCTTCAGATCAATACCTACCTACCTGGATATCCGTCGGGCCTTTCTACAGCCTTCGGAAGAACGGATTCTCCGTCTCTGCGAGGTACCTACCCAACCCACACCTCGGAGAGACAGACCCACATGTTCAGCAGGAGACGCAAGTCGTCCCAGGGTCTACCTGGTTACCAGAATTACCCGAGACAGAACATGTCCGTCACGCCGGCACGGGGAAACCTGGGGGAAATCGAGATGGCATTTCAGAATCAAGTCGATCTGGACCTGTCATGAGTTCCAGTTCCGCATGCCTTGGGACCTTGGGAGAGAAACGTGGGCGCATGTGGCTGCCACGCACAAGGGGCGGTGACCCTGGATTCTCGATGCAGAATGCGATCTAAGGGCGATGGGGCTATCGCTTTCACGATCTGAGGGGATGCGGTTTGCTTTCAGATCGCCACTAAATGCCCTAAGGGTCCCGTCCTAGGGCTGGTCTTTTTCCGCCACCTGGCCAATCCTATACCGCCATCCAGGCCGCTTGCTGGCAATCTCCCGTTTCGCCTTCACCGGTTGCAATCGTGCGATATGTGATGTATGGATTCCGATGCCCCGCGTGCACGTGTCAGGGCTGGCTGCTGGCTGCTGGCTGCTGGCTGCTTGCTGACCGCTGTGGCCGTTGGGAATTACCTACCTTTCTTCACAATCATACTACTATTGTCAATTTCTTCTGGTGTGCTCCGAGCGGGTGTCCCACACCCTCCGAGACAACATGTAACGCTAGTCGCATCGGTTATCGTACGAAATGAATGTAAGATTATGTATGATTCTATGTAGCCTGTGTACATCGCCTCTGTGTGGTGAAACATGCATCAAGTTATACACAAGTGGGCAAGGCTGCGTATGTGCTTACAGTACCTACATTAGGACCGACATGGCCAAAATAAGGTACAGCAGGAGCTATTCCTCCGGCTGTCATACGGCATACAGTCGAAAGTTCGTGACCAGTCCTCTGGCCAGTGGATGTCCGATCTGACTGACGTCGGTTCTGTTTGCGTTTTGTTATAGTCTTGCAACTCCGCTTCCCGCTTCCCGCTTCCCGCTTCCCGCTTCCCGCTGCCACTTAGCCTCCCCCCAGGAGCCACCAGTCATGTGGGTCACGGCCGTCTTGGGCTCCTCCTTGGGCCGTCTTAGGCTGCTTTGCCTCTGATGTTCTCGATCGCGATGGGTACCTCGTGTTACAGCGATCATCCAGCGGGAGATCATCCCAAAGACCCTTCACTGCACCCTTTCTTCGCCTACCCTTGCGTCATTAAGCTGGAACGCCATCTCGCATTTTCAGCCCGTGTTTGCTTGCCTCTGGAATATGCCGTGGCTTTCCATCATCCCAGTGCTGCGGACCCCCTGCCCATACCAAAGACACACGGTAGCCGACATCTACAATCACGATCACGATCCCTACCAGGCTATACTACTCTCGCCTTACCACCTCGACTAACGAAAGCAGAAGAAACATGGCAGTATTTACTTCAAAAGGATCTCAAGCCACTTGATCTAATAGTCCTTGATACATCCGACCCTGTGTAATATAATCAACCCCATCGCGAGGTCCAACAACATAAAGCCCCCGTACTATGCTTATTATCACAACACCCATAAGATACGTGTCCGTATTCGAACTAGTCGTTCGATCTATCACAGCCTACCCCAGTCAGACTTCGTAACATATTTGTCCGTACTTATACTTAAGGTTCTCTCGCGGCTTCGTTCGGAGTCACCACTCAATATTTCTGTTCACCATGTCTGTCAAATATCGCACAGTCTCAGCCTTATCCATGAATCCCTGGGAGTATAATGCGTTGGAAGTGAGTAATCTTGACTTCGAAGCCCAATTCACTGAGTCAGGCCCTTGAAACGCCGCGGCTAATAAATACTATGGTGATTCGTTCACTTAATCAAAAGCTAACACGCTCCTCAGTACAACTTTCCCGAAGACCCCACCACTTCGATGCCCCTCCAAGATGATATCGATGATATCGTCAATGACTCTATTATCTTTCCGGGCATTTATGCTCCCAGTGGATTCGACATATTGAGCATTCTCGTGAGTTGCCATGACTTCTCATACGTCACCCCCCTTTTTAGCCAATCTTTGAAAAACGTGCTAATTGCGGCTACCGAAAAAAAGACCCGGGTGGCAATGAGACCTTCACCAGTAGTAGAGCTTGGCGCCGTGGACGCGTCCTGCGCAATAGTCGTGTGTGATATCGAACTGCCCGACTGCCCGGTCGTATACGCCAACGAAGCATGTGCACAGCTGACGGGGTATCCGCTGGGGGAGATGATGGGGAAGAACTGCCGGTTCATGCAGGCGCCGGGTGGTCAGGTCAGCCAGTCATCAGCGCGGAGTCACGTCGAGAAGAGCACTGTGAAGAAGATGCGCAGCGCCGTCCACTCCAATAGCGAGCTTTCGGTCGAAGTGACCAACTTCAAGAAGAACGGCCAGAAATTCACCAACATACTCACTATGATACCCATCTGCTGGAATACCCCGACACCCAAGTACTTCATTGGCTTCCTCGCCGAGAAGATGGCATGATATCGAGGCACCCAGATATCAAGTGGAGACACGACAACTGGTTCTACGCGTGCAAGGGTACTGAGCCGAATGTGATGGATGACTATTTGTTTCGGCCCGCAATCACCAAACGCTTTTATTACAATACCGATCACGATACCGCATTTTAGGAGGCGACAAATCATCTTTTATTTGCTTTTTTCTTTCCCCTTTTCCTTTTCGCGATTGGCGTGCTTGTACCTGGCGGTTTATCTGTGCTTTCAGGCATTACATTGATACCCCACGTCGCCTTGAAATTTTATTGCTCGAGCATGTGACACGGAGTGGTTTGGACGGGGGCGGGTGTATTTGAAGGGATATACGAATTGGCGTTAATTATACGATGGCAAAAGAAGAAGAAAAATAAGAGTACCTACCTACGGTTAGAGATATATGAATAACCCTGTTTACTCGGATGAGAAAGTATCGAAATGTACATGTGTCCTTTCCACGTCTCTGAAATTCATTGGCATGCTTATCTATCTGCACCGAGAACAGGTGTGGAGGGAGATACAGTGTGACATCGAATTCGTAATATTAGGGCCGAGGTGCCTTGATCAAGCCATGTAATATTTGGCGTTTCTTATATATCCCTTGCTCTGCTATGCGTGTAGAATTTGCCACTTCATTCCTCCCCGGCAATGCAACTCAAAAATTGATTACTTCAGGACCACCCCATGTCCCCATGCCCGTGACTGGCTGTCTGCTTACAGTAGATATCTAGAACGAGGCTGGCTCCTCATTTAGTGTAATTAATTCGGCTACGAAGGAAAAGGCAGGGAATAATAACACCGTACGAAGTCTTAGCGAGATCTTTTACTTTTGTAAACGAGAGCATTCTGTATAATATGTCAAACCGAACGTTTGGTCAATACTATGAGTTACATTTCCACTACATTAATGTCGATCGTCTAAGCCCCTGGGTACCTCGGGAAAGATATTTGTATTTTGCTATATCGTAATTATCCCCCTCCCAGCGCCACACCACCTCCCTTGTCTTCTCTTTATGTCTAGTAATTGGTGTGTCTTATGGTGTGATATCACCGTACTTACTCGGTACTATGATGATGGTGGTTTGCCTGTAATAGCCTGTAATAGCCTGCTCTGCGAGTATATCATTCCCTTGTGCTAATAGCAGGGGCTGAGCGGCGGCTTTCCCCTCCCTGCTCGTGCTCGTCAGTCTGTTTGCCTGCCTCCCTATAATTACAAACAGCCCACGGGAAAGGCGCATTTCCAGACACACAACACGTGTCGTCATCTACATAGTAACATCGAATGCACGACACAAATAGGCCTGGTAAACGATATGCGAAGGTATACATACCACTCTAGATGGTGCTACCTCATTATTTTGCTGCTTGTTACGTGGTACGGGGGTATGACCGGACATGTGACGACAGGCAGAGAACATTAGAGTGAAAACGATCTATCTGCAGGCAAGGTTTTGCGCAGGCAACTACTGTAGGTAGCAAGCAGTACCACAAAGATCACAGATCACCCTCGTGGATATGGGAGATGTACGTAGATTGCATGGTGTGGTTGGCTTAGCTGACGTAGATACCTAGGTTAGATAGCGTACGAGTTCCCCATTACCCGGGTAGCCAGCCGTGAAGATCTGCAAAAGCAAAAAAAAAAATAAGATGAAGAAGACTTAGTTCGTTGCCTAGCCTAGCCTGTCTGGCTGTCTCGCTTGCCTCGCTTCGGCTCTGTGCGTTGCGTTGCGTTGCGTTGCGTTGCGTTGCGTTACGTCGTACTGTAGAACTAATTACATACAGTAGTAAATAGATCGACCGTGGTGGTGTGTAGTGCGAGTCAACCACTCATTGGCGTTCGATCGCCGCTCACCGTGCGGCGACTCGAGATCGCGGAGTTTTCATTGGATGGTGACGGGGTTGCTCGGTTCGTTGGTTTAATTGTCTGGTGGTTTTGCACTTTGGCCCCAACGTTGTTTTTATCCCCTCTGGATTCTTTGGCGGGATTAATTTCTGAGTGGCTACTTACTGAGAAAGTGTATCTATAGTTGAGTATTTGAGGCTACGTAGTCTCTTGAAGGCAGAGAGAGCTATCTGCAAAGATGGGGTTTCATTACTTAGTGACGAGATGCTGTAATGACCTCATTCTATGCATCGATTACCTACCTAGTCTGAGCTACGGCACGTTAGTGCAGTCTAGTAGGTTCCCCACATATATGTAAGGAAGAATAAGGGCATACATGTAAGGGTTAGGGTAGGATCGTGCAGTATAGAAGACAGTACAGTAGTGTGTTGGGTGATAGTGGCTTGATGCAAAGGTGCCGTACATCATGGCTAGTCATTCAACGTTACCAGAGGCATTACCGACACCACGTCATAAAATTCTGCATGAGCTAAGACCATTCGTTAAGAGAGTCGATGGAAGAATCGCAATTAGGGATTAGAGCATGACCAAAGTGAGTTAGATAAAATATTCATTTTGTGTATGGAAGAAAATATACGTGTCGTGCAAAGGTTAGGAAATTTATACAAGATAACAAGGCCGTGTTGGTCTTGTCCTGTTCGTCTTCCAACGGTCTATTCTCCAACAAACCCACCCCTGTTACTCCTTTCTTGGGCTGCACGTGCGGTGCAGCATGCACTTTTGCCTTGTGTTGACTATTGTCTCATCGAGTACGTAGACCGAGTTGAGGAGATGAAATCGACGGACGATCCGCGAAGGCCGCTTAGGCGGTGGCCTCGAAGGTCGAGTTGATGGGGCCGAAGCGGATGTTGCTGTAGATGACAGTGTCGGAGGCCTGACCGCTCTCAACGTCGGTGGGTACGCCAGAGTCCTGAGCGCAGCTTCCACGGTCGCCACCGGGTGTGCCGGCCTTGTCGGCAGGGTAGCTGGAGTCGAGCCAGAGCATGTTGGCGTAGTGCTATAGAGGCATTGTTTGTTAGCTTCATCCAGTGCAGGCCCGTGGTAATGATGATGAGAGAGAGGTGCTTACGTCGTCCCAGAGAGACATGACCAGGACCATGTCGCCCTCAAGAGCCTTGCTCATCTGTGCGAGACCACCCTTGTCCGCGAAGTTGTCGGTATCGCCGAAGGCGACCTTCTGGGCAGAGCAGTACTCCTCGTTGATCTCGTTGCCGCTGGTGCCCTCGATGGTGCTCTCGGAGTTGGGGATGACCTTGCCGTCCTGGACGTAGTATCGCTTGATGGACGAGAGGCTGCCGTCGTCGCCGGTCAGGAACTGGGTGACAACGGTGAACACCTTGGTTGTGTCGACGGTCATGCCCTCGCCGTAGAAGTCCTTGACACCCTGGCGGTACGAGTTGAAGTCGCATCCATCGGGGTCGCAGTCACCGGCGTAGCGGGTATCCGAGTAAGTTCCACCGCAGTCATCTCCCTGGCAGGAGTGCTGGCCGACAGTGGTGCAAGGGTGGGGGGTGTAGGCGGTTGAGATGCTGTTGGCCTCTGTCGAATCGATTAGCTTACGACTTGTAATCCGTCACGGGATGATTACTCACCCCAGATATCCATCTCAGAGCAGCACGAGCCCATCTCACCGACACCCGCGTTGTCGTCATTGGAAGACGGGTCCCATTGATCGGAATTGGCCTTGGTCGAAAGGTTAGATTAGGCGCTCTCGGCATGGAAGGGAGATGCTCACCTTTCCGTCAATGAACTTCAGGTCACGAGGGCACTGCGCGTCGCAGTAGCCAGTGCCGTACTTGGCTCCGGCCTGGTTCCCGGAGTACTTCGACATTCCACCGTCCTCGTCCATGGAGACGAAGTACAGGGCGCCGTTGAGACCGCAGCCTAGCTTCGACACGTCGACGTCGAAGGTGAACTCGTTGCCGAGCAGTTTGAACATCTGGTATTTGTCCTCGCCGTTCATGAGATACAAACGGGAACCGATGTTGGTCGCTGCGAATAGTCTTAGTAAGAGACACCTCATTTCTCACGAGAGTTATAGCATACAGTAATCTCCCTCGGTGACGAACTTCAGCGTCAGTGCGTTACCACTGGTCGAGGCACCATAGGTCGACTCGTACTCAGCTCCATCGACAGCGCAGTTCTCCGAGCAGGTTGCGGCGTCGGGGCAGATGGTGGTGTTCCATTCATTGCCCGTGTAGCAGTTGCTGTAGCCACCAACATCGTGGAGCCAGCGCCAGTTGGCGTCGATGGTGACCTCGCCGGTGACTTCCGTGCAGCTGCCGGGAGCCGTACATTTTTGCCAGGTCATCGTAGGATGAGTTTCCGCCGTCTCGGTGCCTACGGCTTGCCCTTTGACCGTGGTGGCGGCCGTCCAGGCAGCCACAAGAGCTGCAGTCTTAGAGTTCATCATGATGCTAGCGAGAACAGAACCGTTATCTTAAGGGCTGTAAAATGAACGTGGTTGTGAAGCGTGTCGAGAAGAGAACAGAAGAGGCCGACCAGGCTCAGTCTTTATACCTCGATCCTACTCGACTCAAGAGGCTGCGATAAACATCTCCTCCGTTGCCATCGTGGCGCAACACAGAGACGCACCCTAGAATGGTAGTTCCGGCCATAGGGCACCGCGATCCACATTGTATTTGCACAGTTAAGGGTATATTGCTTCAGATGAGTCTCACGGCTTTTTGGGCCTGAGAGCCGAGTACTCCATACCTTGCCTTCGCGCGTTGACGATCTTTACTCGCATGAGTCGAGAAATGGAGAGAGCCTGCAGGACGGAAGGAATCTCTTTGTGTGGTAGGAGGCAGTTCCACTTATGAGTGGATCAACAATGTGCGAGCCGCGTGATGGACAGCGAAGGGCAGGGAATGTTCGATATTAGATTTCTCAAGATCTTGAACAACTGATACAGCAGCTTAAGGTGTCTCTATCGTAGTCTTCTCCCTCGTTTACACACGCTTACCTGTGACGGAATCAGCCGTGTTGCCATAGCTGAAAAGTATCGTGCCATCTGGTAGCATCGCTGCAGCCTCACTAGTTTAATATATTAGTACTACATAAATATGGAGGAAACAGTACGCATTGGGATTCACCGTTGAGGTCTATTAGGTGGCGCTATAAATGAAACGGGAGTTACCCGATACAGAACTGCAATCAGTGTAAGAGCATGATGCACCCTGGGGAGCCAAGCATGGTATTCGTGTAGGAACATTCCATTGCAACAATGAAGGGCCGAAAAGCTTCGAGGAATTGGTTAAGACTGCGTAAGCCAAGTGTATGCGCACTTTGGCTCATCGGGTTATTTTTTGATGAGCCGACTGGTGGGCTGTACCAGGCTCTCCAAGATTTGGCAGACATTTCGCATCAAGGCCCTATCTAGCGTATGTATTTTTCACTGTACAGGAGCACTTCCTTCTGAGTGGCGACAAGACTGTATGTAGGCTTGACGCGGAGGCAGCATTATGAAGACGGATAACTCTTGCTTATTATGGAAATGATAAATCCGGTTAAAGTCACGAACCAAACGTGAGCCCTAGGAACCTTGTATGTTAAATGACGCCTCCCGTCCAACATGGAACCCCCGCACCTCCAACGTTTGGAGAAGGCTATGCCAATGAAGAACAAGAGACATACTACCTATTGCGAGTGTCAGGTAAGGTACCGGTAGTGGGCGAAGGCTACAACCCCGGAATCTAGTCTAAGGTGCGCGTGATTGGCGAGTAGCCAATCTCGTCTCTAGATGGGCCCCGAACCACCAAGCAGAACTCAGAGAAGGGCAACCCCATCTTCTAATGCGGCTAGGGTCCCCGAAATGACAGTCAAATTGGCATATTGCGTTGTGATGGAGTATGGAGAGAATATGGGATATCACAGCAGCCAAGAAACGATCATCGCAATCGTATTAGGCCATCGTTTAGCAGATCCGGAGTCACCTAACTCCTTTGCCTAGGTGAGTTAAAAGATTAGGCTCCGATAGGAGGGAGACGATTTAGTAGTGTTGTGGCAATCCCGGACCGAGATGCAAATGTGCTGCTGATTATTGACCCAGTCAGTCAGTTACGGAAGCAATGTTATTGATAATCTTCAGCAGCCTGATGACTAAGGATAATCTTCTTAAACACAATGGCCTGCTGAAGTAGTTCTGAGATTCTTGGATTTTCATTCTGTTCGGTGGACGTTGATAAGAGTTGGCAAGCTGTACCCCCCATTTTCATGGTTGCAAACTCCGGTTAGCTAACCCTAGAAAGAGTACACATTGCGGAGGATGCTGTTGACAGGAAGCACAAGAAAATTATGCAACCAAATACAGTTCTGGGTCCGAATCGATGATTTGCTAAATACCGAGAGTTGAATATATCAGGCTTACCAGCCCCGCCGTTTTTGGGATACGGACCAGAGCCGATCTACGCATTCGATGCTGACAAAGCCGCTTTTGAAGCTGACTGGCCGTCGATAGCTGGGTTTGCTCCGACGTGCTACTACCAACCGCTTGGATCTACGGATTGCAGAGGCGAGCCCCACGCTTGGGGAACATGCTTATCTGCTGAGATCCTTGATAAGTATGCAGCTGAATCTCATTCAACGAGCTCCGAGCAAAACCTGCAGCTCTTAGAGATTGGGAACTGGGACCACCCGCAAAATTGATTGCGTGACATAGGTCTTAAAAACAGAGACATCTAGTAGATCATACTGAATTCGCGACGAGACATTGCGTAGACAGTGAATCCATCTCTTTTTGAGAAGTGGGCATTTCGGGGAACCTCATATACTTCTATTGAACGGTGGCGATTCCCCGCGAGGATTAAGCACGAGTCGCATATCTTTGAAGGGGCACCCTGCGTTCAGCGTGACTCGAATGCCCCAGCTGTCTCGTCTGGTACGTCAAGAGAACCGAGCTTATCGTTCAAGCAGCGTGCCAGTTCTTCAGCCTGTCGTCTCATGGCTACCACTGCTGAAGCACCAACGCTAGTAGTCGTCGCGATGCTGGCGGTTGTCGCAGCGCCGGTGCTGGTAACACTCTCCACCTCTGAAGGCGAGCCCAAGAGCGGGCTGGGTTGAGGCTCAAGATTGTCTTGGGGGAGTTGCATTGGTCGGCTCTGCTGATGAGGAGCAGAGTCGGGGGACTCGACTGCAGGACCAAGGCATATGAACAACAAGCCACATCGTAGGTACCTAATGATCACCACAGCGCCCGCAAGCTGAGCGGTTATTGCACTCGGCGTCGGTGTGCCGACCAAGGCCGATGAAGAGTGCGGTGGCAACGCCCCCTCTACGGTGGTGCTCGTGGATGGCGCGGCATAAAGAGCCCAAAGGGACGCGGCGACGGTGGCCTGCGTGCGCAGGGTGGTCACAGGATGCGGCGAGGCATGGGTGAGGAGCTTTCCGGCGACGGTGGTAAGGAGGGTTGTGTGGATCTGAGGGGATAGGTTCGCCCGCAGGAACGCGGTGAGTCGTTTCGTGAGAAGTAGGGGTGGTGTGGGCGCCGCCAGCGACATCTTTCCTTCTTGTCCAGTTCTATTTGGAACAGTTGTGAACAGGATCACCGACTGCAAGGGCGAAGGGGACGGGGTCGGAATGGAGTTTGATTTTGTTGGTCGTGTCTGGCTTATACTGTTTGCGTGCTTGCGCCTCTCCTAATGCAATATGAATGCTGGGTAATAGGTGATAGGAGATCGGGTGGTGTATTGATGCTTCGTGCTGTGTTGTCGTGGACTGGGCAATGCTTCACTAACTGTCCTCGCAACTGTCACGCCGTCGGTTGGTCGGTCGGGGTTGTCATCACGATGATTACGTAGCTAATTGCTTCTTGCATATATAGATGGCCGATGTCCAATCATAAAGCAGAGAAAGAAGAGAAGTGGAGAAAAAGGCAAAGGCGCCCGGTCCCGGCCATACCCTTTGGGTACAGTTTCTGGCTTGTATCTGCATACTGTATTACACTGTGCTTTACTGTATCTCGAACAGTTTAACTCTCTGTACCGTGATTTATTAATCTTCATTGTGCTGAGCGTATTAGGTAGCCTAACACTCAGCCTACTAGTAACCTTTCTTGCCTCGAGAGACAAACCCCGACCCACCAGCCCAGTCCTATACTAAGTTTCATCGGTAAATTGCTCCAATATCTCCTGAACATTTTGGAATGAATCGAACAACTGTGAGGCTTTGAGCGTCGTGTTCTCGACATAGTCGTCAGCCTCAGCCATTTCTGATGTTACGTAAGCGTCGACTTCACTCCTGCGTGAGTTCATGAACCACTCAACACCTTCTTGAGCTTCCTTGTACAGGTCGCTTGTGACATAAGTGGGATTTGGTTGCTGTGCCTTGGCTGCCGCCGTCCACGGATCAAATTCCATCATCTTTATCAGAAAGTTCCTCAAGCGCCCGGTGTAGTCTAGATTTTTTAGATTCTCCCTTGCCGGTTGCGCCTGTATCCATTGCAGATGTTTGTTTACTCTGGGTTCGATCATCATGGCTTGTATAATCTCGCCGAGAGCTCGATATTCGCTGACTATGGTATAGGGTTGATTGCGCTTGTCTCTCAGTCAACTTAAGTTCCTATTGTAGGATTGTGGCAACTTACTTGATGGGGATAGACACTGCCGTGGTTGGTGTCAAAGGCGATCAGCTCCTCGATGCGTGCAAACTTCTGACTCGGAGGTGGTCCGATTACCTTGGAGAAGATTGGCGCGTGTTGGTCCCCAGGGGTCTGGCAGTGTCCTGAAACATAAAGCCGCCCGTAGTCGCCCAGTTTCACAGGGCCGTACCACTCCCTCCGTCGGGGATATCCTACGAAAATATTTTGAGGGTGAATGTTGCGATGCAACATGGGCTGCCAATCTAGATTCTCGTATACCCTCTCCCACGTGTAATTTTCTGACACCTTCACCTCACGAACACCGTCATGCAACCACATGAGGGCTCTCAGCACCGAGGTAAGGACATGCCAGCAGAACGATTCCGGCAAAAACTTGGGATCTGGCTTCCAAACACGTGTATTTGCCATTTGAATATCACCGTCGAGAGCTTGATCCTGAGGGCGTGGCGCCGAGGGCACGAGGAGGTTCCCAAGATTACCAGCATCACAATAGTCCCAGACAGTAAACCACTGCTCGCGGCCGAGCTCACCCGAGTTTGAGAACTGGAGGGCGAAGCAGTCGACTAAAGACACCAAATTTGGGTGGTTCAAGACTTTTTTGACTTGATCGAGCAAGTTCTCCCCATTGGGTGCGAATAATTGACCATGGGAAGTCAGCTTCTGTGGCTTGCTGTTAATGTCGGTAAACAAAGTGTCCGTGATATCTTGAGCAAGGTACTCCATCCGATCATCCTTACGGCATATCTTCCAGACCCCGGGCGATACTTCGGTAATGAGTTCGTATTTTAACCCATTATCATAGTAATCGGTGTAGGCGTTTTTGAAGGTCGCCATGGTTGTGACTTTCCTAAACCTAAAGAATACGAATGTGAAGGGGAGCAATTCGATATAGAGAGAAGGGGAGGTATCGGAGAGAAAGGGAATGTGAACATCCGCTTTGATAAACCCCCCGGAGGACACCTTTGGAATCCATATCAGAATACCTTTGTTGAGTGGTGAGCCACATTCCAAAGGGTTCTTCGCCAAAAACGGCCAACTTTAGCTCTCTTTATTCAACCATTATGAGACAATCTACCTTCAGTCTGTAGAGGGAGCGCTCTTACTGTAAGTGCTCACAATGACGTCCACCTGATTTCGCTACTGGAAGTCTCCCAGAACGCCTTCATTGGGCCGTGTCCTCAGTCTAGTCAAGCTGCAATTATTCTGATTAGAAGCGAGTAAATAACGGCGTGAATTCCAGGCAGAGCCAAGAAGATAAGAAGGGAGTGACAAAAGGATGAGGAACATATCTCTTGCCTGTTGCTATCTACTATCTTAGGTAACAAGAACAGATATGCTACTGCGAGGTGAGTATCTAGGCTACGGCTGGAAGCTATTACAGGTGACGCGGTAACACATACGCGAGAGTGTGATCTTGTGATGGTATCAACCTTGTCATAGATGTTGGCGCAGACCTATAAACAAACTCAAGCATGGGTAGCTGAGCATCAGGCTGTACTCAACCTAAGGCCGTTTCTGGTCCGAGTTCTCCTCTTGTATACTGGAATGCAGCCCGTCGCGTGGCGGCTTGAAATGGGGTATCAACTTTGGACTTGTGGAGTCGAATCACTAACAAGTTTATAGGCCCAAAAATAGACTTTATCTCTGCCCACTTCGCGCGTCTGCGGGTTGGCGGCTGTTCGGTTGGCGAAATACTGGCCTTAACGTTAGACGCGCGCTCCAATGTGCGTGATGATATGTCTTGGCCACGAATACGGGTCGCGTAGACGTGTTCAATCAGCGCAAGGAGCCACAAATATTTCCTTTCCTGTACTAACATTTTTTACCGTGCTGTAAGACAGGCGAGACGCGAGGAACAATTGGCGCTGGTGTCACCGAACGGGGCGGGTACCTGCGTTGAGTGGGGGTTCCCGAGAGCCACCAGCACAGAAGGATCCCTATCAAAACATGGCCAATCCTGAGCCAGCAAGTGTTTCCCCCACAAATGCTCTCTGAGATGTAGCCAATTGACGCGCGCACTGCTAGTTGGTACAGTGCACTATACCTACTTCTAGGTAGTAGGTACTGTAGATAGCGCACGGGTGGGTCGGTCGGGTTAGAGGGCGGGTCAAACAAGACCCCTGCATAGTCGACATCGAAACACCGCACCCCTCCCGGCTCTCTCCTCAAGAGGCCTCTTGTATCTCTCTACCTCTCCCCTATCCCCGACTCTCGAGGGTCCCGTCTTCTTTCACAAGCCGTCGCATACCAGCAGAGCTGCATCGCGACTGACTGCGCTCTTTAACGGATACGTCCGCCAACGTAGGTTGATAGTCTAGCACGTCGTCCAATCCTTTTGAACTATTTATCTATTCGGCCACCGAGCGATCGCTACGCCTGCTGTTATTGCTGTTATTGCAGCTTACCTGGCCCCTAGGACGATCAAACTTGGCCGGCCTCTTACACTCTTTCCGTCTCCCTTGACGACCCCGTTCTCCCTCTTCGGCACAGCTTAACAGGGCCGTGCTGGTTGGGACCTTTACGACCTTGTTATTCACCCTGTCGCATGGAAATGGCGCTCTGGTAGCGATTGTCTCTGACGCCTTTCTGCTGATCTACCGAGGGACGAGACCTGGTACAGAGCATCTTTTCTTGAACGAACTTGGACGACGTGTATTTACTTTCATTTGCGACTTTACCCGTTTACCCTTTCTCGCCGTCTAGCTGCTTGTGCTTCTTATCTGCTCAACAGCACGGTCGTATGCTTCGCGGGCGAGGAACGACTGTGCGCTACGGCGGGACCGCTTCAACGACTGCCATTTCAGATCACTGGCGAATTGATCGATTGGGCGATTGATTCGCGACGACGTTAGTGATAGTGGCTTTACTTTCTTTTTATTGTGACGAAGCGACTTTTGATACCCCTCATCGACCGCGTCGATTTCACGATTCATTGGTGTTATATACTACGTGGGAATTTTGATCACGACCTAGGGCTTCGTTACAATCCGACAAGATGATGTTCCTTGGCACTACACGAAAGGCGGCAGAGATCCAGCCAGAGCAGCAATGGGATGCTATTGTAAGTGGTTGATGTACCCACAATGTGCATTACTGTTGTTAACTCTCCTCCTACAGAGCCTTCGAGACTTCAAATCTTCATCGGTTTTCGCCTACTTGGCTTATGGCTATCTCTACTTTTCTATCATACTCTCCCTGGCTGTGTATGGTGTCGATATATTCACAGCGATCAACTTACTGGCCTTCAACCAGTGGTCTTCGTCTATTGAACCTACTCAGCTTCTCAATTTCGACCAGACGAAATGGATTTTCGTCGGCGCCATTATCGCCAGTTTTGTCAATCTCATCTTTGAACATTTTCGTGCTTGGCGCGTTATGAAACGTGGGAGTGTTGCTGAATGTTACCTCGACAATCTAGCCGTCCGCTTGGAAAGTATTCGGCTAGGTAATGGTCAAGGTTGGAGGCGTTTTCTCGTTTTTGCAGAACTGACCAAGTCAAAGAAAGGAGCTGAATATGTAGCCCTATTCTCCTACTTCAGCTTACAGTGTGAGTATACTTTTGATTCCCAGTCCGCGTTAATGCGAGGCGCAGAAGTCACTAACTTTGTGCAGCTTGGATTCGAGTGCTCCTCTGCACTGCCCCTCGCCAAGCAGTGAATGCCTTGACACTCTACGGTGTTTACACACTCAACCTTACCCCAAACGACGCTTCGTCATTTGAAAGCACTATCGGGGGCTTCTTCTCCAACCTACGGACCCTAGCGGATGAAAACACCAGACAAGTTGTGATATTGTCGGGCATGTTGTTCACTCTGGTTATTTGGATTTTCTCTTTTTTGTTTCTTCTGCTTGGAACACTGTTCTACGTGTTTTTCCTCTGGCACTATATTCCTCAACAAGACGGTGGTCTACATGGCTACTGCGAACGCAAAGTCAACAAGAGATTGAAGGCTATTGTAACGAAGAAAATCAATAAGGCTCTAGCGAAAGAAGACTGGAAACGGACACAAGCCCAAGGCAAGGCTGCCGGATTGGCGGGCGGGCCACCAAGTCTTGAGCGGCAAGCGACCTTGCCTTTGTTTATGGATGTTGAAAAGGGGGATAAACTTCCTGAGATGCCGATGTTGAATCGTAACGATACTATGGCAACTCTTCCCGTATATTCCTCGCGGCCTGGTAGCATCGAACTTGGCTCTCTGGATCAAAAAAGACCTATGCCGTCACGTCAAGCCACCAATGGCACAAGTGTTTCGGGCAATAGTTATTCCTCCCGCACGCCGCTGGTAACTGGTGCCGCTGAAATGGGCTTTGACCGATCACGATCCCCCGAGCCAACGCTGCCAAACCTCGACTTTAATAACTACCAAGCACCACCGCGACCGGGCATGGCCGGGTTGAACCGGAGCTTCGATCGTCAACCCCCAACGAACGGTTTACGCTCCCCTGACAGTTTGCCTTCCATGCCTGAACGTGTTCGCTCACCAGCATCGCCATACTCGACGAATGGTCGGATATCACCGAATCGTCCTCCCTACGCTGAGGGTCGATCCGTCACAGGACCTTCCATGTATTCAAATCGTGGTCCTCGCCCAGACTACATTCCGGCTCGCAGTGCCACGACCCAGCCAGCCCAACAACAGCGATTCCCACCCCAACGAAATATGACGGCGCCACAGCCAATGCGCCAAGGAGATGAGTACTTTTCAGGCAACGCAGGTGCGAGCCAGACACGTTATGGTAATGGATACAACTACGACACTTCAAGATATTGACATGTCGGAAGGATGAATAATGGCATTTAGGGGACGATAGATTCCTTTAGCTTATCACGATTGCTGTACAATAAATATTTATTTCTGTTGGCATTTTACTAGTCCAAGTCTTCTAAGCGAAGTGTCTTGTGTACGAGACAGAATATCCGCGGGCATTGTTTTGATTACAGCACATTTTCAAACTATTATTATTTGCCTGCCTGTATTGAGCGGAACCGCGCTCGGCAGAGGGAACGAGCCAAGCCAGCAAAGTCAACTAACCTAGCGCCTAGGTATATACCTAACTAAGTTTAGTTGCGTGATGTGCTTGAAGCTTAATACCACGACTCCGCCTCCCACCATGTCTCCTCGGGATTTGATCACTGATGCTAGGCGCGCCCTTTCCTAGATTTATAAGCTTATACAGCACACTCCATCATAGCTCCTTCGTGAAATAACCAATTGAGTCGCCACAACTAATACAATATGTCGTTCGAAGAGAACACGGTAGACATGTCGGCATTGCTAACTCGGAGTGTCGGCAATAAACTCGTTTGTTGACGGTATAAGATAAAGGCGGAGTGTCATGTAGCATTAATCAATTGTATTTCACGAGTAGGAAATATCTAACTACCTACCTAGATAGTGATTTATCGCAAGCACAGCGTCTCCTACACTATTGATTGCCTAGATCATCAGCATACCAAGAAAGGCATTGTACATTTATTATATCCCATCATAATTACCTTAATTACAAGTCTTCGTTTTATTCCGTCGCCGAAACCAGCCATGGCCATGCTTATGCTTACTGCCTTGCATTCGCAGTGGCATCCCGGCGAGCAGGCCATCCAGCGCATGCTGGGGGTTGACGGTCGCGACAATCCCACCGTGCATGGGCTAAAGCAAGCACACGGCTACCGTGTCATGGTTTCCCCTCTCGTGGCCTTCGGGACCCTCGACGAGCGTGGACGGCCGTGGGCGACTGTCTGGGGTGGCGAAGCGGGGTTCTGTCGCCCTATTGCGGAAGACGTGCTGGGTGTGAACGGCATCGCCGATGCCCGGTTCGACCCCGTCGTGCAGTCACTGTTCGCCGTCCGCGGTGCGGGGAAGTCGGACGCCAAGGAGGAGGGGCAGGGGCGGATCATCGACGACGAGGTCGTCAGGCCCGAGGGAAGAAAGGTTATGGCTGGGCTCTCTATTGATCTGGAGACCCGCGATCGTGTTAAGCTTGCCGGCCGCTTTATCGCGGGCGCGGCGACGGGGACGACGCCCGGCGTGGCGAATCTGCAGATGGCGTTTGCGGTCGAGGAGGCGCTGGGAAACTGCCCGAAGTATCTCAATAAGAAACGCATCGTGCCGCACGTCCCCGCGCCGGAACTTGTGCGGAGCCCGAGTTCTAAGAACGACGGACTCCCGCTCCCGCCGGAGGCAGTCGAATTAATCGCAAAGGCGGACTTGTTCTTCATCGCTAGTAAGCACGGGGATGGGAGCATGGACGTGAATCATCGAGGCGGTGCCCCTGGGTTCCTGCGGGTCTTCCGCAACCGAGAGTTGGATGCCAATAACGGTGATGACGATGGCGATGGGGGCGTCGTGCTCGTCTACCCGGAATACTCGGGCAACCGCCTCTACCAGACGCTGGGAAACCTCCGCGAAGATCCGGTCGCCGGACTCGTGATACCCGACTTCGAGACGAGTGACGTGCTCTACCTGACAGGGCGGACGACGATCCTCGTGGCCGAGCGCGCGGCGGCGTACATGCCGCACGCGAAACTCGCCGTGCGCATTGACGTTACGGAGGCGAGGTTCGTGCGGGACGGTCTCCTGTTCCGCGGAGACGTGATCGATTACTCGCCTTACAACCCGCCCGTCAGACGGCTTGCTGCGGAGAAGAAGGAGGGCGGCGAAGACGAAGTCGATGGGGCTACGAATGCCGTCGCTACGGCGACGTTGTTGAAACGACAGGTTATCACGCCTACGATCTCGCGGTATGTGTTTAGGCTTACGCCGACGAGGGAAAAGGGGGATGGGAGGAGTCTACGGGCTTGGCACCCGGGCCAACATGTCACCCTCGACTTCTCTCCCGAACTCGACAACGGATACTCGCATATGAGGGACGACGACCCGCAGAGTCTAAACGATGATTTCGTTCGCACCTTTACTGTTAGCGCGCCTATAGATCCCAGTGCTCTCGCGGAAGCAGAGGACGGGGCGGCTGGGGAAGGGGGACTGTCTGAACTACGTATGCTACGCGATAGCGCCGAGCCGGAGCTCGAGATCGTTGTTAGGAGACACGGATCCGCGACCGCTCTCCTTGCGAACTGGAACCCGCGCGTCTCGCTCGAGATACCCGTCCTCGGGTTCGGCGGGGTCGAGGACTTCCACATGCCGGTTTCAGGGAACGAGACGAATAGCAAAGAGAGCGTGTTCGTCGCTGGCGGCGTGGGTATCACGCCGCTTCTAGCACAGGCTGCTCGCGTGCTGGGAAGAGATGATGAGAATAAGCTCAAGGTGCTCTGGAGTCTGCGGGCCGAGGACCTCCCTCTCGCGGTGGATGCGTTTACTAAGATTGACGGCCTAGGACCTGCTACGAAACTATTCGTGACGGGCTCGTTAGATGATGCCCGAAATCTGTTGGTTACGGTGAAGGACCTTGGGGCTCAGGTCATGGAGAGGAGAATGACTAGGGACGACGTCCTGCAGACTGGGGAGAAAGGGAAGAGGAAGTTCTTTTGCTGCACGGGCCCGGCCATGATGAAGGCCCTTTTGCAGTGGATGGAGGGTGAGGAGGTTGTCTTTGAGAGCTTTGAATATTGATTTTGGCGTGTATTCAAATGCATGAGATGTGTTTTGGGGGTTGGTTATCTGTGCTTGGTTCTGAGAGCATTAGGGGGTGTTTTGGGTTGATCAAGAACTTTGCATTAGGTATTTAAGAGTACCTACCTAGCTTACTGCAAGCACGTTAAATGATGCATTGTGATAAATTCGGATAATAGCTTTTAACCAACTACCCAATTGCGTTATATACCTAATTTTGGTTGTCTCCAGAAGCCTTTAATACAGTTGGAGTATGACAGTAACCTTAGGTAAATCTGGCTTCACCTTGTCCTTGTAATACTGACCTTTCTATGTACAAGGAGATCTCTGAAGGCGTAATATCAATTGATCTGCCTCCATGTAGTACTACTACACGTTATACAAGAGAATTAACTCACTTGATGTGTGAATAGATCAAGGAACCCGGATGCATGTGCCCTGCCTCACATCTCACATTCCCGATCTTCAGCAAGTGCCAGACCCCGCCAAGCTGCAGATGCGCACCCGATGCGGCCGAAACAAGGCTTGGCAGGTCCGGCTGGGAGGTGTCCCACTTATCCCACTGGGGCGTTCCATCTCAGATGATGACGCAGGAGAGAAAGACTCCGGCCGCGACGCTGCCAGCCACAAACCCCCGATTTGGCTCAAGCTCTCCCAACGTGCCGTGTTCGCTCAACGGTCAACGGTTGATCGATCATCCACCAACAGCCACCCTCATCATCCGCCAAAGACTCGCTTCCCTCGCCTAGGTCGATTGAGAGATACCTCGACTATCGACTGTACGCCCATGCTTCTCCTGCCTTCTCACCAGCACTAGGGCGCAACTATGGCGCGAATAACCTACCTCGTCGGCGCAGCTGCTGCATTGCTGGCCACTCGCTCTGCCGCCGACGATCTCTTTACACCCAAACACGAGGCCGGTCGCTGTGCCCTGCGTGGCCACTGTGGAAAGAAAGGCTTCTTCGGAAAACAGCTGCCTTGTGTCGACAACGGCCTTGCTGACACCCCTGATGATGACTTCGCCAAGGAAATCGAGGAACTATGCGGTCCCAAGTGGAAAGACAGCAAGGTCTGCTGCAACGCTGAGCAGGTATGTCCACCTCCTGTCCCTTTCATATACGACCCAATGCCCCTGTAGGTCATGCTGACTCGGATCAACAGCTCCACGCGTTGAAGAGCGAGCTCTCCACCCCGAATCAGATCATCGGCAGCTGCCCGGCTTGCAAAGACAACTTCTATAACCTCTTCTGCACCTTCACCTGCTCGCCCGACCAGTCGCTTTTTGTCAACGTTACTCGGACCCAGAAGGTCAGTGGTGGGACTGCCGTTGCCGAAATCGATCAACTCATAACGAAGGAATATGGCGAGGGCTTCTACGACAGTTGTAAAGAGGTCAAATTCGGTCCATCCAACTCCAGAGCCATGAACTTCATTGGTGGCGGCGCTACAAACTACACGGGTCTCTTGAAGTTTCTTGGCAAGGAGCAAGCTCTTGGTTCACCTTTCCAGATCAACTTCCCCCAAGAGTACTCTGAACCCAGCATGGCGCCGCGGGAGATGAAGCCCAAGAAGTGCAATGATGAAGATCCTAATTTTCGATGCGCATGCGTCGATTGTCCAGCCGTATGTCCTGAGCTTCCCGCGGTCAAGGCGGCCGATTCGTGCCGCGTGGGCATACTTCCCTGCCTGACGTTTGCCTCGATTTTCACATACGGTGTCCTCTTGTTCTCGCTCACCATGGCCGTGGCTGGACATGTCGCCTGGAGAAGGCACGCGCAGCGCCGTAGTGAACGGCTTCACCTACTGGCAGGAGCAGAACAAAGTGATGACGAGGATGAAGGCGATCTTCTGCGTCCTGGAGGAGTTATTTATCCTCGTCCTCAGAATCATTACCCACTCAATACATGGTGCGACACTGCTTTCAGCAAACTGGGCCACTTCTGCGCGAGATTCCCAGCTATTACCATCTCATCTAGTCTGGTAGTGGTTATTGCACTGAGTATTGGTTGGATCAAATTCGATGTCGAAAGAGAACCAGTGCGACTGTGGGTAAGCCCAGATTCCGCTGCTGCCCAGGAGAAGGCTTTCTTCGACGACAACTTCGGCGCCTTCTACCGTGCAGAGAAGATATTTCTAGTCAATGATACGACAGCCTCGGGTACTGGCCCAGTTTTGAGCTACGATACACTCACTTGGTGGGCGGGTGTTGAGAAGGAGGTGACACAACTTAAAGGTCCTGATTTCGGTACTTCTTTCCAGGACGTATGCTTCAAGCCCACCGGCCCTGCTTGCGTAGTTCAGTCCCCTACGGTCTGGTTCGATGGCACTAAGAACTGGAAATCCTCCTTTCGGCAATGTGCTGATTCCCCTGTTCTGTGCCGACCTGATTTTGATCAGCCAATTGAGCCGGCCATGATCCTAGGCGGCTTTGAAGGCCTCGACGATATTACAGATACCCCTGCAATCACCGTCACCTGGGTTGTGAATAATTTTCCCGAAAAAAGCTCAGCGCTTGCGCACGCGCAAGACTGGGAAAGGGCACTGAAGGATCGACTCTTGCTTGCTCAAGACGAAGCCGCCGCTCGTGGTCTGAGGCTCTCCTTTTCGACAGAAATCAGTTTGGAACAAGAGTTAAACAAATCTACCAACACCGATGCTACCATTGTCGTGATTAGCTATCTAGTCATGTTCCTGTACGCGTCGATTGCACTAGGCTCAAGCGGCATGACCATTCGCGAGTTGATGAGAAACCCTTCTGTCGCATTTGTACAGAGCAAGTTCACCCTCGGCCTCGTTGGTATCCTGATTGTTCTGATGTCAATAACATCTTCTATCGGTCTATTCTCATGGGCTGGCATCAAGGCTACATTGATCATCGCGGAGGTCATTCCCTTCATTGTCTTGGCAGTTGGTGTGGATAACATTTTCTTGATTGTTCACGAATTTGACCGTGTACACCAAAGCTACCCGGATGCAATGGTCGAGGAAAAGATTGCCAAAGCCCTTGGGCGAATGGGCCCGTCAATTCTCTTTTCCGCCATCACCGAGACTGTCTCCTTTGCCCTCGGTGCCTTCGTTGGAATGCCGGCGGTTCGAAACTTCGCCGTGTATGCTGCAGGTGCCGTCTTCATCAACGCCCTGCTGCAAATGACACTTTTCATCTCCATTCTATCGTATAACCAGATGCGAATCGATGATCACAGAGCTGATTGCCTCCCTTGCATTCATGTCAGGGCTGCCCGTGTACATCTGAGTAGCAATGGGAACAGTGGTCCTCGCCCGTATGTTATGCCAGACGAGAGTTTACTCCAGCAGTTCATTCGCAAGCATTATGCGCCCGCTCTCCTCGGAAAGAAAGTCAAGGTCGCTATTGTTACTATCTTCTTTGGCCTACTTGCTGCTGGTGTGGCATTAATTCCTTACGTCAAACTTGGGTTGGATCAGCGCGTAGCTCTTCCTGACGACTCGTATCTTATCGACTACTTCAACGACATGTACAAGTATTTGGATTCTGGCCCTCCTGTTTATTTCGTGACAAAAGGTCTGAACGCGACAGAACGTTCACATCAACAAGACATATGCTCGCGCTTCAGCACCTGCGAACAGCTGTCTCTTGCAACAGTTCTTGAGCAGGAACGCAAGCGTCCAGATGTGTCTTACATTTCTTCTCCGACTGCGAGCTGGATCGATGACTTTTTCTTGTGGCTAAAGCCTGAAAATGAGGCCTGCTGCAAAGAGCATGGCAATGTCTGTTTCGCCGGCCGGAATCCGCCCTGGAACATAACACTTGACGGCATGCCGGAGGGTGACGAGTTCGTCTACTACTTAGAGAAGTTCTTGTCAGCGCCGACTACGGACGAATGTCCTTTGGGTGGGCGGGCTGCTTACAGCCAAGCCGTGGTCGTCGATTCAGCAAACGTCGACATACCCGCCAGTCATTTCCGGACCTCACACAAGCCTCTCCGCAGCCAAGACGACTTCATTAATGCCTATGCCGCGGCGCGTCGCATTGCTAATGACGTGAGTTCAAGTACTGGTGTTGAAGTCTTCCCCTACAGTGTCTTTTACATCTTCTTCGACCAATATGCCAGCATTGCTAAGCTAACCGGCGCGTTGCTTGGCTCGGCCGTGGGTATCATCTTTGCTGTCTCTACCGTTCTTCTGGGATCCGTCGTGACAGCGCTTGTTGTGACTATCACAGTTGCGATGACAGTTGTGGATATCATTGGTGCCATGGCCGTTTTCGACGTGTCTCTCAACGCCGTATCTCTGGTCAACTTGATTATCTGCGTGGGCATTGCCGTCGAGTTCTGCGCACACATCGCCCGTGCCTTCATGTTCCCTTCTGGCTCGGTTATGGAGCGAGCCAAGAAACGATTCAAAGGGCGTGATGCTCGTGCCTGGACAGCTCTCGTTAACGTCGGTGGTTCTGTCTTCAGCGGCATCACCATCACCAAGCTTCTCGGTGTCTGTGTGCTGGCCTTCACCCGCTCTAAGATCTTTGAGATCTACTACTTCCGCGTTTGGCTGGCGCTCGTCGTCTTCGCCGCTACGCATGCGCTCATCTTCCTCCCTGTAGCATTGTCCCTTGTTGGTGGCGAAGGATATGCTGATCCTGAGAGTGAGGGCGGCCTGGCAGACGACCTGGCCAGTCGCCGGCATAGGGGGCTGGTGCCGGATGATGTGAGCGACTCTGAGGACGAGGACGATTACTAAAAACTGTATTATTGATGTGATTGATATTGCAATACACGTCGCAATAAGATTGGCAATAACATTATTACGCTGGATATACAAGGCTAGCGTTAAGGTAAGGCTTGGAGTAACTTGGTTATTGGTATAGAAACCATAGCGTCAATGCACACATATTTTGGACTCTATAGTGTAGTACTTTTGTTGATAATTTGAGTTTAATTAATATGTTACTATTAGCTTATTGTTCTAATATTATATAATTCAAGCTTAACCGAATGGCTATCAAGAAGCCTAAATCTAAAACTTCATACCCATCCTCTTTGCATCTGATAATCTGCCAATTAGCAGCCTCACTAGGTATCTAGACCCTTACTAGCATGGGGTCTCTTACAGCCTTAAAGCGCCACAATTCCATATAATTGGTCATATACGAAGTACCTGGGTATGATATAATCAACAAGTACCGCAAGTGCAAATATGACCCCTCACAAGTAGACCTGCTAACCCATGACGGCAGAAACCAGCTTATCCAGGTATTCCGAGATCGTCTCACCGTCACGGCTAGGCTAGGTACCAGGCTGAAGCCGAGGAGATTCTAGTCTAACTCTAGTTTCCCAGTGAGGTAATTACCAAGGTTATTACCTTGGAAGCTGTGTGCACAGTTTCAATGCCCTATTGAAGAGGTGGGGTTCTAGTACCTTAGGTACCTAAGGTACCTAGCCTATTGAATGAATGAATGTACTGTACTAAGTACTTAAGTACCTAGATACCTAGTGTGGGGTGTGGGATGCCGACGACGGCCGAGCCCCGGCTCACGCTGTAGAATGCCCGAATTGGAAAGGTTAAGAACCCCCACAGAGGCTGATTAAGTAGGTACCACAAAGACTCCCTCAGCGGGTCACCTGGGCATGGTCTGGGCAGGACTCTGGGCAGGACTCAGGGCTCTGGGCATGCTGTACCACCGTCTCTGCCTACCGGTACTCCGTACTTGCTCAGAACCCTCTCTTTGACATCTTCCTTTGAGCTGGTTCCGTCCCGTTCCCAATACATTGAGAGTTCATGTGAAGCATAACAGCTTGACGTGCACATTAAGCATCCTGCATCCCAACCCGCTGGTTCTTACACAATCATCCCCAGACTACCCTTCGCCTGACATCCCACCCCACTGCGCTTCCACCGTCGCCCGCACGCTCTGTGCACACAAGACGAATGACGTCCCACGCGACAACCAACGGCCCTCCGGCGCCACCGAACGCTGCATCCAGCATGACGCTCGCCAATTACCAATTCCCATCTCGCCGGTTGCGGCAGCAACAACAGGAGCCCGACCGCATCCCGCTGGTCCTCGTTGCTTGTGGCAGTTTCTCGCCCATCACCTTTCTTCACCTGCGCATGTTCGAGATGGCCAACGACTACGCTCGGATGAACACCAATTTCGAAGTTGTCGGCGGTTACCTCAGTCCCGTGTCCGACGCCTACAAGAAAGCCGGCCTGGCGCCGTCAAACCATAGGTGAATGCGCCCTCTACTCTACCCTACAATGCCGGCTAGTCCTTGCTTAGATACTAATGAGTTGTGCCTCGCCAGAGTACGCATGTGCGAATTAGCAACTGAAGAGACCTCAAACTGGCTCATGGTCGACCCGTGGGAGGCTATACAACCCGAGTATAGCCCCACGGCGGCCGTGCTAGATCATTTCGAACACGAAATCAACGGCGTGCGAGATGGTGTTTTGAGCGCTGACGGCCAGAGTCGGAGGCCTGTCAAGATCATGCTACTGGCGGGAGCCGATCTTATTAGTACCATGTCTACCCCCGGCGTCTGGGCCGAGAAGGATCTCGACCACATTCTGGGCAGTTTCGGTGCCATGATAGTCGAGCGAAGCGGGACAGATATGGAAGATGCGCTTGCTAACCTCAAGCCGTGGGAGGAGAACATCTACGTCATACAGCAAATGATCCAGAACGATGGTATGTGCCACCCGGCTTATACTTTGGACGACATATCGCATGCTAACTGTGACACTGTAGTGAGTAGTACAAAGATCAGACTGCTCCTTAAGCGTGATCTAAGCATCACGTACTTGATTCCTTCGCCCGTCATCCAATACATAATGGAGAACCGGCTTTACATGGACGAGGACGCGAAGCCCAAGGACAAGCAGCCTATGTCTTCTAAATGATGGACGGCTTGTGTCGTCCATTGATGCCATTTCTCGATACCATAGAGCCCGCATTTGTAGCGATTTTGTACCAACAACCGCCGTGGATCGGTTCCTATACCCATGACTAGAGCGAAGCGGGAGCACGGGATATCACGTTACGTACGACCCCGGGAAATCGGCGCTCACCGGCGAAGTGACCAAAGGCCATGAAATTGAGGGGGCGACGCTCCCCCGACCCCCAATTCACAGAGCCTGCATGCTGCAGTGAGAGACCCCACTCGACATCCCAATTCCGCCTGGCGTGCTCCATTCCATGAATGTCACCATTGCCAACGCCCGACAGTGGGGATTACAGTAGAAGACGACAGAGGCGCTCGTTTTTTCAGCAATTCTAGATCGTCCCTTTTTCGGCGCTAAATGCTCCCATCACCCGATTCCTACTCCAAACCCGTGGGGATCCATTCTCAATCCAGTCGCTGTTGAAGAGCGAAAGCGGAGTACGTACGGGGTTTTTCCGTCAAGCCTACTGTACAGTGGTTTTACCTATATAGTGACGGGATACATACACATTACGAATAGATGGCTAATGAAAATGATACATATGGGGTTGCATGCACCTCCGATGTTGCTGCCAACGCTTGCGCGAGCACTATACCTGCCTCCTACCTATTCTATCTGTTCCGAATTATCTAAATCTCGTGCAACAAAGAAACCAGATACGTAATCAATCGCCACGCTGAATGAATATGTAGTGTAAGAGGACGTGATTATGTGACCTGTAACCCGACCTGTAGATACCGGTTTGTATTCAGTAATCACATGTATCTTGTCAGAACTTGAATACTCTACATCGGTTGTGGTATGTGTTAAGTCACGTCACCTTTTTCGCCCGCGATACACAAGTCGGGAGAAGATCGTCTAGCCATTGGACCCCACAGGTGATGAATAGCGCCACAGCATCATGTACTACCAACCATCGTGGGCGGTCTGGTAGATACGCTAGATAGTGTAGATAGTGGCGGACAAAGGGAACAAGGGGAAAGGGGGAAAGGGAAGTTTCGGACTGAGCAAGACAGACTGCGCAGACAGAGACATGTTCGATTCATGTAACCTTGTTCTAATAGCCGAATATCTAGACTAGACTAGCTAGGTACTGTATCCGGGCCTGCCTGAATGAACAGACAGACAAATAAACACACTTGTATGTACCGTACCGTATGTGATCAGTCCCCCGTACCGAGATGGGGTGGGTGAAAGCAATTACACAACACCACAATGTGGCATAGCATCTAAACAAGCCTCCCTTCTTGTAGAAGCAATGCCCCGTCTATACCCAAGGTGAGTCTAGAAGGAAACTCCTGAATAAGTTCCTCGGTCCTCACGTATTCCCGATGATGCATCCCCGTCCTATGCCACATTACCTTCATTCGTCGTGACAAAGGCACAAATGTCTCCTTAGCCAAAGGCGGAGTTCTATCCATCCGAGCCCATCCAGGACGCCCAGAAGCATAAGCGCAAGCAAGTAAGGTAAACCAGACGAAAGCCAAACATGACATAGCAAATAGGGGGTGAGGGTAAATCATCGGATCCGTCCAATGACAAGGTAAGCCCCCGTCAAGACCTCGACGCGCCAGCCATCCGCGACGAGCGCCTTGCAGACATTGATGCGCAGCCGGGACTTGCCGTCGGGGTTATGTCTGCCGAGGCCGGTGACGACCTTGAGCCCGCCGCGGCGCACGACCCTGCGCGCCCTGTCCTCGTCGGGCAGCGCGGTCCACCAGCGCCAGACGCGGTCGAGCGCGATGGCCACGCCGTCCTGCACCGGCACGCCGTGCAGGTCGACCGTGTCGCGCGTGCTCTGCCGGTCCACGAGGAACTCGGCCTCCGCGCTGACGGCCTCCCGGCGGCTCGCGGCCTCGGACCGCGCGCGCTCCGCGTAGAACGCACCCGCTTGCCGCATCAATGGGTCCGACTTGCCCTTCTTGAAGGCTGCCGACGCGGATGCGTACGAGTGCGCTGCCGATGCGGTTATCGTCGTCTTTGCGGCGCTGGCTTCTTGTAGGGTGGCTGGCGCTGTGCGAAGACGCTGGACAGTATGTGACTTGGTAGATGATTCGGGACCGGTTGAGCCTGGAACCTCGGAGAGTAATTCAACGTCGGAGGCAACGACGCTATAAGATACGTCGTGTTTCAAGTATGCTGGCTTTTCAAAGTGGGTTGCTAATATGTTGATGACATCGATTGCACCCTGAACCGTCGAAGTTGTGTTGAAGATTGGACCGAAGTAGTCGTTGGGAACCCACGGTATCCTCTTCTTTTGCTCCTCCATCTGGCGTTGTTGATTGTGACTGCCATCGGACTCCAAGCCAAAGGATATATAATTATCCAAAATCGCAAGTATAGTAGCTCCCAGTGAAAACTTGTTACGCTGGTATATAGCCGTTGCTTCGGAGATTGGCAGCGCGAAACGATTTGAGATGAAACCAATGTTGTCTATACTCGATGTGAGCCAGCTAAGAACCTTTGGTTACTCGGAGCAGCCTTCGTCTCCTAGTTAACTAGAACTATATACTTACCATTATCCACAGTCTCGTCCCGATTGGGTTCTTCCGAGGAATTAGCCATATCAGTGCTTCTCGAGGTTGCTACCTTTGAACCTTTCTTCGTCTTCCGCCGTCCTTTCTTTTTCGCTTTAGGCGCATCATCATCTGAAACATAAAAACCGTCGACACCTTTAGGCCTTTGGCCGGTTTGTTCAAGCCATTGTAGGTTGAGCAGCTCGTCCATAGCGAAGTCCGCATCGCCCTTGGTCTTTTGTAAGGTCAACTTGATGTCGATGGGTTTCACTATAATGCTCGAGTTAGTTATGATTATTTTCAGCGTGACCCATAACTGTTTCATAACTATACGAAACTTCTAAAACATGGTCTCGGCTAGTGAGGAGTTTTTATACTCTTAAAGTTTCTAAAACAAGAAGATGGCTCCAAGATCGACTCACAAGAAACGAACATGGCAGCGAGTCGGCGCTCTTTCTCCTCAGTGGTGAGACCATCCAAGACACTGACATGAAGAATACCCGGGATCTCTTTTGCAGACGCCATAGAAGACGAGCCAGACCAGGCGCTCCGCGAGTGCGAGGTCTCAGTTGTAGTCGTCAACCCATCGTTACTTTTGAGATCTCCCTCTCTCACACTGATAGCCTCAGAACCAGCGCCGTCATGAGAGGTCGAAATACCTACTAGGTCCTGGCCGCCAAACCCACTGGGGTTGAAGCCTGTCGCCTCTTCCGCCTCGACGTTCTCCGAGATGGCTAGAAGAACCTCGCGGGCGGCGACGAATTCTTCCGGTTTCTGCAGGTTATAATCACTGGAGATGGACAAAATCGTGGCTTCGTCCAGAAGAGAGCAGAGCTCATCCTAAACATGTCAGCATTTGTTGGCACCACGTGTTGTCTGCATGGCCACGTCTATTCGTTGCGAAGGGTACGTAGATTCATGACAGGGGAAAACCTTAACTTAAATCAAACTCAGGAATGGTGACCAATAATAGAATTGGTGGCGATTGATACAGGCATCTTAGGTAAACTTACAATTAATATTTTCGTAGGGTTTTCCATTTTATCTCCATTAGCCAGTCGACACGTTGAGCTAAGATCGAGTGCTGATGAACCAAAAGACCAAAACTGGCGGTGGGAGAGCAAAATGAGGTAGTACTGATGAGTGCAAACGCCGATGCATCATTATAAATCCTCGGGGGGCTCAGCGTTATATACGTGGTCACAGTTTCCGATCGCTGCACAGAGAATTGAGAGCAATACAGAAAAGCAGCGAAGTATTACAGCAAAAGGGGAGTGAACGGGGGATCATCAATGAATGTGTTGGATCATGGGGACAAACAAATGACCAGGCACAATACTTTAGAGTGGAGGGGTGACTGGTCACGGCGGGATGACAGCCGGCATCGTTAATACTACAGCTGTCGCAGCTGACGAGTTACCCATTATCTAGGTACCTACCCTTCACTCACCTCAACTTAATACTGTCATGTCACAAATCTCATGATCTTGATGTGAACCGCGAAGTGTCTGTTGCGAGTTTTTTATACTGATGACTAAATTTCTGCCATTTAAATGCTCAAACACCCAGCCAATTGACGCAGCGCCCCGTCTATAATTAAGTACCTACAGTAAGCCAGTATAACATAAAACAGCCAGCTAACCATGCAAACTATAATTTTACACAACACAGGGATATTAAAAGGCTCGACTCTCGCCTATATCACAAACATCGAACACACCCGTTTCTGGCATGCCTTTCCTTTTTAGTGCCTCTTTGAGCAACTTTGGAGGCTCTAAAGGGTGCTCTGGCGTAAGGACCCATGTACCCCAGTGGATCGCCATCGCTCTCTTGCATTTAGTGTCTTGGAAGATTTCTACCGAATCATATGGGTTTGCGTGCATACTGCGCAACACCCCGAGTCAGTAATGGCCATTTTGGGTATAATCTATAGGCATTCATTCGGAAATTCATGCCCTCTTGAAATGAACAAAGCAGGAACAAAGCGACCACGGAGATTACTTACTGAGAGAAAATATGCCGCGGTTGGTAGGCGCCGATGGGTATGAGCCCGAGGTCGACCGAGCCGAGATGTTCCCCGATCTGGCGGAATTGCGGACATACGGGCAAGTGCTGGAACTCCGGGCCCCAGTCGTCGATCCCCTCGGCGACCCTGGGGACCGTCCGATATCCCGTGTCACCTCCGAACCAGACCGTCTTTTCAGACGACTTGACTCCCCACGACGCCCAGAGCGTGTGGTCCCTGTCGAGGCCAGTCCGGCCAGACGAGTGCTGGCTAGGGAGACAAGATATCGTGGCTTTGATAGGCTCGAGCTTTGTGTCAGCTTCATTGGTAAGCTTGGGCGTGAACGTGACCTCTTTCTCGTCCCACCAGTCCATCTCCGTCACGTTGTCAACGCCGCTAGACTTGAACCACTTCTCCAGCCCCAGCCCGACAAAGAAGTGCGCGTTGGGATGGTGCTTCTGGACCTCCTGCACCGAAGGGTAAGAGAGGTGGTCGTAATGGGAGTGGCTGATGACGACGGCGTCCACGAAAGGGATGTCCGCAATGTCGCACGGCCGCTCCGTGTACCTCTTGAAGCCCATGAAGTTCACCGGCGCGCAGCAGTCCTCGAAAACCGGGTCGAACAACACGCGCAGCCCGGACGGATACTCAACGTAGTAACACGCGTGGCCGAGCCATGTGGCCCGAAGCTCGGAAGACGCCGTGCGCGTGGGTAGAAACTGGGGCTTCACCACGGGCACGAGCTTGTCTTCCAACTTTGGCTTCGGTGTTGCCGACCGGCTGAACATCATCTTTCTACGCGGCGAGTTCCATTAGAAATCGCTTTCTTCTTGCATGGTCTTTTCTCTCTCTCTCATAATTCGCAATGGACGAGGATTGGCCGCTTACAAAACTGCTGGTGCGAAGAGCGATATTGGTGGAAATGCGTGCGATGGATAGGGATTCTGGAATTTGATGGTTTCCCCCCGGCTGTTTTTGACGTGGTGATCTTTGGAGTTCTTGTCCGGTGCCCCGCCGGGGACGGGCGCCGCTGCTGCGACGGTGCAGACGTACGCGGCCATGGCTATTGCGGTTGTCTTGGTCCCTGCTGTGGCGAGTTTGTTGTATCGGGCGACTGATGGTGGAGGGCGAAAGCGAAATCTTGATAAAACAAGTCGCCGTAGGAAGTGCATTGGACCCCGGCCGCTGCTGCAGAGCAGTTTAAGTAAGAAAAAGGCAAGGAAGGGGGCGGTGAGATTCTCGTTGAGATGCCTTTGTTGGATGACATGACATACAGGTGCCCTGGATATCTACATGCAAAGTCAACTGGTCACGTCGAAAGCCAACCAAATTTCAATTTCCCTGACTCGCAGGTTTATTTTTGGTAGCAGACCATTGATTGACTATTAGTTACCGGTTTGGGTCAGATGGGCCTAATGATCTTAACTCCGAGCCCGGCTCCGCGGAACGGGCACGTTTGGGGTCCGCATGTAGGAGAATCCTGCATACTGTAGCCTGCCAACATTGCAGAACGCAACCCGATAACACGCAAGCGAATAAGTAAGTAGAGGGCCCTTCGAATCGAAGTTAGCGGAGGAGATGACTTACGTCGCGAATCTGTTTTCTTGCCATATACGTTGTCGCCCCCTATGCGGATAAAGCCAATGACCCCCGACCTGTAGAGGGAATGAGCAACTCAGCCGGGGCATAGATAAGAGACATGTTAGAGGAAGCTTGGTATGGTAAGGACTCACAGACCCCCGACAAGGAAGAGTAGGACGAGCTTCAGCCTCGCGGACAACGTGAGACGTATCCCGGACACCATGACGGACGCGAGGGCCACCATGGCGAAATCGATCGCGGAATTGACCGATTCCATCGCGGTGAACACGGCGACCTGGTCCAGGCACCAGCCGCCGTCGTCCGTGAAGGTCCAGACGTGGCTTATGGGGTGGCAGCCGAAAATATTGATGAAGATCGTCAGGATGGTGAGCGCGGTCTGTGCCGTTCCCAGCATGTACGTCCACAGGACGAAGTTTCTCTTGACGGAAAATAGACGGTGGTAGAGGAAGAGGATGCTGAACTTGGCGAAGAATTGGTTCAATGGATAGAATGGTACCGTGGCGTATATGATCTACTCACCACGGCACTGTTAGCTGGATGTACTGACGTATTTTCGTTGGGGGGTTCGTGTCAGGGAGGGGACCCATACTTACCTTTCCAGCACGCATGCCCTCCTCGACAGTGACGGTAGCGGGATCTCTCCGACCCACGACACCCACGCCTTCGGGGACGGCATATCAGCATATAAGTACACAACATGCGTCGCCAGATACATGTGATAGCGCAATGGGCGGTGACATACTCGCCAGTATAAGACTGGTATACCCGAGAAAAGACAGCAGAGCAGCGAAGGCGAACCAGTCCTCGGCACCCAGCCTTCCTAATACCCGCATCGAGGCCATGAAGCGAAGAGCTGTCAAAGTAACGCACACGATTGCTATAGTAACAGAGAAAACGAACGTGAAGTGAGTATCCATCTCCATGGACTTGTAGATTAGCTACTGTAGAAGCGAATTGGGGAATTTGTGGTGTTCATTCTTTTCCGGGTAGGTAGCTTTAATAGGACCGAAGCATCTGGGGCTGGAAACATGTATTATTATACCTATAGGGGGAAGGATCCTACTCTAAATGTGTAAGGTTGCAGTTGTAACCCTACACTTTGTTTTCTGTAGCTCTACGGCACGGGAGATAGAAATCATTGGGGGCCGTGAACCACGAGGTCGTACTGGCAGGCAGATCTTCAGGCACAAGTAGGCTTTAGGGGAAACAATTACGCGGAAAAAAAAGAATCTTCTGCGGATGCATACTCGCGTTTTTGAGACTCAAAATACCTCCTCCGGTACCCTTTTGACGGACCACCATAATAGATCTATTTTCTTATGACATGACAATCCCTCCGCACAAACCAACGCGCCGCAAACAAGAAGCTTCTACCATATTATGTATGAAGCATTTCTAACACTAGGATGCCAGCCTCCGTGTCAACTGGTATGCGATAATCCAAACCTAAGCTGCTGCAAGGTACGAAAGCTCGATGAAGCCGACCAACCCTTATGTGTCCGTAACCCCAGCCTCATCATTCGCCTCGTCGCCTTCATCTTCTGGTGGCACCCATAGTAAAATCCCATCCTTGTCGCTTTTTATTCCCTCAGTCGGGATGATTTTCAGGACTTTCTGAAAGTACTTATCCCGGACCACGAGCGTGGGCCGCATCCACGTGCCCCTTACCAGCGGCAAGAGACGGTATGTGATGGATCGTCTCGCGATGGGCAACACGTTTATCGTGGTGGCCTTAGCACCCGAGAACGCAAACTCATCGCTCGGCTCCATGGTGAGGCCAAACGTCAAGAAATGAGAAGAGGGGTTTTCGATGGTGATATCTAGAAAGAGGAGCTGAGACGGTGAGGTGGTGGACGAGGGAGAAGGTGGAGGTGAAGAGGAATACGAAGCTGTGGCGAGAACCCGGGGTTCGGAAACTGTCACGTAGAACCTTGGTAGAGGCAAGGTAGTCACATTGACTATTGTATTAGGGGCGCTAGTTCTTCTCCATTTGATGATGAAGGCGAGGTCTGCAGTCGCCGGGGACCGGTCGTCCAAGCTCAACTTCTGAGAAACAAGATCGAAAAGTCCTTCCTCGATTGTTTTCGGACTAAGGACTTGACCATTGGTAGGGAGTGCCTCAGTCTTCGAAGCGATGCAGTTTACGTTGCCCTGTGTAGCAACTATTTCAACCTCAAGATCCGAGACTAGCACTTCTTCGTGGGTAAAAGCAGCATAGCGCGTGACGAGAGCCCATCTTTGCGTTAGTCCGCGGGGCCGTGTGGCAATTGTGTCACCGTCTGAGAGGTCTTGGATATTCTCAGTATCGAAGAGACTGGGCCATTCAGGATGGATTCTTGGCAGCAAGTCGTAACTTGCCTCAAACGGAGAGACGATGTTGAGGCGATATGACGCCTCTTGTATAATAGGAGTTGATGGATCTGAAATGAGATGATAGGAGACTTTGATACTCAAATCAACTACAGTAGGTCCGTCAATGGGATCTAAAGTGACGAGAATCTTGCCTGACCCAGACGCGCTGATAGTGTTCATAGGAATACCATGTAGACTTCTATCATCACTTCCCGAAGGAGATGAATGTATCACTCCACCGACGATCTGGACTTGATACGATGGTGCACCACTTCCACGCAAAGTGATATCCACCTTCGTAATCGCGTCACTGTCTTCTTCGTTCAGTATGTCTAGCTCAAGCTGTATAGTTTCATTTGTATAGTATTGCTCAAGCATTTGGAGCGCCTTGATTTCCATCTTTGGAGGTCTGGGGAGGATCCTTATGCTCCGAGGGTCTGGTCTTATGAACTTCCTCTTTGATGAGGAGCTGGAGTGCCATTGGTTCGATGATGCTGTCCGGTCAAGTTTCATGCTATACGTCAATGAAAAGGCCCCTGGGTCTAGAGAGAGCTGCACCGAGGTTGCTTTCGCATCGCCGGGTTCTCGGAGTGGAATATCAAATTCAAAGACCCGTGTCTGGCCTGGCAACAGGGTCAAGTCTTGCGTCCCCTCAAGGATGATTGAAGAGCGCTGCTCAAAACTGGCATCGGGCTCGTCGGCGTTGGTGTCATTTCCGCCAACTTCGGCCTCTTTCAAAATAGCTTTAGTAATCACTATAGTCGTATCGGTCTGTCTCTCATTTTGGGGTTTCTCATGTTTTAGATGTATCTCCCGCAACCCACCCTCAACGTGGACATTGAGAGACTTGAGCGTTATGGGAGCTGCATCATGGAATGCTTTCGATACAAGGGTGAGCTGCGCAGGACACGCCTGCCCAGCCTTCCCTTCCTCACGTTTGAAAATGAAGTCGGCGTAAATGAATGATGTTAAATGTCCATCATCCAAGTCCACAACTACTGGCTGCACCGCGTTAATTCCATCTAAAGACCTCGAAATGTCATAATGCCAGCCTGGGCGCTTGGAAAAGCCTAAGAAAGGGTTAGTATCAGCAACGCATTACACCAATCTTAGGTGGGTTACGAACATCCGTTCATCAGTTCCCAATCAATAGCAACTATGAGCTCTTTCTGACCAGACTCGAAAGCTGCATTTCTTAGGATCCAGCTCACTGCTTCCGTAATATCCCACCAACCTTCAGATCGGAATGACATGTCTCTCCATAGGGGAGTGAGTAGCTCTAACAGCTGCTGCCACTTCCCCATCTTCTCTAGTTCCCTGCATGAATCCAGAGCCAACTCGACTGAAGCACGCTTCTGGTGCCTTTTCTGGAACTCTGTTCGCGCGTGCGTTAAGAGATCGAATATCAACTGAGCATGGTTTATGCCGGATCCTTCGAGCGGGTATTCCTCGTGCGGCTCAGGGCACATGTATGTGTCGTAGGTATAGGCTTTTCTGGAGATTCCGGCCTGAACTGATTTATCTAGAGGTTTTCGGTCTTCTTCCGGTATCAAATGTGCAAATTTCCGCCTGTCTAGCAAGTGTTGCGCTGCGGCTCGGTACCAATATCCGGAATGATGAAGCAGTTCCCACGGCTGCAGACGCTCAGCAGAAAGATTCTTCTCCGGTGGGCGGAAGAATGATAATGATGACGGTTCCAATTCAGGAAAATCTACTTTCTCGATGAGATTCGCCATCACCGTACACCATCTCGCTTGCCATGCTTTCCAACCACTTCAACACTAAGAGTTAGCAGTTTGCTTCCAAGCGATATCGAGAACAGTTTCTAGAGTGTGCAAAAATCCTCTAAACGGGGTCAAGCTAGAACTAAATATACTTATCCCCAGATTTGAGCAAACAGAAAGCAAAGAACGCTTGAAGTTACTTACTAGTTCTGTGTACCCCGACCTTTCCTATCTACGATGTCACAAATCCTATCATTATGCATTTGCCATCGTCGCACGGCAGCGGTACTTTGTCCATTTAGTAGTAAACATTTAAGTGCTCTTATCGCTATCATGTCGGCTAGAAGACGAGCATCATTGAATCTTGGATTCCATGCTGGTATAGTCTCCAGCACATCCGTTCCAAGCAAAGTGTCATAGGCCTGTTCGTAAGACCGCAAGGCAACGTCAATTTCCTGGCGGAATTCGGCGAACACAGCGGTCTTGAAGTCGTAGCGAACATTCCATCCCTGGAGACTCAATGTGTGAGACGTTCCGCTCGTTGGAGGTATCGTGGGTTGAGGTGCAACCCCACGTCCCTTTTTCTTGCGGGCATGACGTCCAAGATCACGGTAATGCTCAATGGCTTGGTCGAATATCGCAGTTAAGACATTGTCAACGGCTGTTTCCAATTCTGCTTCTGTCCGCCGGGTGGGGAGAACAAACAGTGATGCCTTGGGGTCGAGCCCAGTACTTCTCCTTATATTCTCGAGTCTCTCCTGAAACTGGGACACAGTGGTCGGGGACTGGTCGCTGAGGATAACCACAGCTAAGCGGCACTTATAGCCCGACTGACTGATCGCATTCTTCACGGCATTGATATCTGTCTTCAGCTGATTGTCGTGTAGGGTTGCGAGAGTAGGGTCGGAAGTCAAGCTATAGAAGCAAAGACACATGCCCGGCAGTAGGTCCTGGTGCTTATGGAGCCACCGGTTGTCTATCAAGCCATCAGGATATAACGTTGAGCCGGGGCTGAGCGGGGAGAAAGGCGAGTGCAAGGCGAGCGCAGAGGACGGGACATCCAGATCGTCAGGAAGCCGGGCATGTCGAGGCGGCAGCAGAAACTCCTATCAGTCATATTTAGGACCATTTCAAGCCAGACAGTCTCCTCTGCCAGCACGGGATTACGTACCCTCCCAATTGCCTTGATTTTGAACTTGTGTCGCTTGGCGCCATCTCGCGGTTTCCAGGGGAGGTTGGAGGCGTCGGCTTCTCGAATGAAGCGCAATATGGTTCTGGCTTCCCGTGTATCGATGGGAGGGAGCTCTGAGCGCACAAGGGTGCCCCGTTCCCTCAACTCAGGGTCGGTGGCGAGGGCTTTGGTCGGATTCGTGGCGAGCCCCGAGACGACCAGGAAAGGGACATTGTGGTCCAGACTCCCTGGAGGATATCCGTCCATTTCTTCAAGGCGTGGCGGGGTCTATTGCAAACATGGGCGACATGCAAGCCGAGTAATCAGAGCGCAGCCCACCGACCGAAGTAAACTCGAGCCATGTGCTAGTCTAGTCTGGAGCTCCGAGTGCGGTATTGTTACGCCGGGGTGCCTATGTGGTCATCGCCTAGAGATACGTATGTATTTTCTTAGTCTATGCTGCCTTATATGGTTTGACGACTGTACTCACAAGAACCGGTTTCTGAACCTGACATCTGATGCGCATCTGCTTGGTCCTTGTATCTGGTACTGAGGTTGCGGCATGGCGTTTGTGGGGGGGGGGGGGGACGCTTGCACCGATGGCTCGCCTGTAGAGGCAGTTTCAGTGGACTCAGTGGACTCAGTGAGCTCAGTGCTGCCCTTCTGCCGCTGTGCCACAGCTACTCAGGTACATGTACAGTATTTCTACAAGTCAGGGGTCCAAGCGCAGCACAGCCCGAACAGGTTAGACACACTCCATCGGCACCAGGGGCATTCGGCTAATATGTGGGGGGGGCAGATCAGCAGCTGTCCAATCCTCGAGCGCTTGACGGCTGTTCGTCTGAATGCTGCGGGCAGCCTTGTCACCGAGTGATCTCTCTTCCCACATCCTGTTTCGACATCCCCAGATCGCGTTACATTCTATGCCAGCGACTTTAGTTCTCCTCCCTTTTACGATCCCAGAGGATACTGACTCCTCATACCGATCAACAACCGAACCTTCTGATTCGCAGTATTGCATTGCCAACGTATCTGCGCCAATCTACCCTCGCCCCCCTCGTCAACAATACCCAGACTCTCTCGAACTTGCCTGCCACAACACACACAGGCTGAGGCAGACCGTCCACTTTTGCGCTGGTGTTCGTCGTCGTCTTCTACGCTAGAGGCCGTCCTGATTTCTTTACCCGTATACCCCGTCTCGCGACAACCGGCACTCCACTCTCCTTGCGCCTGTATTTTACGAATAGCCGCCGTTGCGAGACGGCCGCCAGGTCATGGTCATGGCCTCTCAGCATGTCGTCTTCGCGGAGACGATCTTGGCGATGAAGAAGGCCCGGAAGCGAAGGGCATACGGTATGCTGCTTCTCATGGGGGCCTGGCGGGCTGGGGACTGACAATACATGCACTAGAGTCAGACTCTGATTCCGAAGTCGATAATCACGGGAACCGCGGCAACAAGCTTAAGAAGAAGGCCAGGTTCGCACATGAAGGCCAGCTAGCGCCACCCTCAGGACCCGAAGTATATAGAGAGGCAAGCGAAAACCCCCCTTGTACCCCATTGTGCTAACAGAGTGCAATCGCTAGATCGTGAACCACGCCGGCTACCAACGGGCGATTATATGTCGCAATCCTCCCCTTATTGACGACGAAGGCTACGAAGTCGATAGTGACGATGACGAAGTGAATATCCTCGATGCCATAGCCAATGCTGCTGAGTTCAACCCTCACGCGAATATCCGATTAGAGAGTATGTATCGTCCATCTTGGTTTGGGGAATATAAGTTGCTGATAGGTTCTGCACAGCTATATTGGCTCCCTTAACAGCAGTTACGGACCTTCCAACACACCAAACATTATCAAGACCGTATACGTCAAAAACTCTCACGGAGCTTACTATGCAGGCCTGTAATACCATGCATAAAGAAAATGCGGCGCTGTGGAAGATCAAACACCTCCAGACAAAGTTAATCGGAGATCATGACTGGGCGCCATGTGAGCTGATGGTTGGGCCGAACGACATCGAATTCTTTAACGACGAATACATCGACCGCCCACAAGGTTTTGTTGAATCAAACGGTAGCATACACACGCTCGAGCACATGCAAAACGAAAGCAAACCCAATGGCTACTTTGCTGCGAATGGTGACGGCCGATCACTAGACTCCAGCGAGGCCCAACACAATTCAGACAATACTGAAAAAGCAGATGTCGCGATGACAGACGTTAACCCGCCGCCGAACGAGACGACAGCTCCAGAGTCGAGTCCTAATGAAGAACGAGACATAAATCAGACAATAAAACAACGCGATAACATAGACCAAGGGCGGGCTAATTCGACAGCGCAGGAGATAGATGCCCAGCTGCAACGGAGTGGACGGGGCATCACCCAAGGAGGAATGCATGCTCCAGATTCTCTGGCTGCTAATGGGCAAACCACGAACAATTCATTGACGTCTCGCGATCCTGAGCGGACCAATGCAAAATTCGCAACCCTGAACAATGAAGTAGCGAGAAGAGCGGCCAATGAGATAAGCCGACCGGTGTCGGTCGTATCAGATTCCACCAATGACCTTCCGATACACCCTATGTTCCTACCCCCGCGGTCAGCTCTCCCTGACCGGGATTTGGGCATTCCCGAAGGTGAGGCAGAGGATATGAGGCGCCTGCTTCAGCTTATCGTGCAGAAGCAAGAAGAGGTCTGCCGTGGGGTCAAGCGGTTATACGAAGGACTTCTCCGGGCGAACAGGATGCGGAAGACCGTGTTACAATGGTCTAAATACGAAGCGCACGTGGGTCCGAATAGGGACATGTCAGATGGAGAAGATTGGTACGACAGGGAAGAATGGAGCCTCGAGGAGGATTTAAAGAAGGGCCAGGACGAAGAGGAAGACGAACCACAAACAACGAAGAAAACCAGGACTCGTCGCTAAGTAGAATTGTCAGGCATGTTTTCACAGCTTTGAATTACATATGGATACCCAGGACCTCTATGGTCCTATCAATCGAATTGCTTTTAAGGGGGCATCCTAACCCCCGGAATTGCTGCTCATGGTCATGCACAGCTGTTAGACTTACGTAATCAAGCTTGGGGTACCTCTTTGAGAGCCCAGGCCAGACTGGGAGGTCCTTTTTGGACTGCGGGCTTCTTAGTATCAAGCTGCATGTCGCTGCTTGTTCTATGCTCTTCGCGGGGCAGTTCTACCTACTTGTAGGTACCTAATGTTTAAAACACAGGCGGATTGTAGATATCAAAACCCCACCAGCGAGAAATGACGACATGAATAGCTAGCAAGCTACATGCATGTGGTACCTAGGCTACCTGCGTACCTGTTCCAATGCAGAGGCACTGCGGTTCTGCCCCTGCGCTGCCCCGTATTCAGCCGAGAGTAGCCTGTTGCCGCCGGCACTTGGGGCTTATCCAGTTGCATCGAGCCACGGACACATTTTTGCTCTGGTTTACGCTTCCCCAGGTCTAAAGCATCCCGATATTCACTTAACTTGACGACAGCGACTCCGCTACAAGGCTTGAGCAGTCATGGCGCCCTACCAACCTTCAGCTGGCCAGCTGATTGATTTCAACCAAAAGAGTCTGTTTTGTACGTCCATGACAGAACCACGCCTAGCTATGGCAGATGGACACTAACACGAGGGCTTGCTATCCAGTCTCGGCCCTCGCCATTGCTTTCAACCCCCTTTTCTGGAAGTATGTAGCTCCTGATACACCCATCTCCTCACCTAGCGGAGCATCGAGTGGAATCTAACACTCTTCACAGCATCGTAGCGCGGCAAGGTTCGACGACCCCTCTTCGTGGACCCCGCCGAACGCAAAGTCAACTAACACGCCACAGAGTACCACAACAAGGTCCTTACTAAGCTCTTCGGCGGCCGCTCCCAAGCAGCCTGCTATGGGCTGGCCGCGGCCATTTTCGGTCTCGGGCTTGTCCGCGACGGCCTCTACGAGCGCGCTCTCCGCCACCAGCCGTCGTACCCGCTCCTCGAAAACCCGGGAGCGCAATACCTCGCATATGCCCTGATCGCCGTCGGGAATGTTCTTGTCGTGTCGTCTACCTGGCAACTGGGCATCACGGGTACCTTCTTGGGCGACTACTTCGGCATCCTCATGGACGACATCGTGACGGGCTTCCCGTTCAACGTCACCGACGCCCCCATGTACTACGGATCAACCTGCAGCTTCCTCGGCACCGCTCTCCTATACGGCAAGCCGGCTGGGTTCCTGCTCACCGGATGGGTATACGTCGTCTATAAGATCGCCCTCAGCTACGAAAACCCCTTCACGGCTGGCATCTATGCTAAGAGAGATCGCGAACGTGCTGCCGCCAAAGGAAACGACAAGAAGTCGCGGTAACGAGTTACTGCGCTCCTCTGGCAAGACGTCAGCCGTCTTCGGGGATTGATATACCCCGTGTTGGTTGGGTTTAGCCAGATTATACATCAGCACTTGTATAGCTAATCTAGGAAGGTGGGACACGACAGGCCGGAACTCGGCTAATGACGCCAAATCCTAATCACAATGCTTAATGGAAGAGGCAGGGCTTTGGACGTGCGTTAGTGGAGAGCGGAAGGATACACGTAAGGAGATGCATTCGTAGTGTTAATCGAGGAAATAGAGGATACAAAATGGAATAGGTTATAGAAAGGTGCTAAGTAGGAACAGGTTGGGCTTTAGTAGTAATGTTTTCAGTTACTTTCGTATACACTACAAAGAACTTTCAGTCACCTCCAGTCTTATTTCTACTTCAGTCTCGAACTCATCACACCCCACCATACGATGGCAAGAATGCCGTGGATACGTCAATAAGTAGTTATCCTTCACCGCTTGCTCATGCATCTTATAACATGGCCCAATTCCTTAATTAGAGCTGGTAAGCAAACAAGGTTACCATACCCCAGACAAATAAAAAGGACGGTATGACATCGGTATCCGGCACGTCAAAGCAACAAGTCAGTGCGGGGCAAGATGATGCGGCCATCCGGAAATACCTGCGGGAACACTCGGAGCTCCACGATGATACTTGCCCACTAGAGCCGTGCCGTCAAGTCATAAATTCTTATCGTATAGTGGTCGCGGGGGAATGCGGGCGTAGCCGGGACCGGGACGGGTTGAATATATCAATTGAGGACGCCAATTGTTAATATGACGGTGATTCTATTCTCTAATACGGTAATTCGGCACGTGCTGATTGAAGTACCCACCCGACTGTACTAGAGTCTAGACCTACCTAGGTCCTAGGTACCTAGGTAACTAGAGGGCAGTACAGTGGACAGACAGTGTGTAGTTACTTATTCTGTTCCCTCTACAACATCAATATCGCCCACAGTTGGAACAGGTATTGCCGATAGACTAGACGACAAATACCATTTAGTAGTATTTTTCTGAGGTCTCTAAGTCTAGTGCTTACAAAGTCGAAAGAAGTCGACGAACGAGTACCTGGATGGTCTGATATGGGGCAGTAAATGGGTCGAGGAATCAATCCTATTTACACCGTATTTCTAACGACCCGAAAGTCGGCGAAGATTCGGAGACCCTCGTCCCGGACGTACATCAACCACCGGCTATCGACTTGCCCAAAACTGACTGCCATCTCCGGTTATACCACGGCCCGTTACACCGCTTGGAGCTTTGACTTCACCTGCATTGCATCGCATCGCTGGGCAGAAATGAAGGTAGAGACATGCAAGCGTCTTTGTAATTAAGCAATAGCCTAACTTATTTACCCCACGGGACAAAAAGTATCTATCTACAATCAGAGCCTAATAAGTAATCTGGTTTTCTTTCCTACAAACGAAACCTCATTATTCGAGGGCAGGAAAAGTTCAGAACGTGCTTAGACCAGCTCGCCATGAACCAGACGTCGAGAACCGACGAGCCTTTAGAGGGCGACGGGCTCAACCAGAGCCCCGACGCCTTTTCCAACGATCTCGTCACGAACCAGGACATGAACGGGATCGCCAACGCCAGGGGGCGTAGGGGCCGTAGTTCCAGGAGTATGGATAATTCCGGGCAGCCCATCGCGCGAAACATACCCGTCTCTCTCTCGGAGGACGACGACAACAACAACAGTCCCTGCAAAGGACTGGCCGGTGGGGACGGCCAGTCGCCTGGGCCGACGGAGAAGTCAGCCCAGGTGCACAGCAGCCCGGTGGCGCTGTCTTTCAGCGCCACCGGGCCATCCCCCGACCGCGGAGGTCCGACGACGCGCCTCCTCCTGCGGAAACTCGCGCACCACGTCGTCACGCTCGGGAAGTTCGTCGGGCCCGGGTTCCTCGTGGCCGTGGCGTACATCGACCCGGGGAACTACTCGACGGGCATCAGCGCGGGCGCCTGGTACCGGTTCCGCCTGCTTTTCGTCGTCCTGCTGAGCAACCTGTTCGCCGTCCTGCTGCAGTGCCTCGCCGCCAAGCTCGGCACCGTCACCGGCCTCAACCTCGCCGAGGCCTGCCGCGCCTTCCTGCCCCGGTGGATGAACTACTTCCTGTACTTCCTCGCCGAGGCCGCCATCATCGCGACGGATATAGCCGAGGCGAGTATTTTTGCGTAGTTTCGTAAAAGACGGAAAAATAAACGCATTGCTAACTAGTAGAACTAGGTCATCGGCACAGCTATCGCGCTCAATTTGCTGGTCCCCGCCATCCCCCTCGTCGCTGGGTGCGCTTTATCTATCTTGGATGTTTTCGCTATTCTCTTTTTCTATAGGCCGAACGGCTCGATGAACGGCCTCCGCCTCTTTGAGTTCTTCGTCATGCTTCTGGTCCTGACGGTCGTCGTCTGCTTCGGTATTCAGCTCTCGCTCATCAAGGATACGACCCCTGGCGAGGTCTTCCGTGGCTACCTGCCAAGCGATGTTATCACCAAGTCCGAGGGACTGTACCAGGCTTGTGGAATTCTTGGTGCCACTGTGAGTCAAGAAGCTTTATAGGGGTTATTCGATTAATGTGATGGCTGTTCTTAGTGGACATGAGAGATTTTCGTTCTTTTCTTCTCGCCCTTTTACTGACCATGGAATAGGTGATGCCACACTCCCTATACCTCGGCTCCGGGGTAGTCCAAAGCCGCCTGAGAGACCACGACACGAAGCGAGGCCTGCTGCCCGCCGAATCAACCGGGCACACCAAGGAAGACCCCAAGACGGGAGAGAAGTCGTACTACGTGCCCAGCTTCGCGGCCATCAAGTATTCGCTGAAGTACACGTACACCGAGGTGAGCGTGACGCTCGTGACGTTCGCGCTGTTCGTCAACAGCGCGATCCTGGTCGTCGCGGGCGCGAGCCTGTACGGGAACCCGGAGGCGCACGACGCCGACATCTTCAGCATCCACGACCTGCTCGCGGCGTCCATCAGCCCGTTCGCGGGGGTCATCTTCGCGCTCGCGCTGCTGTTCTCGGGCGTGTCGGCCGGCATCGTGTGCACCATCTCGGGCCAGATGGTGTGCGAGGGCGCGCTGCGGTGGACCGTGCGGCCCTGGCTCCGCCGCCTCGTCACCCGCTCCATCGCCATCACGCCCGCCATCATCATCGCCGGCGCCACGGGCCGCGAGCACCTCAACGACGCGCTCAACGGCACCCAGGTCGTGCTGAGCATCGTCCTGCCCTTCGTCTCCGCCCCGCTCATCTGGTTCACCTGCTTCAACAAGTACATGACCACGCAGCGCGGCGCCGCCAGGGTCCGCGTCGAGGGCACCAATGGCGAGGGCGCGAACTCCACCAGCGACCTCGCCGCGCGTGCCGCCGTCGTGGGTGATCAGGAGGTCGGTCCCGGGACGCCCAACGCCGTGAAGATGGCGAACCCGTGGTATGTCTCGGTCTTGGCCATCGTCGTCTGGCTTCTCATCGTCGTCCTCAACGTCGCCAACTTGGTGCTACTAGGACGAGGCTAGAGTAGACAGAGCGGACGACTCCCCGGCAACGACGACATGGACCCGGCTCTCCATACTCGACGCGCACCACCTCTGACCGATAATCGAGCCCGGTTCAAGATGCTAGATATAATTTCCGTTCGACCACCTTTCATTCACCCTCCTCATTCCCCTTATACGCCCAAGTCGACTCGCTCGGGCCACACGCTCCTTGGAATGAGGCTTCCGCACACCAACCAACAAATAGCTCGACACAGAGCTTCCCACGTATAACGACTATCAAGACGCCACGACTCATTGAGTGTACGAGATATATGGCCAGGTTCTATTCAACGTTTGTCTCAAAGGCCGTCCAAGCGGCTTAGTCAGCGAGTGAAGCATCCGATCAGCTAGTCACTCATTACGAGAATACCACTAGCACGAAAGAGCAGAGGATGAAGATAAAAGCAAAGATGCCATACTGAATTCATACATAGTATGGTTGACGGAAAACAGCTACCCATCTATAGAAATCAAGACATAGACAATATCAACCCTTCTCATGCTCTCCTACCCCTATCACTATTATGCAAAACCGATGGTAGTTCCTCTATCTAAAGAACCAGTTAACTGTTAGTCCAGTTGAAAGAATGTAGATATTATCTGGCATAAGGGTCGGGTTTCGTCAATTCATCTACCCCAAGACTTCCTCCCTCCTCGTAGTGTTCTAGGAAACTTTGAGGGACACCAGTGAATGAGTATGGGATCTCGAGCAGTTCGCCAACGGTAGTTATACAGCCCCTCAACACTAACCAGAGAAGAGAAACAAGCCATCCCTCTACCTCCTTTCTGGATAATCCCCAGCGGCAGCCAACTCCCCACGGTGACTGGGAGAAAAGGTACAAGTGTTCAAGTTTGTCAGTATTTTCCGCACTGTGCCACTATAAGACGGATACTCGGCACTGATAAAGAGCGAAGAAGAGTTATCCGTCCCACCGCAGAACCGTTAGGACGACGCCCATTGCCATAGCGTTGCAAGTTGATAAGTTAACTAAGGTGGTTGATCGAGCATAATAAACCGCGCGTGGTCATAGTGGTCCCAACTTATAAGATGACGAGTGGGTAGGAATTAATGTATATTTTGGATTGATCCAAGTCGGTGATAGAAACCACGCTGCTAATGTATATAGAAACCCATAACGGCGTTATAATAATACAGAAATATTGATAATGAAGTCAGACAGACAAAGTGTCTCTCCAAAACAGCTTTGCGCTCACACCCGGACAGAATGCTCCAACGCCCCCACGTGTACTCCAAGCAATGCCACAATGCGGCAAAAAATGCCGCCGATCCCCTAGGATTTATATCCGAATCCCCGTCTATTAAAGCCCCATCTTCGCGAGAAGCCACATCTAGATATCGCGATGTGTATGAATCAGGGTGAATCTCTCCAGTTCGCTTCCTGATACTCCTCTTTCGAGTTTTTGACCCAGCCTCGGCTCATTTCCACAGCCCGCTCCCAACGCTCATACATTAGCTTAATGTGCTTAGGCTTACCGACTGGGTCGAAGTTCTTGCGGCCTGGTTTACTATGGGTGAGGTCGAAGAGTTCTTGCAAGGAGGTCCAGCAGCCCCCAGTAGCAAGTCCAGCAGCGATCGCCGCACCTAGTGCGGTTGTCTCGCGCATTTCTGGCCGTTCAACACGGATTGTGCTAATGTCGGCTTGCGTTTGCATTGTGATGTCAGAGTTTGACATGCCGCCGTCGACGGCGAGACCCTCCAACTTGTGGCCCGAGTCTTTCTCCATGGCCTCGAGAATTGCGCGAGTTTGGAAGCAGGTCGCCTCGAGCGTCGCGCGGGCTATGTGGCCCCTCTGCGTGTGTTGTGTAATCCCGACTGTAGTTTGTTAGTCGAATGATCACTCAACACTCTACTGCATCAGACAGTACACATGGGTTAGGGAACGTGACTTACATATTGTTCCTTTCGCGTCATCTATCCAGTATGGCGCGAAGAGACCACTGAACGCAGTGACAAACACCACTCCACCGCTATCCGATACAGTCTCGGCCAATTCACCGACCTTGGACGAATCGCGTACAAAACCCAAGTTGTTCATCAAGAACTTTACACCAGAACCCGCGACAGCGATGCTACCTTCCAGCGCATACGCTTTCTGTCCAGGGCCAAAATCGTACGCCACGGTAGTCAAGAGGCCATATTTAGATATGACAGGCTCGGAACCGACATTGTACAGCAGGAAACACCCGGTACCATACGTGTTCTTCGCATGGCCGGGCTTGAACCCACAGTGGCCGACCAAGGCACTGGATTGATCACCCAGACAGCCTGCGATCTTGACTCCCTTCAGGGGTCCTGACGCCAGAGCACCGAAGGCTTCAGGATGTGATGAATTAACGATCTTGGGCAGATCAACTTTAGAGCGATCAATTTCAAAGAAATTGAGTAGCTCGTCGTCATACTGGCAAGTGCGCAAGTTCATGAACATGGTTCTGCTGGCATTGGTGGTGTCGGTGACGTGGATGTTTTTGTCCTTGCCACCGTTGAGCTTATAGATCAACCAGCTATCAACGGTACCAAAGGCTAGACGACGCTCTTCGTAGGCCTTTCTTACTTCGGTGTGGTTACGAATGAGCCACATAAGCTTCACACTCGAGGGATAGGTACTCAGGGGGAGGCCGCAAAGATCCAGCAGCTTCTCGGCGAAAGGGTAAGTCTTGAGGTCTCGAACGAGGTCCTTATTACGTGTGTCGGGCCAAACGACGGCTTGGCACAGAGGTTCGCCTGTGTTCTTGTCCCAGCAAACGGTTGTTTCACGTTGGTTGGTGATACCGATGGCCTTGATCTGCGAAATATCATAGCCTTGAGCAACGAATTGCTCAGTCGCTTTCTCGATACATGTCTCAACGGAAGAAACCAGGTCGGCTGGGTCATGGTCATGCCAACTGCATCGCAGGGTTAGTAACAGGTCCTCTCCACCACATGACGAGCGCATCGAGTGCGACTTACCCAGAATGAGGAAAGTGGTTTTCGAATTCAATCTGATGGCTCGCCACGGGATCGGCCCAACGGTCGAAGATGATGAAGCGAGAAGACGTAGTTCCTTGGTCTATACTACCAATGAACCAATTGTCTGGCGTAGAGCCATTGACGGGAACATGGTTCCCATTGATACGTTGGCGCTTGCTTTCGCGAGGATCTCCCATTCTCTGGTAGTAGCTCAGGAGTCCCGAGGGTATTCCGGAGTTATGTTGTGCAGCAGAGGATTCGTGGTGGTTGGGGGGTTGCTCACGAGGCAAGGCGGCTGTATCCTAGCTGCCAGGAGGGGACGCAGATGTGTGATGGCGGGCGACAGCGGGTGTGCGAGTGTATATATGCGTTTGTCTTGAGTTATAAGACGGGGCTATGGACGGCTGGGAGAGCAATTGGAGCAGAGGAAACGGACGGTATATGGTAGGTATAAGACGACGCGGGGTAGACGTGTGAAAGGGGCGAAGGATCAGGAGGAATGGGGAGAAAAGGGAGGAGGACATCGTATGCAGGACTATAAGCCGGAGCTCGTCGCACAGGCGGAGGTGGAATGTGGATGGGGAATGGGGACGGGGATGGGGATGGGGATGGGATTGGGGACCGTTGGTTAGTTGCCGTATACTGGCTGCTGCGTGTCGCTGAGCCGGCTAATGTTCAGGTGTGGGATGGCAGTAGCATGTGTTCATGGATGACATACTAGATAGATGCCTCTCAGCAGAGTCGCATATGCTGGCGGACGCCATGCGCGCTGCGGATTCTGGATTCTGCTAGCGTCTCGCGGCCGCGTCGACACAGCGGGTCATTGAGTTCATACCGCCTGCAACTACGCTGTAACTGCCTGCCGCAGGTGGGCCACAGAGTCATTTGAGCTGTAGAGATTGCTGATCCCCTGCAATCGCCCTGCTGATCACCATTGGTGGATAATTCTGCCCAGGTCCAGAACCTCTCTTCTCGATAACATCTGCGGTTCCAATTCCACATACCTATCCCAGCACCTTTTTTTTTTGTTCATGTGTGTAATTGATTTCTCAACACCGTAATCTGTCAATCTAACCCCCCCGCCGGTTTATTCACTCACAGGCTTGGCTGCCAATTGTGATTCGCAGAGCGCCTGCGCGGTGGACCTAAACCACCAGCACAGCACCTTTTCCAGCCTGCATAGCCTCATTTTTCGCGCATACTCGCAGATGCATGTGCTCGAAAATCTCATTTCCTCCTTTCTTATCACAAATATCGCAAATGCATGTGACCCCTCTCTTAAATTGCGCAGGAGAAGTCGCATCGGCCGAAATCCCACCGAACAAGACGCCGTCGAGTTTGGGCCGAGTCTATTTACTTTTATTCTGCTGATGGTTTGCCGGTCCTCGGCTCATATAAGTTGTTGTAGGGTCGTCGTGTACGGAGTACCCGATTAGGTATTACGGTGTGGACCTCATCCATTACATGGCCTAAACAAATCTGCGTGCATACAGGTGTAACCTGATCGAGATCGTTCAAGATTAGCTCAGCAGCATTACAGCACATACCTATTACATCACTCTCCCTTCTCATTCGTCCCCGCAAAACCAGGGCAGAATGGGCCACTCTTGTCGTGTCCGCCCGGACCAGAACGGCGGGCTCCATGTGGAGTTCAGTCGACGTCAGCCCGAAAAACCGTCGGAGCTTTTTGTCAATAGTACGGGCCTATTAAATTTTCATGGTCAAAGATCTCATAATCCCACTTCTGCCTACTACTAGTATACATGGTTTAAGTTGATCTACGCTTAATTCAACTTTATTTCCCCTTCTTCTTTTCCTCCACGGCATTATTTATCACCACTACGTGTTAGGTTGTTGTATCAAACAAAGTACTTAGTGGGGCTAAATACTTTAAGTAGGTAAACACCACGTTAAGCAACCATCCGATATCTGGCATTGATTGTCTGATGTCAGCGTCTGGATACAACCAGCCTTTCGACTAAAACAAGTGCATTGGTCAATTCTACATATATGCACAGCTATTAGTTACTCTACTTAAATAGTTAGATGTGTTAAATTACCCAGTGTGTGTCAGGATCTTGTAAATGGGGTTAGTATAAACTCTTGTTGTTACGTGAAAGGGTTTAATCACCTTTATAGGCTAGTCTTTAACTATATATATATATTCTTTTTGTTTTATTATTAATATTATGTTTAAGTTTTTAGCGAAAAAAGTATAATTAAATAAAACAAAGGTTTTTTTAGTTTAAAATTTTAGCTGTTATAATAAATATAATAAAAGTAATAGGTTTAAATATTTAATTTATTTATTATTAAAAGCTAATATTTTATATAAAGAAGAAAAAAAAAGAAGCGTAATAAGTATAAGAATTTATACTTAAATATATAGCTTGCGAAAGTATTTATTATAATAGTTGTTTAATAAATACTAGCTAATAAATACTTTAGCTTTTATATAAGCTACTAGTTATACTAGCTATATTAGTTATATTAATTATATATAACGTTTAAGCTATAATAATCCCGTTTTTATAAAAAAACTCAGCTTAAGTTTTTCGCCGCGTATAAAGCTTTAAATTTATAGGATTATATAATTCGCTTATATAAAAAATTAAATAATAAATCTTTTTAATTAATACTTTTAAAATTAAAAGGTTTTTTTTAGCTATTAATAATTAGTTAGTTTTTAAAGCCCTTTATATTTTTAGTTTTTTTTTAATTAAGCTAACAGTTAATTATATAATAAACATTTTTTAATTATAGCTTACTTATAAAACTTCCTGCGTATTTTTTATAAACTTATTATTATTAGCTAATTATTATCCTTATATTTTATAATAAACTTTTTTTTACAGCTATATTTATTTATATTTTAAAGCGTAGTAATAGCTTTATTTTATCTAAATTTTTTTTATAATATTTTTTAATTTTAACCGGCAAGTTTTTTAAGTTTACTATAAAATATTATTTATTATTATATTTTTAACTTTTTTAAACAACTTTATAGTATAATTTATAATATTAAATATATAATAAAAAGATTTTTTATTTTTTTTATTTTTTATTACTTAAGTTTAAATTTATTATTTTTTTAATAAAACATTTATATTTTTAACCCGGTAATAAATTATTAAAATATTTTTAAAACTAATTTATATAAAACTACTAACTATTATACTAGCTATTAAACAATTTTAACTTAAATATATTAAAATTATTTAATTATATTTTAATAATTTTATAATATTTTTTAATTATTAAATAATTAAGCTTATTATTTAGTTAATTTGTTTAAATTTTTTTTTTCGTAAAATATATATATAATTATATACTATAAAATTTAAATCACGTTAATATTTATTAGCTTAGTTAATTATTTTTATTAAGCTTTTTTTATTTATTATTTTATTACTTTTATATATTTATATACTTTTTATATAAATATTTAAGCTTTTTTATAATTTAGTTTTTTTTATATAAAATAATTCGTTAAACTTTTAGTTTTAAATTTTTAATTAAAAATTATTTTTATTTATTTATTTATTATAACTTTTTATAGTATTAGTTTTTTTAACGATTTATATAACAGTAAAGCTTATATAATATTTAAAATAAAAAACGCTTATAATTAACTTTTTTAAAAATAATTAATAAACAGCTATAAATGTTAATTTATTTATTAATATATAATTTTTATTTATTTTATAATTTATTTATATTTTACTAATAAAAAGTTTAGTTTTATTTTATATATTTTTAATAGCTTATTAATAAAATCTAAAATAAACTAACTATTTTAATTACTTATAAATATTTTTAGCTAGCTAAATATTTAATAAAATCCTTAATAATATATTTTAGCAGCTACTTTAGCTATTACCGAATCCTTATAAGCTATTATTTATAATATTTTTAATAATTTATTAATTATATAAAAGGTTATATTGTTTTTATTTTAATTTAGCGGAAAGCTTTTAAAATTTATTATTAAATATTATTATAAATAATTAAATATTTTTAAAAATATAAATTTGTTTAGTATTTTATTTTAAAGTATTTTTATTAAACAATAAAAATAGTTTGCTATATATTATTTTATATTATTATATATTCTTAGCTACTAGTATTTTTTTATAACTAACTATTAAATTTTTTATTTATTTAAATACGTTATAGCTAATTAGCTATATATTTTTTTAATAATATATATTTATAAATTATTAGTTTTTAATATTATTAGTTTTTTTTTATATAAAAATAAATTATTAAACATAAATTAATCAAAGTTAATATTATTTTTTACTTATAAATATTATTTATTTAAGCTAATATTTATATAATTAGCTTTTAATAATATATTAATTTAAACTATATTTAATAATAATAAAAATATTATATTATTTAATATATATATTTTAGCTTTATTTAATAAAATAAACTTTTTTACTATTAGTTTAAATAAAGTTATTATTTTTTATTTATTTTATTTTTATTTTTATATTTTTATATTTTTAGCAGGGAAAAATAAAATATTTATAATAATATTTTTTAATCTTAATTAATAAATAATTATAAAATTATAATATAAAATTAGTTTAACTTATTTAGTTTATTATAAGTTTAATATTTTTTTATATTAAAATATTTTAAAGCTATATAGTTAATAATAATTATAAAAAACTATTATTTTTATAAGCTAATTAATTTAGCCTTTTAATATAACAGCTTTTTTATAACCGCGAGTATTTTTTTATTATAAATACTATAATTTAATTTTACTTTATATAAAGTTTTTAAAAAAAAAGCTACTAGCTTTTAAAGTTTTTTTAACTTGTTATATTATAAAAATATTTTAGTAGCTATATTATTAAATATATTAGTTTTTATTTAAGTTTTTATTTTATATAAAAAATATTATAATATTAATATATTTATTAAAGCTTTTTATAACCGGTTAAAAGCTGTTTAATATATTTTAATTTAATTAAAATTTAAGCTAGTATAAGTTAAATTATTTAGCAGTTTTACTATTTATTTATATTATTTAATAAATTATTAATAAAAATTATAAAACTTTAAAAAAAAATATATATTTTTAAAATATACTTTTTTATTTTTTATTAAAAGCTGTTAATATTAAATAATTTTTATTTTATCCGAGTTTATTATAATATTTTTTATTTTTATAATAAAGCTTAAAAATTTAATTTTAATAATATAAAACTTATATTTTTTAAAATTAGTTTATAGTTTTATAGCATATAATTATATTAATATTTTATTTATATATTTATTATGTTTTAATTTATTATTTAAATAAATAAAAATATTATTAATATACGTTATATAAAATATATTTAAATAATTTTTTAAAATATTATTAATAAAACGTTAAAAAATAAATAGTTTATTTATAAGTTTAAAAAATATTATTTTA